>OY292518.1:7564452-8072121 GCA_958496365.1 Subacronicta megacephala
AGTCGGGCTAAGCAGAAAAACCTTGGCTCAACTGAACCACGTTTTATGTAGATCGTAAAAATCTAAACTAGCACGTTTCTGAGTGCTAACTGAAAGAAATGTCGTATTGTTTTCGAGTATTGTTGTTATACTGATATTATTGCTACGCGCGGACGATAGACGCGTCGTCGTAGCACTGTATATTAGAATTCAACGCGCTCGTCAACTCTTTCGTAGATTTATTGTCTTTTACTTATTTTTACGTTTGTGTCTAACTTAGAACATTATGTTGCAGATGAAAATAATAGAAGATTCTGTTTATCAATATAATATTATCTAAACTTGATACGCTCCAGTTTACTACTAATTAAGTTCTGTTAACTAATTCATTCTAGTGGGTTGGGAACAGCTTTGAAATTTCTTTGTCAAGTTGTGATGTTTTTGTATGAAATATTGTATAAAATAAGTTTATGTAAGTGCAATGTTGATAATTCAAATCCAAATAGCTTGCATATTATTTGAATTTACTAACAACCAAATATGTTCGTATATTCAAACCAATTGTTGAATCCAAACCAACCAATCGTTTGTATAGAGTATTTTTTCTGTCTAACTAAGTTTTAAAATTAGATAATAATTTGTTTTTCAATCAAGTTATTTATTTTTATAAATGTTTGTTAAATAGGTTTTTAAATTATGCATAGAGCTTTGTCCAACAAATTTGGAAATAAAACTTTTATAGCATACAAATTTCAAATAAAATGTTGTATACTACCTACCTTACTGGTCCAGTTAAGTCGTCGTAAGAGCGGCAGTTGAGTGTGTTATACTGCTTTCGATTTCCAACAGTTGGTCTGAATTTGAATTTGTTGGAACCTCTCTACCTGACTCTTTGTAGATAGTAGGCGTGACATATCATATCTATTTATTTATGTTATGTCTTTTCAATTATTTATTTTATATTGTGTATTTATAAGGGCCATGCTAAAATTGTTTGTTGATATCATTTGAGTAATCGCCTTACTTTCTAATTACGCTACTTCATACGCTATTGTTATTTAAATAAATAATACGAGCGTAAAGGATGTGAGCAATAACATTTCAGAGGTCTGCAAATTACGGTCAAGGCTTAGGCTGCGCCATCTATCGATGAATAAAGGAAACGTCGGAAGGTTGTGTTCAATGTTTTTGTTGGATAAAGATGTCGCGAGTGTTGCGAGGGCGAGTTGCCGCCCAAAATCAATATCCTACGGCGGCGTGCGCCGTCCCGCCGATTTCCATCAGTGTTTCAGGAGGCACCCTTACTGCCCACATTTCATACAGTTCACGCGCAACCAGTGCTCTATAAGCGGATACCAAGTATCGTCGGAGTTATCCCTAAAATCTGTAAGTAATCATATAAATTAATTAATATCTATTAAAATGTTTAAAGTAACCAATTGCATTCGGATCCGGCGAGACAAATCAGTCAATAATCCTCAGATATGTGGCGAAAAGATAAAAGTATTACGACACCGTCAACTTCTAATAGGTATACATATAGGATGGGTTGTGACCTCGAAGGGCGGAACTGTTGCCTAAACGAATTAAAACTGTAATTAACGATTTGTTTTATTGTAATAAAAAACAGTGTATACTTCTGAATAATACAATAAAAACTACTCATGAACTCTTGTTAATTAGAAAAGTGATTTTAAATACTGTAGCATCTTTATCACTTCCTATGTATTAAAATAAAATATTTTGTTACATCGATAAATTAGTTTGTTAATGGAATACTCCTAATTGGAAAGATTGATTTATGTATGTATAATTGTATTATCTCCAAAAGCGTACATTTTGTGAATCAATAACAATAAAATTAACGTACCTAATATACATTAACACATTTGTATATATTTGTGGTACCTGCCCGATAACGAAGTTATGTAAAGCTTTCAAAATGTATGTGTATATTTAGAAAGATAATCGATGAACTCCTTATGAAAACAAGTTGTAGAGTCACGAATATAGTCACGGAATATTTCCTAATAGATTTTGGAAAAGTGATAACAGAAGCTTAGTTTAATGCACCAAATATTTACCATCACATATTTATTTCTAATTATAATCAGAGGATAAGCATAGGTACAATGGAAACTATTTATTTGAAGGAATAAATAACTGTTGTGGTTAGGGTAGATAACAATATTTAGTCGCTTAACTTTATTGCGGTTCAGTTACATACGTACATTATATGTTGGTATTCATAGAACGACATCTGATGGAGTCGCGAATACCCTGGAGAGCTGACGATAGAGTGAGGGAAAGTTATTTCACGTAGCCCCTAAGGAGGAAAGAAGTGATTTTTATGCATTACTTCATTCTGTGAGAATTTACCATTTCAGATTTCATATTTCGATTTATCTTTTCTGTAAAGAACGCTGTTAAAAAAGCAAGTGGAAGGATGCTTTTGATGAATCATAATATTGTGTTATTTATCAATTGCCAGAACTGTAGGTACAGTTTTTAGCTTCCTGTTGTAAAATATATTTTTTTAATGGGTTACCCCCATTAAGATGTTCTATTGAGTTTGGATAAATACCCGGATATAATATCTATCGAAGTATCGACAGCCTTTACTGCGCCATCAACTAGTGTTCCGAACTAGGTGTTACGTTTTATTAGTATGAACATATCCCCGAGCGGCCATATGAGACATGACATTCTACATATTTAATGACAGCATTAAGGACGCTTAACTATCGAAGTTTATCGCTTTATTGCCCTTTTCTGCGTGCTTTCAATTAATTTTATAACGTAGCTATTAGGTATGTTCAGATTTGTACCGGCACAGATTCTCGCAACTCCTGCTATATAATGAATAGCAAAGAGTGGTACACGCGAACATAACATTACTCACAGCGCTGTTTTACACTGATGTCAGCATGAAATATCGCTGCTGTACGCCACCTTCATGTTTTCACGAAGCACTTTCGGACGTGAAATGTTGTTGAGTATACATGTACTACTATAGTAGCTATTGTTTGTGTGATAATATAATGCTGAATCACGTAGTTGGTTGTTTATGAATGTGCCAGTATTAGGCACTGTCTCCTGGAATCGATCCTTGCGTAACACTACCACGTCACAGGGTTGCCTGCCGGCCAGCCCATACTTACGGCTCTGTTTATGCACGCGGTTTTTGGTAGTGGGAGGATACACATTTATTAATGAGGTAGGTACTTTCTATACCTATTCTATCTGTAATACGATAATTTCTATTAAACAGTTTCCATACTGATAACAACACGAACGGGTTAGAGCAGTGGTAAAAATCTGAATTGGCTGTAGCGCTCTAGGTCTCGGGTTTGGTTTCTGCTCTGAGCAGATGTTTATTTTACCCCTGGGTGTTAGTGCATGTGAGGTTTTTGTTTGAAAACATACCCACGATACAGAATAAACTCTTAGCAGGTATAACATACCATCACACTCTATTACCCGAAGGGTTAGGCAGAGTAGTATTGATATAAGCCTATTTCCACTAACTGGAAATAAAATCTTTACTCCGAGCTGCTACTGAAAATTCCATAAAAAAACCCAGTAACACCTTGCTTGTCCTCGAAATCGAAGAAATCGAACCGAAATGGAACCCGAGTCTAATGAGGCAGTTTTTTCCAATCTTTGCATACGCCAAAATTTTTATAAAAAAAAATGCGTAATAATATAGTCTAATTAATCATAAATGAGGTAATATGCCGAGTAAAAGGCCTTTACGTTATTTTTAGATCCCTTTCCAGGAGTGTCAAAAGGTCCCTTTTTAACCCTTTCATGCTAGAGTGCCTTTATTTAAAAATAATCATTAATGGATGCGTGAGCTTTGTGAATGCTCCAAATAACTTATATTTCTTCGTATTTTTCCTTAAAAAGTTATTTTCATTGTTTACATCGCCTGTTCTCTTGTGGCCGTCTTCTAAACAAGAAAAAAATACTTGTTTTATTTTTCATCTATTACTTTTGTCCCGTGGGTCAGCTCTAACTTTCCTTTTCATTTTGTAGAATGTTTCATTTTCTCTGTAACATTCTGGGCTATACGAATTTGGCATTCAAGGCTACCGTTAAATTTTAATTAGCTAAAGAAAGATTGATTATTTATTTTACAAAAACAAAATGTTTATGTATCCATTACATATTATTATTGCAAGTAATTATAAGGTTAACGTTATAGCTTTACAAAAAAACCATTGGATATTTTATTTATAAAAGATATATTATGGACTTATCACTTTCGACATTAAGCACGGTACGCAGAGGTACGAAGGGTAATAATGTGCCCCATGAGGTCACGGTTTATGTAGCACAGCCAAAAATACTGCTTTTAACAATAGCTCCCTCGTCCCTTTGAGATTTCTTTACCACAATTTTATTTTATCTAGGTTTATATTTGCAATATAAATACGAAAGCTAGAATACAGCACAGAATCTTGAAAGTACTAAAATCGTTGGTTTAATTAAGGGGAAAGTAGAATCGTCTGAGCGGTGGCAAGTGAATGGCCCAATAATAGGTTACGGGGTGGGTGGTTACGTAACGGGCGACAGTGAGGGTTGCCGGAGGGATGAACGATGAACGATGGCGCCCGCGACCGGTGTGGCGCGCACCGACGTGATTCGTCGTACAAAGCAGTCGAGCACGTGCGAATACGAACACTGCCAAAAACTTCAATTACAAAACGTTTAAGCAAGTTTTAGCAAGCACAGTTTGATTGAAAAACAATGTAACTACTAGACACGCAAGTTTGAATAAAGTTTAAATTGCACAACAACAAGAGTTGCACTTTGTTTGGTCGTGCTATGCATAATCAATCCAATTTGAGGGATCAAACTTCTGCTCGGCAACGTTTTCATCATGTACAGTGGCCCGGTGATTGGCCGCATTGCCACATAGAATGGCAATACTAATTATATATTTGACCCAAGAACAAGCCAGCGCGCAGTCATGCGAAGTATTTAATCAAAGGCAATGCAATATTTACTTAACAAAAAGCATTGAAACTCTTGATGATATCTAACTATAATCTAATCCAAGAAGTGACTCTTATTGCGCCTTATGGATCGTGTATCCTTTCAAAAGCTCTAAGTGGGTGAGACAAAGAAAGAAAACAAGCAATTTGTATGTCCCATGTTGGGCGCCATTAAGATTCTAGAAATATTATATCAGACAGCGACGCGTAATGCTAACTTAATTCTATTCCTAAGTAGCTTTTGTACATGTTTACTCATAAAATTATATTGAAGTTAAGCTGTATGTATGAAAATCTGTATACAATACAATATAGTGTAAGTCTTGTAGTGTAGTAATGATTTGGTCCAGAATATATATTTGGCACAGATTTTAGTCGGCACATTAGGCACACTATAGTTAGGTATACAATATTAATCAAATGAAATACAATCAAAGTAGTACTTAGTTGGATAATATTTAACTCTATAACTTATCATAAACTTAACGATTTTATTATTACTCATCCTACGTATACCCCTGTGGTTGTTAATGACAGATAAATTTAATAATTTACCCCTAATTAATACCAACAAACCCAAGGTCCTAATGCCAGTGAATATGTAAAACATTAGATACGCAAACTGTACAGATAAGAGTTGATGGGGGACATTTCGGCCCTTACCTCAGTCCTAGAATAAATTATTCAAGTGTCACGTTACCCGGTTCATGACCGACAATCAAATGGATTAAAGATGCTATTAGATTATATTCTAATTTCATGAGCAATGGCTAGGGCTAATTTCTAGTTTTTTTAAATGCTGTTTTATTCAGTCGTAGTCAGATCAGTAGATAGTCAGACTATCTGAAGAATATTTGTTAAAAGAGTAAGTTTTTTTTACATAATGATGATGATGAAAATTGAAATATAACTCAACGCTGCTAGGTCACATACACTTTTATAGATAATACTATAGACCTGTTCGCAGCTTCACCTCTGTAGTCGTAGCTCCTCCTACCGGTTCCGTTTGATTTGATTTTTATATAGGCATCAAATCAGTAGATTAATACTTTCCGAATGACATTATCTATTTTTCATTTCGCTCTTGACAGACAGAATGGTAGAATAAATAAATACCTACATAAACAATAATAATATTTTTTTATTAGTTTCCATAAACAATTATTATTGTTGTTTGTACATCTTCGACACAACATTTTCGGTGGCACAGTCTTTTATTTGCGTCATAACAGTTGGGATTTATGACGACTACATACTAACGACCTATTCATCTTGCTACATAGAGACATATTAAGGTTTACTTTAAGTGTCAACTTGTTTATTGCTGTTCCTATCTAAGTAAGATTTGCACAAGT
Source organism: Subacronicta megacephala (assembly GCA_958496365.1). NCBI lineage: Eukaryota > Metazoa > Arthropoda > Insecta > Lepidoptera > Noctuidae > Subacronicta > Subacronicta megacephala. Next base: position 7,570,787 of record OY292518.1, read on the forward strand.
CTAGATATCGCAACAGTCGATGGGGTGGAGTGCGGATCTTATATCACATTAGGAGACTCATAAAAAGAACACAATGGCTTATTACATAAAAAAGGTAATTGAAACCATATTAAGGGTTTAAGCATTAGATTAAAGGTATGAATTATATTACCATACAATTTTGTATCTAGTACACGTAGCAAGAAAATAATTTTTCGTCAGAAAACTGTTAATGAGTGCAAGTTTTTAAGACCATGTTGACCATGTCCAAATAGTCGCTAATCTCCGAATAAATTTAAAAATAGGACAGAATTAGTATAAAATAAACTGTTGTGTAATTGAACGGGAACTTCTTCGGAGTTGGTGAAATGTGACCTCAGTATGATTAAATAAATGTGTTAAATTTGAAATCAATAATTCTATTGTTTTTTTCGCAGGTAGATCCTCCCCTACCTCACAAGCTGATCAACTAGCCGCATTTTATACCATTAACATTGTTGACATCTACGCCACTTGCCCGTAGATTTCCTGAGGTAAGTTTATCTATTTTCCTTGTATCTACGCATAAGGCATTTTTGTTGTAAGTACAAAAGAAAATGCCAAATAAACGTATAATGTGGATAAGAAGTAAAGTGATCTCTCTATGAAAGAGGCTTAAGTTGTCTTTGTTTGCTAGTAGGTATGTAGGTAAGTAAGATATGGGCTTCACGTTTTGGTTTAAGTATTAAGTACATTTACTAGAAGCTTGTAACGCTATCGGATCCATGAAAATCGTGTCTTTGGAGATAAAGTATTCTCGATTGATTTATCCAAATCTAGTAACGGTATTTACCTACTTACATTGACATAACGAAAATTTAATATTGTTACCGGAAGAATTTAATAGGTAGGTACATCTTACACTTACTTATATTTAGGAAAACTAAGACACAACCCTTGATTTATTCTATGGTTCGAAAACATGTACGCACGGCTACACATCAATCTATACAAAACGAATAAAGGCTGGCCGTGAAATGTGCGGAATACGGTTACAAAGGGAGGTCAGTCTAAATTGGGTTTCAATACAATGAATTACGTTATAAACGTTTTACGTTAAAGTCATAACAATGTAAGGTATAAGCACGAAACGTTGATAAAACGCAGCTTTTACTACTACGCTCAATCCCTACTTCCCTACTAATATTATAAATGCGAAGGTAACTCTGTCTGTCTGTCTGTTACGCTTTCACGCCTAAACCACTCAACCGATTTTGATGAAATTTGGTACTGGAATAGACTAAAGCTTGAGAAAGGACATAGGCTACCCTTTATTGCAAAAAATAGTTTTGAAGGGGTTGAAATAGGGGGTGAAAGTTGTATGAGAGTTTGTCATTTTTCAAGATAAAACCATGAAACTTTATATTAAGGCACTTGATAAGAAATAAATGTCCGAACGTTTTTGAAATTTCGACCTGTATGGGGATGCAGTAGGGGATGAAAGTTTGTTTAGAAGACCAAACAAAGTCACGCTTTCAAGTTTAACCCCGGTACCGGCCGGCAATTGCAACCCCCCTGGTGTTTTAGGTGTCCATGGGCGGTGATGATCACTTACCATCAGGTGACTCGCTTGCTCGTTTGCCTCCCTCTACTATAAAAAAAAACCGCTTTTGATGAAATTTGGAACAAAAATAGACTATACCTTGGAAAAGGATATAAGCTACGTTTTGTTGCAAAAAGGGGTTGAAATAAGGGATGAAAATATGTATGTATAGAAATAAAGCGAGTGGTCATTTCATTCAGCATAATATCTGTGCAAACTTTGCCAGCGTCTGCATGCAAGGGCTGTGTGAGTTGGAAGGGGTAGAGTAGCACCTACTTAAGCCCCACTCACCTCTTTGTGCCACTTGTATTTTTTGTCATGCTAAAGAGTAAAGACTCTTAGAGCATTTACAAGATACTAAGGTTCTTTTGAAATAAACCGCCTAGAGCTTAGGGTAAGCGGAGCAATTTGAAATGCATATAAGTAGTCGCGACTGTAGGGTGTCGCGAAGAACATTATATAATGAGCTTACAATTCAATTGCCATCGTACAATACCGAGTTTCTACACGATGTTGATCATAGAGTACTTTATAATATGAATACCTACTTACTTAATATTTCGCATAATGCAACTTTCTAGACGCGTGTTGAAGCGATATGACGCGGTGTATGATTTAATAAAAAAAAAAGATTTACTTACATTAAAATAAAAGCTTGTAAAATTTCTAAGGATCTACTAAAGGTTGTAAATACGTATATTTTTTTAGAGCAATTACTCTATATGGGTCATTTGAGCCCACCTGATGATCACTCAAAGTTGCTTTTTTATAACAAGGAACATTCGAAAATTATACAGTAATAGCAATACTAATATACTAGTATAATGACTGTATTTTATAACAGTGACAAATATCCACTGTTAGAATTCCTTTGTTTGAGGAAAAGAAACAACACAATAGCACGTCCATTACTCATTTTGTAGTAAAAAAATATAGTTGATATTTTTTTAAATGTTTATTTTCCTTTTACAATTAAGAAAACTTACAGCTAATTAAAAAAATAAAACGATGATTCTGAGGACAAAACGAGAAGCCAGGTTGAAGAATGATTATTTAATTTATTTTTTCTCTTTAATACTACTGGAAAATAACATACTAACCTTTATAAAATATGACTTTTGTAGTATAGATCCTTTAAATGTTTTATTAAGTACTAAAATGTCCGAATTTTTTATGAAGATATAGCAAGTATATTTACGACAAAAACAGCTCATTTTTTGGAAATCCTATTTCGGCGCTCGCTGTATCGCTTTAAATAGGTCAGGTCAAATTGTGATTGGGTTTTGTCGAAGAGAAACGTTTGTCACGGGCCGGGATTGTGGTATGCTTATGTAGACAGTTGAGGCTCAGGATCGTAAAATTATCATTAAAATATTTCTTAAAGCAAGAGCAGACGTATATTATAATACTAATAGCTAGAATCAAACTTAATGGAAGTCTTACGTACTTTATAAAAAAAATCGGTTCCTTTCCACACTTGTGGTTCTCCAATTAGTTACAACGTTAATGATATCCTTATCTCCAGCGGCATGGACAGCAGCAAGGTATGTGATGTTCAATGTGTTCCGTATGGTGGGGAACTGATGCGTGAAAAGAAGACTTTAGACTCTTGATGCTCTTCATTCTTCTTCATTTGTGTATAATTATGTTTTGTTTTCAAAGGGGGCGGCAAAATAGAGCGTTCGGGGTGCCCTGGGATCTGTGGCCCGCAGGCCGCGACCACATCAACCCTGTCTTTCTCAAGCTTTCGAAATTCCTTCACCACCAATGTCAATTACCTGAAACGAAGGTTTGTTTGCAGATTGCATGTTACCTGTTTTCTATCTTGACGTCAGTCTTGATACGTATGCATGTTTAATTAATGATATTTATGCTTTTACAGTTTGGGTGTTGTTAATTCGTGTTGAATTATTTTAATTAAAACTTAAAACTATTGTTTCTAGTCTTACCCCCGCCACACAGGGCTTGTTTCATAGTAGGTACAGGACTTATCTGATAAACTTTTTGAGAAACGGCTGTCAGCTTTTCAGTAGATAAACCAGCAAGATAACTAAGTCAACACCAATCCTGACCCGATTAAAATGGCTATATTTACTTGAATTCTATAAAGTATCTATTCATTATTAGCATTTTCTTAGAATTGTAGAATAAATAGACTTTTACTTTGTTGCAACATGCCCTTCAGAAAAGACACATTTATTAATATGAATCTTAGTTTATAATTTAAGAATAAAAAAAAATTATGACACCGTAAAAAGCCCGAACCGCTTCACCGCGCTGCTTCCACCCCTGTCGGCACTCGTCCCGCTCCTCCCCGCCTGCCCCACCCCTCCTCCCTGGCCTCCGCTCCACTTTACATACCGTGTAGCACCACTCATCAGCCTCGACTGTGATTGAATATGACCATATTACTGCTGCTACTTGTTGGGATCGTTGTCCTACAACAAATAACAGTCAGGACTACCTACATTCAGTGCATGGCGCTTTTCTCTCGATGTCATTGTCGTGATTCGATGTTGCTGCTTGACAAGAGCCATCGTTACTGCTACGATATCGTATTATTTCCTTTAACAATTATGTTAATTCTGATGAATTCAGATTACGAATAGAATAGAAAGCTTCTCAGTCCTCAGCACTGTATGAGCTAATTCTGATTAAGTTAGCTTTCACAGAGTATAAGTTACGATCTGTGGTAGCTTTTCAATGTCACTTTTCTCGTTGATTGGCAAGTAATAAAGGTTAGGTGTCCGTGAGTGGCTACATTGTGTGTCGGTTTTGTCCCTCCTCTGCGTGTCCCTGTAACGTGGCGCGGCGTGGCGGTGGCGTGCGGCGAGTAGCTCAGTGGAGGCGTTGCGCAGATTCAGCTCGGGGGACCTGCAGTCCGAGTGCGATGAGGGCGAGGTGGACCCCTACACCGGCCGCCCGGCCACCACCAGCCAACCAAAGCCGCAGACTCAAAGGCCGGCCTCCCAGGGTAAGAACTTAATAGACAATATTTGACAAACAACATAGTTTATAGTAGCTGAAGTACACTGGGATACAGTTTGTTTACTTAGGACAACCTTATAATCCCGGGTAAACTAAAGGAATTCGTTTAGTCACAACTGTTTAGTAAATTACAGTACAATTTAGTAAATTAAATTGTTATCTTTTGCACAGATTTAGATAATGATCGTGCTGTTTTGAAATTTTTCATGTGGTACTCTTATTTTGTATAGCCACTGGGGGCAGCATCGGCAGCGCGTCGGGGCCTCCTCCAGCACCCTCCGCAACAGCAGCGGCGGCAGCAGCCAGTGGTGGGGACCTCTCGCTGAACCTGCGGGGAGGGTCGCGCGGGACCTCCGCGCCCTCCTCCCCTGCTAAGTCACGAGAGTCTCTGCTCCAACGTGTACAATCTCTCACTGGCGCCGCACGAGACCAAGGCGCCAATTTATTAGGTAAATTAAAATATAACCGTCATTAATGTAAATGATTTATGAGGATAGTCTACAGTACTAAAATGAAATTGAAAGATTGAGGAAGGTAGGCCTGTCACATTCCACTGCAATTTTAAGGAATTATACGATGGCCTTTAAAAGAGACTATTATTATTATTATTTGTATCTCCACCTTGGATATCACGGCATGCCTCCCGTGAGGAAGGCATCCGGTCCTTTGGCAGGCGTGCGGGGGGACACAGGTCCAACGCGCAGAGGCCCCTTGGAGAACTTTAATCTAATATGGGATGGGGCACAAACCCGGGACACTCCACATCTGCACTATAGGAGTACAGCCATGGAGTATCCCGGGTAAGGGCAGGACTATTGTTAAACATGGAAGAGAAATAAATGGGATTATGGATGTGGGTGTTTGGTGGACCAATAACCTCTATTGCCGGAAGAAAACGGCGTCTGCCTACAGCCTCGAACTTTCATCCTTAGGGATGGCAGACGGTGACTTGCCACCTCACTAGCTGGGCCCCCCGAAAAGCTGCCAGTACAGGCAGAAGGCGGCAACAGCGGCGTGAGCGGCTAGGGGTGTAGAGAGGTGCTGCCCCGGTTTCACCGTCGCGGGTCTAGAAGAGACCCGGAGTGGGTTTCCCCGCTATTATGCCATTAGACACTTCCACCCCCGAGCATATAGCTCTGGCAGCCCCCCTCTGACCGGCCAATTAAGGCAAGGCAGAGTCGAGAGTCCTGCGGGCGCTCTTGGATTCCACTCCAGCTACCCAAAACGGGAAAACTGGAGACGAGGCCCTGACCGACTCTCTGGGGCAATAAGGACCGCAGTGTCGCCACTCACCATCAGCTCGCCACAAGCTGCCCTGCGGTTTGTGCGCTCTCTTTAGACCTTGTGATACATTTTTTGTTTTATTATCATAGGTTGACAGAAAGCGGTTATAATCTACCCTCCAGTTTTACGTTAGTCTCATGGTGAGTTAACGTTTATCCCGGAGGGGGTTATTATTATTATTATTATGAGCCTGTAGTGTCCCACTGCAGGGCAAAGGCCTCCCCACTCTTCTTCCACTTCTCTCTGTCTGTTGCCGTAGAGGACCAATCTTTTTTATATAAGTCTAGCTCATCCCGCCATCTCCGCCTGGGCCTGCCGCGTTGTCGTCTGCCATTAAGTGGGACCCATTGGGTGGTCAGTTTGGCCCAGTTTTCGTCTGACATGCGACAGATGTGTCCAGCCCAGTTCCATTTCAGCGTGGCAGCTTTCCGAGTGACGTCTGTTACTTTCGTCTTGGAACGGATGACTGTATTCCTAACCCGGTCCACAAGTTTTATACCCAGAATACTCCGTTCCATTGCTCTCTGGCAAACCTCGAGTGTGGACCTCAGCTGTCCCGTCAAAGACCATGTTTGAGAACCGTATGTGAGGATGGGAAGTATGCATACGTCCATGAGTCTCCGCTTTAGGGATAGTGGAAGATCACCCTTCATAAGATCTTTCATGATCCAATAGCTCTTCCAGGCATTTTCTGTGCGTCTTGCAACCTCTTTATTCTGCCTCGCCTGGAAAGAGACTATTTGGCCTAGATACAGATACTCATCGACGTACGCAATCTCCACACCCCCCATTGTGATTCTGTGATGCGCACTGTTCGTCATCAATTTAGTCTTTGACATATTCATCTGAAGTCCAACCTCGAGGCTTGCTTTGCTAAGATCGTCTAGCATCTGAGCCAACTCGGTCGCTGAAGGCGAGAAGAGGACAATATCGTCGGCGAAACGGAGATTAGATAATCTCTTTTCTCCGACCATAATGCCAGCCTCTTCCCATCGAGCTGCCAGCTTCCTGAACACTTCCTCTAGTACGGCTGTGAATAATTTCGGGGATAACGGGTCTCCCTGCTTAACCCCTTTATTAATATAAAAAGATGGTCCTATTGTGGAATTGATTTTAATGGCCGCCGTGCTGTTTCGTTATATATTTTGTAAAAGATGTATGTATGTGGTGTCTATTTCCTGATTATGTAAGGCATTAAAAATTGAATCGCGGCTGATACTATCAAATGCTTTTGAATAGTCTACGAATGCTAGATAAATTGGGAGCTGAAATTCTACACACTTTTCGATAATTTGGTTGATTGAGTGAAGGTGATCTGTGGTAGATAGGCCACGGCGAAATCCAGCCTGTTCGAGTGGCCGATGTTTGTCGAGTGTCCCGGTAATGCGGTTCTCGATCGCTTTAATGAACGCCTTGTACAGATGTGACACCAGACTGATAGGACGATAATTGCTTATGTCTGTTTTGTCTCCTTTTTTTATGGAGGAGAATAATCTGTGAGTGACAGAACAAGTTTGGTAAGACTCCAGTTGTTAAAATTGTATTAAAAAGATTGGTAATGTGTGGCAGCAGGGCTGGTTCTCCTATTTTTAAAGCTTCTGTAGTTATACCATCATCACCAGGGCTCTTGTTATATTTCATGCTCAGAAGAGCTTTATGCACTTCCCAACCTGTAAAAGGCGAGATATGATCGGGACAGGAATAAGCAATTGTGTTGAGTTCGATGGTTGAGTTGTCACTGTAAAGGTTTTTATAAAATTCAGTGCAAATATTCAGAATTTTACCTTTATCACTCTGCTTAATACCTTCACAGTCCTTCAAACAAGCTATTGTAGATTTTCCTTTACTTGATATTCCCTGCTTAGCTGATTTCAGTGAAGTGTTTTTTTCTAAAGCTGTCTGAATGAGATGGGTATTGTAGTTCCTCAGATCTTTACGAATACTACGTTTGACGAGGCGGTCCGCAGCTTTGAATTCTGGTGTGTAAATAGTTAATTTTTGTCTCTCTTCAATTAAAAGTTTTGTTTGGAAGCTAAGTTTACTTTCTTTGTATTTATTTGTTTTTATTCTGTTACTAGCTTTTTTTATATTTTCTTTAATATTTATGTATTGAGTTTCAACACTATCATTAGTTGAGTTATTTAGAAGTGAGAAACTATTTTTTAAATCTAGAATGAACTGTTCTTTATTTGTTATGAGTGTAACTTTATTTAATCTTTTTATGGAGTTAAAAGAGACTAAGATCTTCAAATTTCTGAGACCTGAGAAGAAAACCAATATACAATCCCATTGGTTTACTTCTCAGCACTCAGTGTCTTTAAAATTGTAATATTTATACATACATTTTTTCAGTGCAAAACACGCTTGCCATCTTCGTACATTTTTGCATTTGGTAGTTGGATATTCAAAAACTTTTTTTGTCTTAGGGAGCGTTACTTCTGTGGCTTCTGTGGGTCGTGGATACAACCGGGACCGATGTGTGACTCTCCTGGTCGTGGATGACCAGAACACCGACTGGTCCAAGTACTTCCGCGGTCGTCGTCTTCCTGGCGAGTGGGACATCCGCGTCGAACAAGCGGAGTTTAGAGTGAGTATTTATGGAAGTAAAAATATTTTCAGTACTAGATACTTACAGATCGCCGTCCCTTTTACACCCGACGCTACTGTTCAAAGTTATTGATTGGCCGACTATCGCGAATAATAGTTCCACATATTCATATTTTGAAACAGATTTTTACTTGTACTAGTTATGACGTAATTTTTGTAACTCATAGCATAATGTTGAATTCTGTCAATGTTTGTAAAATTGTATTAAACGAGACCCCAAATAACTTCCCGATTTCTATCCGCTTACCTTTTGAACAGTTATTATAAAGCGTTTTGATGCAAAATAGCAACTCAAGGTACGGCACTGTCTGCCCCGGCTTCCCTCTAATCGAAATCGACCCTTCGCCACTGATCCTTTAATCAAACAATCTTACTATTCCAAGTCTGAGAAGTTTGAGTGTCAATAAGTGTTAAATTGCCAGCTTACAACTTATGTAATAAAAGTCTCCATAGCAACGGCGCCCACATTACATTTGGATCAATTATGTAACTCGCCACAAATAGGTGTTGTAGAACCAACTGGTGTAATATTCACGCGTACTGCCCGTGTCAACGTCACTGGGTAAGCATCTCCCCTCAGCTTATTAATAATTACCAACACTTAACCAGTGCTGGAGTCATGAAATTATTTTTGATGGTCGTCTTATTAAAAGCTATTGTTATTGCTAATGAGAACAGAGAGTAATACTTTCAATACATAAGAGTTCTTCGCAGGTCAAAAACTATCTACAAGAACATAAAGTATTCCATTGAGTTCAAATAGTTGTTTTCCAGAACTTTTCAAAGTATTTTTTAGAGAAGACACTGAACAGGTTTAGGGACGAAGGTTGGAAGCAAAAGTTAAAAGGGATAATCAAATCGACCCGTTCCTTTATTGCTAAAGTTGCTGTAATGCATTTTATAGCTTTTGCCGTTTCCTGTATACAGGAATTGTCCGTGACAGCCAATTCCGACGGATCCAGCGTATCAATGGCCGTTTATCGCAGTGGCACCAAAGTCACTCGATGCTTCAAGTAAGTAATATTCTCGTTTTTATACTAATATGCTATTTCTCGCCACATTCTATCTCGAAACGACTCTCGACCAAGCTGGTCCAAGCTACTCACTTAATTAGAAGATACTCAAAGGTCGTTTAAAGTTCCAAGATTCCTTAGGGGCTTAGGGTATTTTCTAGCAACAATATTCATTTATTAATATTAAGTTTCTGCTGCTGAGTAATTAAATTTATAATCTTCCAAAACCATCTAGTAAGTCTCGATAGGATTGTTTAGGTATTATCAGGTGGCGATGAGATAATCCAGCGTAAACCAAACATAATAACGAAATCCTGTTATAGATATCACGTTGCGGTGATTCAACTGAATATAAAATGTAAATGGATGTTTGTAGGAAACAACTTTTGTTTGCCTTGCCTTACTATGATCGAAGTGTGGGCGATCTATAATTTACATAATAATAGACTAACTGAAACCAAGTTACTTAAAAGTAGTGTAAACTACTTTTGCTATGCCTCAAGATAATAATGTTTTTATAAGTTAATATCAGCCTGTTACATGACTATTGCAGATTGCTCTAGTTTCCGTAAACATAATAAGTTATATGAATACCGTCATTTCATTGTGCTCTGATTTGCCCTAGTTCATTAATGATACCCGATAGATTACTCTTGACCTTCAAACTTTGTTTTCTCTATTTATCATTATCTTAACTGTCTATCGGCGGAAATGTACCTTTAATTTTATTTTATTATATTTGGTAGGCCAGACTTTGTATTGGTGAGGCAAAATGTTCGCGATGCAGGCGCTGACTATCGCGCCTTGCTACTCGGCCTTAAGTTCGGCGGGGTGCCTTCCATCAACAGCCTCAATTCAATCTACCACTTCCAGGTAAACTATCACAAAATAGACACCATTACTCATAACTTTAAATACATGAATTATTGTAAAAGTTTCTTCTTCTTTTACGGTCTTATGATTTTCATACAAATAATGTTTGTTTAGGATCGACCCTGGGTGTTCGGCCACCTTCTTCAGTTACAACGGCGCATTGGTAGAGAGAACTTCCCTCTTATCGAGCAGACGTACTATCACAACCACACTGATATGGTGAGTAGATACGTAGATAGATCAATTGTATTATGGTAGTTTTAATATATTTTTACAAATAGCACAGTGTCTACGCTGTCTCGGTATTTGCATTGTGATTCGTGATGTCAATAATATCATAAACATCATACTAAACCTTCACATGCATTGTCTTATTTTCATTTAACTCATTTAATGCCCGAGTATAATGTAAGAGCACATCACAACGGTGCAAGTTTGCCGTTAATTTTACATTAGGCTTCGGCGGAAGAATAAGACGGAGCTAAGTAATATTAAAACTCTTCATGTCAATTTAAATTTATTTATTTTAACCTACATATCACTATAATTAGTTAATTTACAATCATTATCTTAAAAATAAATAATACAAAAATAACGTTAAAACTATATTTGCCCGAAAAGACAAAACAACAATTTAGAAGCGTCCAAAAGAAAAATCACAAATAACAGTTTTCGAAAACTTGCAACCAATAAATTCGTCACATTGCCAATAGAGCTAATTAAACATCAGTTCATACACACAACATTCAACTAAATAACTTAATCTCGAAATGAATCTAGTGTTACTATAATTACTTAATGTTTGGTTTAGTATAACAGCTGCTTTGCGTTCGTACGATTAGTAATGAGTGTGAATGAGTTTGTAATTTTTCACCAGGACGACGTAATGAGATGTTCAAAAGGTACATTTTAAAGTGCATCGTAGTGGGTAAATCAAGTCATAGTGCTGTTGAAGTGCGTCGCTTGCAGGCACCTCGTGAGAGTGGGAGCCCTGCAACATAAACACACGCGTTGAGTGACAATTAGCAGCACACCCCCGTAGGTGAACATCAAACGCGCCTCTGTTTACGACTGTAACTCGTTCCCCATATTGTAAACGAACAGTGACAACGTAGCTATTTATGCGATTTTAATATTGTTTGAAATTGCAAGCCCACTCCTTTATTTTGCGGAATTTCTCGGGGAGTGTTTATAAAATAACTTTTGAATGGAAGCATAAAATCGTTCATTGTAGGTATGAGTACTCTGGCTTCGTCATAGAGTGCGAATTAGTAATATAATTCAAGGTTTCCTGTGAAATTCATTGTTTATGCTTCGTTTGCTACAGTAATTAGCGTGCCATACGTTTCATACTGGTTTATTATTGTTGTTACCTTCTGCTACTATTTTCAGGATATTTCTATGACTCAAACATTTTTTTTACCATGCCATCAACACGTCAATAAATTAAATAAACTTCTGCAAGGACTGCCTCATTAGATTAATGGTCTTAAGCGCGACTGCTACGCTAGAGGTCCTGGGTTCGATCACCAGGTCGAGCAAAGTGGTATTAGGGTTCCCTAAATTCCCAGTAGCAGCTCGAAGTCTGGATTTTGTGCCCGGTTAATGGCAATAGGCTCACCCTATATGACATGGGACCTAAATATACCGGCGAAATGTGGGTGTACATTAGTACACCTCTGCCTAACCCTTCGGGGAATACAGGCGTGATGGTATGTTATGTTATGTCTATAAAGCATCTTATTAGAAAATAGATGGATTACCTGGTCCAACGGCACCGTTGTTCGCGGTCGTGTAGACAGATGCCGTGCCGCTCGTAGCACTCGTCGTAGCCTGTCACGCAAGCGTTCAGCGACTTGGTCCGCCGCCGCAACATGTGGACCTGTCATTAACGTTACTATTAAGCTCCATATCTACAGTAGATATTTATACGATAGCATTTATATGTCAGATAGAGCAGAAATCAGTGTATAAAGTAATGTGCTACGCGGAGAAAACATCGTAGGCATCGTAGCATTTTCGCGAGTAGGTATGATCGAATCGTAGATTATTGTATGTTTTTTTTTTGTTACTAATAATATAATGATATAAATTTTCACAGTATGTAGTACTATAGAAATATAACGACATCGCGTTCACAAGAAAAAAAAAAATTATCGATCAGGTCATGAATAATATGATGCAATAAACGAGATGAGAAGAAAATAAGGAAATCGGAGTATATTATTGATGTGTGACGATCGGCTGTTAAGTTTTAACAAATGCCTTGTAGTTTCGTTAGTTTTTACTTCTTCTACAACTTCAGTAACTTTTTCAAGTTAGACTTCGTTCTATTTCCGTAAAAGTTTTTCATTCGGGTGAGGAATTAAAATAAAAGGATAAAGGAACTTTGGGCTTTTTTGATCCATTGATCCCCTACTCTATTAATTATAAGTGATTACTTCTGTTCCATAATCTTACCTAGCGAATGCTAGGTTTGCCTGTTCGCTCTAAAGGTCTTGTGATTTTGCACATTCTCACTTTTGTAATTCAAGCGTTTTTCTACTAATTAACTTCTCTCAATTTATGAACTTACTTTGCAAGTACAACCCTGCTTGTAGAGGAGGCGGAATCCTTTCCTTTGACGAGGTGTGACGTCACGCCATTTGCTGACGTAACCGCACAAATGCACGTGAGCTTCTAAATGTACTACTCGACCTGGAACATGAAAAGGAGAGAAATAAATTATATATTTTTATCTCTTTGTAGGGCAGTAGTCAGTCGTGATCGTGAATAGAAAAAGGTTTCTTTTAGTTCTTTGAATCTTTATTGTTCTAGAACAGTGAAATATTTTTTATTTCGATCCATTTAATTCCAGTCAATTCTATTGCGCTGGTTCAAGCAGGCTTATTTAAAAACTTATTATGAAAAGGACAATATAACAAAGACAGACATTAGTATAGAAGAAATGAAACCTTTTTTATCAATTCAATGATTTTGTTCACATTAATTTAGCATTGAACAGTCGTAATAATAGACTTTAGTTGGTAAATGCGATTGCTTAATGTGCTTAGAGGCTTGAATGTCTATATTAAACAAAACTAGTTATGGTTATCGCTTTACAAAGTCAAATACTAATTAAGCGGACAAGTGTTCGACTTAATGCCTAATGTCCGCCTTGACCGTGTTTAGTTTCTTAAAAACAACTGTCAACTTAAATCTATCCTGCTTAGCATTTTTGACGATACATCCGTCTGGAATTATGTTGGTTAAATATTATTAGAATCAAGTACGCAGTAGGTGTTAATAGTAATAAAATATGTCAATGTTTCCTGCGAGTTGGGGCTGGAATGGGAACACTGTCAGCGATTTACGGTAGACCAATATCGTTCCTTTAAATCTCAGCTTAGGTTAACGGGCAGTGAGTGAAGGAAATTTAATCTTTGAATTGACTCAAACAATGGTAATCGTCGCAGCAACATCAAAATCTTGTCGTAGAATGGATATTCACCTGTAATAACATAGGTCTCCCTCGGCTGCAGTGTCACCCCACACAGTGATTCCTGAGATGGCGTTAATAATCGGCCGGATTGTAGGGCTACCCTCGCTTTCGGTGTCGCCTGCAAAAAACGAGGATTTTGTTTAGCTTATCAAGCTGGAGCAACTTTTTCTAAACTTTCATTCAACACCAAACGAGTTTATCTAGCTATTGTATTCAAATAGGTAGGTATTGTAATGCAGATATAAAAATATCTAAGTCGTCTAACAATTTTTCTGTACTTACTTTGTAAGTGTTTCGAATCTTCACTTTGTATGCGTCGAAAAAATCTTTGCCTCGAAATGTTTTTTGAACCCTCCCAACGATTACTGAAAAAAAAAAATATATCTTCACGTAATCCAAAAAAATGGGTTCTTAACTAACTATTTTCCAATAAAGACAAGTTCCAATATCACATTTAAAGACGAACGTAGTCGAATATAGCCAAGTATGCGATTTTTTAAAATAAACTGATACTAAGTATATTTAATATTTTTACAATATCCATGTTCGCAATAAATGAATTTGAGTTTTAATTTGAATTTGAACGATTGCAATTGTTACACAAGTTGTTGTTGGCAAAACGAAAAAGTCAAGAAAATTAAAAGTGCCTTACCAAAATCGCTGTTACAAAAGTGTGTTTGCGGATGTGCTGGTGCGCACGTGCAGGCGTCGGCGAGGCGATAGCTCGCCGCCACCAGCGCCAGCGCCAACCACCTCGTCAGCATGCTATATTTGATGATCTGGAACAAACAATACTAGTTGTAGGCGTGTACTGTTATACACCTAAACACGAGCTTCGATACAGAAGCACGTGTACGAGTACAATGCATAAATATATTAATACCAGTAAATGTAAAAAAAAAAACACAAAGAATTCCATTGTTTCTTAACCCTATTGATCACGCAAATTAAATGATAAATACTATCAGATCGACGGTTACAAAACAATACGACAGTTCATGATTCCTGCTGTTGATGTACATTTGTCATGCCGTTATAACTAACGATCCGTCTCGAATTCCACAAAGTTTGGCGCAGCGCGTATCTGCGGTGTAATTATTGTGCCGCAGTCATAAAACAAGATATAAGTAGAAGAACTCCAGCTATTCTATACCTACCTAATAAGTGTCTAATCGAACGTTTATTTGATAAGTGAACATTTTTGGTATAAAATATCCGTTTTTCGATTGTGAATCTTTTCCGTCTTTTGTCGTCTTTCAGCAAGCGCCATTGCCGACGGTAATGTTTTTAAATAATTATTATTTACTGTCTCTAACTTTTTATAGTTGCTAGTCGACAGTATTTAATACATCACATTAGGTATGTATTTGTAAGCAAATCTGCATTAGTCGTTATGAAGCATCGGTACGAATGTTTGAATAAATTACAAAGACATGAAACCTGAAACTAGATCTGTTTATTGCAGTTGAAGGTCCGAAGTCCAAGGAAGAATAAATTGTCAATAAAGTATCGTATAAACATTGTATTGAATACCTAGGTATGGATCGATTGTTCCGATTCATTAAATAGAAAGCTGTTTACGAAAGCATTATTCACTGACAACCGTACCGGTGGCTGACCAATGATCAAAACAATAGATTTTGCATTGTGTCTATAACGTGGCACTTGACAGGTTAAATGTCATTTTATATCTAAGACTTCACACTTTAAATTAATTACGGTTGCGAAGGAGCCCATCAATTTGTATCGCGGGCGCGGCGAAGCGAGAGCATGTTACGGATAATTTATTAGCTTTACCACTTCTGGGCTACTGCACGATGACGCTTGTGACCCACATTACGAGCAAACCTTGTTTTTGTTCCATTGATACTTTGTTGTTCTATAACGCGGCGATAAAGTTTTATTACCATACCTCTATTTTTTGCATCCGCGAGAGTAAACCGTCGCGTCGTCGTGTCGCCGCCATGTCATAACCTCGTGTTCATTGTTACTTTGTACGAGAATTGTTAAAGCTCATCCGACGCTGACTAGAGCTAGGGCGATGTCTACGGATATTGTTACAAGAGAAGTTCTTTTATAATTGTTGACGTTAATCCGTTTTGGTCACATTAACTCACGGCCTGTTATTTATTCTTTTGTTCAAGGATTGTGAGAACTGCTATTTTAAATTTAATTCAAAGTTGTCATGGTTTGTTGTCATGTCGAGACGTAGGTTATGTGATTCAACCATCTACAAATACGAGTATGCTTATTTGAGCAGACAAAATGTTTGTTCAAGATGGAGATAATTCTTTAATACGTTGTAGAATGTGTTATTAGGCTTAGTCGGGAACAATGCGCCAGCTATTATGGGCCCTGCGTGGGAGTCTCGTCGGTACAGCCCGGAAATGCGCCAGAGTTGATTGCCTTTACATCATACGATCTATCTAACCTTATATTCTCATCGAAAAAAATAGTAATTAACCGTTAATAAAAATAGAAGTTACCAAAACTAAAGCATACATTAAATTATTCGTATTAAATATTCAATGATAAATGGTCAATAAAAATGGTTATTATATTAATATTTTTAAGATGGCAATTCGTTAAAGAAAGTAATTGCATGGCAAATACAAGTTTGCCTGTATGATTATATTGTAAATTTATTTCTTTGAAACGGTCGTATGTGCACACTTCAGTTAAAATGTTAATCATCTTGATAGATTATTTGGATTGCTATTTTTTTGAATAATACTTTGCTCTTTGTCACGACTACATGGAACCATAATATTTTATTAATTACTAGAACATGTAGAAATGATTAATGGAATACTAATCATCATAGTTAATATTCATTTAATTATTAATGATTCTACTCGTATGTGACAGGTCTACGATGAATGTATGTTAAGAATAATATCATCTAGATTTTCTTAAGATATTTTCCTGTATCGGCTGTCAATCAGGCTTCTAATTAACTAGAAGAAAATGTACATTAGTTAATGCATTTAATACTTTGAATAACAACATAAATTATGGATACTCACATAGACGGGAGGTAGATAGTCACATAAGGCACTGCGCTCAGGTCGGCAGTGTCCTTACAATTGCGTTTTTATACTCCGTCCATACCTTATGTACCCCTACGATGAGTGCAGTATAATCCCGTGTTGTATACAGATTCGGATAAAAATCACAATGCGGAAATTTTATGGGTGCATTCCCATAGTCGCACCCGTGGTTCCGACCGCGCGGGCCGCTGCAACAATACCTCGTTTGTCAGGGTTCGTCGAGAAACCTGAGGTGAATGTTGACATTATGTGTTTATACTTGTTTACCGGCATCTAACATAAAGCCCACAGCCCGGGCACGTTTGTAAAAGAATCGAAATTATATTATTTATATTTATTAGTTCCCATGTACTTCGCTCAATTCTAGTATCGCCGAATAAGTTCCGAAATCAATTAAATAAGTTCGAGCCAAAAATATTAATTTATTAGTGAATCTCCGCTAAGTTTGAAATGGTTTCTTCTATATTGAGTCAAAACTCTGTAGTTCAGGTAGGTACTGCTATATCATATCTGTTTATTACACACTAAAACGTCTGTTTTCTAATGTTAGTGCGCCTGTAATGTTTATGTTCATTGCTTTGTTAGGTCTTGGGTAACAAACGATTGACCCTATCCATTATTTGAATGCATATAAAATCATAACAATGGGTACAGAGTACAGCATGCAATACTCGTCCCATTGCCAAAGTATTTTCTAAGAATCTAGCATACGACCTGAATTAAGAGCTAGTAGGTACTTATATTGAAAATATATTAATTTTATTTGCAGTTAACTTTTGACAGCAGAGAAGCTATCAACACGTTTTTATACGTTTTTTATACGATCGCTAACTAGTATAAAAACTGTACCAACACGACTGACAGGTGTTTTTGTTGAAAGCTAGGTAATGTTACGGTAGCACAATCTGTTGAAATAAATTGGAACACGTCCCTTCACGGAACCGGAGACTGACTAAGTGGGTACATTGTAGAAGCTGTGCCGTTTATGATTTCCTATTCGCTTTTAAACATTGAACTTTTTCTTGGTATGAAGCTATTCTGATTTAATCTACGAAATATTACATCGAGCTATTTTGTGAATATTCAAAAGGCAATATTTAACAGGAATTGTATATGGAACATAGCAATAGATTGATGGGTAAGAAAACAATGTTACGAATCTGAAAACGAAAAAATATAAAGCAAATTCTGTGAGCGATGTAACAGTAATACATTCACGTATTTACCTGCATGGTATGTTTGTGTGTAGGTATACGAATTACCAACATTCTGCGGTTTTCGGTCAAGGCGTGATCTGAATTGCGGTTTGCCCAAGTTAAATAGAGTATTAAATATGTTTTTTTTTACTCGGAGGTGCGTGGAACAGTCATTAGTTTTAGCATTCACGTGTAAAATAATACCTAATAATGTGGGGTTAGTGGTAAAAGGTATTGTCGATGAACCTAAAATAAGGATAAGCAATTATATTTCCTTTTTCAATTAATAATAAGTATTGGATTAATTAAAAGGAATACAAATAACATGTAAAAATTAATTTTATTTGCTTTTATCCTTAACCCACTATGAAGAGTAACTTATGTAGTTATCCTTAGAGCATATTCCTTCTCTCCTCTTAACTGTCCTCCTCTTAGACTCATTTTAAATTAAAGAATACTATATCCTAATTTACTTTTAAAAAAATCATAAACTCCAAAAACACATATTTAATGCACTTTACAATAACATCTAACGGTCAAACTAATATTGAATTAAAAACCGTTGAATTCTGCAAATGTTGCCGATTAGGATTGCTTTGAACGTCGCGTGTTCCGCAGCATGGCGCCGCCGCCGGTCGTCAATCGTGGCCCGTGGTTCATTATCAGCATGTACGGATAACGACCAGCCTTGACGTCGTCACCATGTTACAAGAACACACCGACCATATAAATCCGTCGGCCAATCCTTTGCCTGACTCGTGACACTTCAATTATACCAGTAAACATGTCAATCAATCTTCACAGAATGATCTATTCATCACTGTAACTTACTTGATGTAAGTCGAAATGACAAATTTTCTAAATTGCATTATTAATATGTAGGTACCTATTACACGTTTTGGAATTTGCATTCATCATTAATTATATTCTATTATTTTATATTATCCCACTGCTGAGCACGGGTCTCCTCTCAGAATAAGAGGGGTAGGGCTATTGTCCAGCACGCTGGCCTACTGCGGGTTGGCAGACTAACATGCCGTTGAGAAAATCTATCAGGCATACGTACAGGTTTCCTCACGATGTTTTCCTTCACCGTTTCAGCGCATAATGATTAACTTTTAATACACACATGACTTCGAAAAGTCAGAGGTAGGTGCTTTGGATTCGAACTAGAGACGTTTGACCTGTGCAGTTCAATGGCCGTATCACTAGCTATCATTGCACTTATTACTGAGTTTGGGTAAAATTTTATTATTAAATACAAGTTAGTTTCCTTTTTTCACACTAACGGCAATGTCATTAAAATGCGTTAGGTAAAATATTAATTGAGTCGTAGTTATCATTCTCCTATTTTATTTTATTTGAGTCAATAATAATGCCTACATTAAATATTATTAGTTACTTATTTCCTTTAATAATGAAATTTCGTTGTATGTGAATAATACCTATATTATATACAGCTGTTTCCTCTTACTCTTTAAGCAGGCCTGGATGTGGAATTTCCCAGATCCAACTAGTGTTATCCAAATATTCTAATAATACGCAATACGTAATATGCTCGAGATAAGCAAATAATGTTTAATACTCGTATTATATCCATTGGCCATAAGTCATCATGGTCAATGCTTATCGTAAGTAGGTTTATCAGATGAATATAATTAGGATAAGAAATCTCAACATAATAATTAGTCGGAACATATTTTATACAGTCGGTGCGCTTGACAGCAAAATTAATGGAAAAAGCTTACTTGACGTTTCTATGTAAGTATGTCCGCCCATTACTTACAGTGGTGGAATGCTAGGCTTTTTCTCAACAACCTGTATATTTGTTCCGACGATGTTTCTGACAGCCTAATTTTTTCACATCGAAGAAATAATAAATTCGCATTTTTTGTATTAAAAAAAACTTACTAGCTATGTGGGTCACACATTATTAGTAATCTTGTTAACCCCTCGTGCTAAGCATGATGCTTGTGTTACGAGTGGGTTCACGTCGGTAGTGCGATAGGTTGCTTTCGAACCGGCAACCGCATGATCGCAAGTCCAACTCCCTAGTCATTACGCTACCTCTGCTTTATTCTTTAAACCAATCATTCAAACTTCTGTAGTTATTTATGAATGACTTACCAAAATAAATAATTTGATAAAAATATCAATGGCAATAGATATGACATTTCTATGGTCGATTAACTTAATGGAACACTTTCTATCTAAATCTAATAACTATATTATAACAATTTAATTCCCATGATTATAATACAATACGATAGGTACCTATTTATTATCATATCAACTTCAATGATAAATCACGGATGACAAACGTGATTATTTTTCTTATTAAATAAATAGAATGAATGACAGATCGTGACTGCGATTATTACGTTTGAAAGGATATATAATAGAAAAGATTAAGGGTTCGTTTGACTTGATGTAATGGTATACTTATATAAATCGCATGAATTTTGTAAATTGTCATCAACATCATTAGCACATTTAGGTACCACTGCTGGGCACGGATCCTAAGTCCGCTAGGCTAGCCTAGTGCAGGTTGGCAGAGTTCAAGCGAAGTCTAGTAAATCTCTTAGACATTCTCATGTAAGCGTGCATAAACGTAAAGTCACATAGGTCGTGCGGGCTCTACTAAGAATGTGCCACCAAAGAGTTAATCTTGAATCGAGTGCATTTTAGTTCGTATCATTCATGATCTCTTAAACTTGTCCGAATTGTCGCGTCATCTTTCGCAACGACTTTGTTGGTCGTTGCAGTGAATGATAAATCACACGATAGCATACATCCACTTTTATGCCATTCATGCCCAAATCTTGTTTAATAAAGATGTAAAGTAATAAGATTATTTTTACAAAACTATAGCGTCCCAAAACAAATTGCTGCAGCTACCAAGTTAAAATGGAACTGAGCAAGTTATGTCTGCTGCATGCTGATTATTTTGGGCGAAAACCACGCAATGAGGCCGAAGGAAGGTAGAGAGACGAACTAGTTTCATTCCACAAGGATTTGCACCATATAGCAATACATAGGTTTAAGTGGAGAGAGGAGGATGGCTGGGCTAACAATAATTATAAATATACTATATACCTAAATGTTTTTGTTTGTTTGTTAAAATATGTTAAATAAATAAATGAATGGGATAATGTACTACACATTGTATGTGATGAGATGCAAACTACGAGCGGTGACTAGCAGCTATGAATAACATTTTCCAAACATCAAGGAAAATGGTTTTGTGTAACATTCTATGAATAATTAGTTAGTGCAGCTAGGTTCGCGTTTCAAGCCTCGACAGCAGATTTACAGATGCTAATGTGTCATCGGAATCCAAGCCCAATGAAATATCCGCTAAAACTATTTATTATACTGTAATTTAATTTAATTTTAGCTAGATGTCTGGGTCGAGCAAAGTGTTATGGGGTTTTTCTATACTTATTCATTTTCTACGTAGTTTAGTATTTGTGTCCTTTTAATAGCAATATGCTAAGGCTTTTCGTACTTTCGTACTTTTCGTTCTTTACGAAGTGTCTGTTATTTTAAGGCGTCAGCATAGCTTAAATATTTGACACTTGAAAGTCCCTGTCTATTTACTTACTTTTTATTCTAGTATTTTTTTGCCTGTATTTAATTATCATGAGGGTACGGCGTATAAAATGCATATTAATTTCCACAAATGAATGACGATAAAATGATTTTAAAATGTTAATAAGGCGAAGTGTTGAATCTGAACGTTAAGTGCTGTATAAAGGTAAATATTTTTTTGCTCTTTGACGTTAACATACCTCTCGTCGCGTTAAGAAAAGATATGTGCATACATTTTACTGGTAATATTTACATAATTTGTTGTTAAAAAACGTGTTTCGAGTATTTGTTGTCTGTTTATCGTGAGTTTATCTTTTGAGACGTAATCGCAATAACCTTAAACTAAGTTTATTGTGAATTCTAAATTTCAAATTCTTGCGTCTGCTGTTGTGGTTATTTCAATAATTTCAATAAAGTTGGTATATTTTTTCTTAGAGGTTGGTTCATAAGTCATAAATCAAGTTAGTAATAATGTGAAATATCAAGTTATATTAATTAAAATATAATTTAAGATGCAGGAAAGCATCGGCATTTACGGTTAATAAGGGAACATCAGAAACACTAATTGAATGCGACCCCAGGTGTCCAGGTGTCCGTTTGCATTGCTATAAATAATTTATTAGTGGAAAGCATCATTAATTGCTATGTTCATTTGTTAAACAGTTACACTTTGTTATCGTTTATGGAACAATTGAAAATCTTGCCTACCTATTTATTTTATAATACTGTGATTTAGTATACCATTTTAGGACAAAGATTATAATAAATAGATAAATTGAAAATCTTTTTGTTATCCTTTAAAATAAAACATATGTTCCTTACGCCCTCAGATAATTAAACTTGACACATGTGAATAAAATGTAAGAATAAGACATTGGATTTGGAACAGTAAAAGGAAGCCGAAAATGTGCAGTGGTATACAGGCCGTAAAACCGGACGACCGTCAGGAAAGGAGATAATAAAGTCATGACATGTTGAATTCGTACGTTTTATGTGAATTCAAAGCTTTCACATTTGTCCGACACCGACTTAATTATAAAAAGCCACCTGCGCAGTGCATACGCAAAGCCGCCTTCTGAAAGAGACGAAATGGAAACATCACGAACTTTGATAATACCTTCCACATATATATTGGACTCTACAAGGTCAGTTTTAGTATATGCGAAACACGAAACACGTGTCTAGTATTTTTATGTAAAGAATCTATGTATAAAGTTTCAACACTGTATCTTGAAAAACGTCAAAGTTATAAGCTTGTTATCTAGTTGTCCGTCACATCAATCTGTAGCATCGACTTTGGGCGACTGAAGGGGTTGTTTTACCCCCTGCCCTGTGCGCCCCCGCCTAGTGCCACTATGACCGGTAGTGACCTGTTTTGTGCGCGTATAATTGCAGATAGGTACTTGGTATAGTACTTAAAATTTTTGGGAAAAAATATAACATGCTGTAAAAATTATTGGAATCGATTCAGTTACTTATTCAGAACAAACCATATTCTGGTTTCGCATACGAGTATACTAAAAATAATGTTGTATATTTAATTGACGTAGGCATGTATGTTCGTAAGAGTAAAAATAACAAGCAAGTGCCGAGTTCAGGACATATAAAGTCGATTGACATCATTTGACAAATAACCATGACCACGATGCACTATTGTGTTTTATTTGGTGCCTTTTTGTTGACGCCGCCTTTCAAAAGGGCATATCTATATCTGTAAGGAAAGAGTGAGTGATCATTATATACATACACGTCCTTTCATACAAGTTGGGGCTTTGACTTTATTTTATATATCGCGTTGTCACTCGCCTTAAATGCAAAATGCGAAAACAGTTTAAGTCCGCATCATAAAAGATGTATTCTCATCAAAATGTTGAAAGCGATCCTGTGTCAGCCCACACGAGCCCACGTGAACTGGAATTACTTGACGAACAACTTCCCTTATATATTCTTAAACAAATGAAAGTATTGAGATGATCTGTGTGTGGTATTCAGTTGTTACAACGAAGACTACGACCGCATTTCAAATCGGAATAACCGCTATTCTCCGAATAAATTGAAAAATGGAGCAGAATTTGTGTGAAATAATTGCCAAATGATTTAAAAGGAACTTATTTGTATTTGTTGAAATGCGGACTAAATGGAATTATTTACCAGCGGCGGAGGGTCAGTTTAAGTAAGATAGAAGCTGGAGCAAATAAAGCTTACATGACTTGTTGTTTGACAATATTAAAGATTTAGGTACCTAATAGTGACTGTTCAAAAGGGAAGCCGGCAGGAATCGAGTTATAGTAGGTGTATTAAAACCTCCGCCACTGGTTTGTAAAAAAGCCTATTCTATATTTATATTTGTTCAAATAATTGAGGTACAATGCTACAGCAGTTCTCATTTTCACGGCCATTTCTATTGTGGTCCGGGCAGATTACCAAGTATCAGCGACATTTTGAACTGCAGAGTTGCATCAGTGTATCTAGTTGCAAATTTAAATTCATACCTTATTTCTTAGTACTCTAGATAGTGGATCATGAATTGTCGATATATAACTTTTTTTTTACATGAGAAGAATAGCCTGAATCAAGCAAAGTACCTATTTGTGTTGAGTGTACAAACTTTTTGGTAATGTTTGAAAATAAGAGCAAAAAGGCACAATGCCAACTGTATTTATTAAAATTTCAATTAAGTTTTTTCTTAAATTCCTACCAAAGTGATAACACCCATATTGCTAGTATCTAGTAGTTGTAGCTAGATCGAAAATATGCGATGAAACGCGAAATGTGTTTTAAATCAGAAAGCGCCAGCTTGTAAAGAGATCATTTCCATCACAAAAGGGTGTTTGTAATTACCTCTTTAACCATTATCACCAATTTTATAACTCGACGTTGGAAGGTAAACTCATTCGGTTCAAGACTGCTAACCGCTAACACGGACTAAAGCTCGTTCGCTTCGAAATTAACTGTTTGTCTGCCCGTAAGTGGTCTGTAATTGTTGCGTAGGTGTATTTGGACGCTAAATTGTTACCTTTTATTTTTTTTAAACAAAGTATTTATTACCTATTAAGTGTGATAAGTGGCTAAGTTGAATTTGCATAATTAACATTTCTAGACTGCCTCATCAGTCTAGTGGTCTCAAGCGCGACTGCTACGCTAGAGGTCCTGGGTTCGATTCCCATATCGAGCAAAGTGTTATTGAGGTTTTCTATGAAATTCTCTGTAGCAGCTCGGAGTCTGGATTTGTGCCCGGTGGCAATGGCAATAAGCTCGCCCCTATTACATGGGACCTAAACATACCGGCGAAGCGTGGGTGTACATTAGTACACCTCTGCCTTACCCTTCGGGGAAAACAGGCGTGATGGTATGTTATGCATGTTAAGTGGCTAAGTTGACTTTGCAATATTATCATTTCGGTAAAGTTATAAAACCAGCTGTCAACAAATAAATTAAAAATAGATTGCGTTTGCGATACAGGCGCTCGTGGAAAATAAGTGCAGTGTTTTTGTCGGAAAAATTGTGCAGACGCAATGTGCCTGAAATAACGTTAATTCTTATTCTTAAACGATACTGGCAAATTCCGTTCTCGCTGTAATTTTAAAATATATTTTTATAAGTTGCTGTTCTGTGCTGAATCAACACTTAGGGGTCGGTGAAGGCGAATCATGTAGGCAAAGTGAGGTGAGGCGCCTTCCAAGGCGCCCGCACCGCCGCCTGAACAGTACATAACAAACTTGCTCATTTTATCAACGTTCCAGTTGAAATAAACGTATTTTCGTCTTTCAACTTAAAAGAATAAAGCGGCCTAATGGCTAGGTCGTCGGACTTGCGATCATATGGTTGCCGGTTCGAAACCCACTCATTGCACTACCGACGTGAACCCACTCATAATACATGCATTTAGCTTAGTACGAGGGGTTAACAAGATTACTATAAGTAATGTGCGACCCACATTCCTAGCAAGCTTTAAAAAAAACTTCAAATATATTTTTGTCCAAAATCCTTGATGAAGATCAGAGCTTTTATATCATATTGAAGTACCTACTTATAAGTTAATATTATAGTGATTGGGTTATATGGGTTTAGTACAGTGGCAATAAAGTGCAATTGGCTCGGTAGTTCCTGACCTAATTTTAAACACGATGCATGAAACACGAACGGTTGAGAATCGCGTTTGTTTATTTAATTGAATTTCTCTATAGGTACCTAGGTATAATATATCATTCAATCGTAAATATACATTAACATGCACTAATCATGTATTTTTTTTAAAAGCTTACTAGCAATGTGGATCGCACATTACCAGTATTCTTGTTAACCCCTTATGCTAAGCTAAATGCTTGTGTTACGTGTGGGTCCAAGTCGGTAGTGCAATGGTGGATTTCGAACCGGCAACCACATGATCGCAAGTCCGACGCCCTAGCCATTAGGCTACCGTCGCTTATTTTAATTACTTCAGTTGTTTATCGACGTAAACAGTATGAAGTTAGACTTTAAAATAGGTTTGAATGTTAAAACATTCAAATTTCTCAGTTTCACAGTGAGGCAATGTCACGTATAAGGGATATGAGTGTTTTTGGTGTGTGGCCAACTCACGTAGAGCGGTGATGTGGACTTTCTGTGGCCGTCGATGTTGCTGGCGCCGGCTACGAGTGCACATTCACCCACTTCACACATTAATTCTTATGTGCTATTGCCGGAAATGTACTCCTATTTGTAAACAGTCGTCTATGATGAATTATAAACAGTCTGTATTTATCACTGTTATATTTTTTCCTTTTGATGTTCACTTGTAATGTCATTTAAAACAATGTATTTTTGCAATTTAGCTTTCAATTTATACGAATATTTCTCTGTTAGTCTGCACACTGTTACCGTTCACACTTATTTAAAGAGGATCTATATAACCGCATACTTTATATATAACATTCATTATTTGGCTATCAGCACTCAAACCGCATACTTTAACCAATATACCTTATTACTGCGAAAAGTGAGCAAACAACCTGCTGTTACAATAACAAAATTAGTTTCCGCGTGAGTCAGTTCGGCTCGTCTATTCTCTCCGAGGCGGTGAATCGCTGACCCCCGGACGATCTAACAACGTATTACAACAGAACAAGCGAACTTGACCGCCCACATGCATAAACATTTCATACAACAACACTTAGCCCTAGATACAGAGCACAGCCGCACGAACGAGTACTACGAGAGATACGCATCTGGTACTGCAATCAATACAATATACAGATACATATGTTTACACATCAACGCTTCAACTACAGCTGCGTTTAACGTATCTATCAGTCAAAATCAATCATTGTCACTCTTTTCACCGTGCGGTAGTTGTTGATTTGGGGCTCGTGTTGGTATCCGTCGGCACACCTTCCGAGCTTTCACAACCATTATCGACAAAAGTACATCGATAGTGGTTCTCGATAACACCCTATCGGTTCTTTGATCGAACCATTACATCGATTTATGAGAAGAGATCTCGAGTTAGCGACACGTAATAAATCTTTTCGCCAATTTTGTCGGATCACAATACTACTCCGTTAAATCAGTATGAATATTCTTTCTTTTGCCCGGTACAGTTATCTTGTAATTGATATGTGCGAGATGTATCGGATGCCTATGCTACTTTGATCGCAATCTATCAATTTGGTCACACTGCTATTAAGGGGCGTATTCAATTATATTAAATTTTTAATTGGAGTTCAACAGAACTCGTTTGCGGTCTGATATTTTATTTGTAGGTTAACCTGTCAAGCGGCAGATTGTAGACACAATGCAAAATCTATTGTTATGTGCTCAAAAGAGGAACTGTACCGCTTGCCAGGTTAAGGTGGTTAGTAGTATGACTAAAAAATTTTATGAATAAATCTAATTTCAAACTCGACTAATTAATTATTACGTGCCTACACAGTCGAAGAGCTTACAAACATTCTAAAAATATTTATGACAATATAGTGAGTCATAATAATAATGTGAATTTCGCGTTTGCATTATGTTGGAGCTGTTGGGAGGCTGGAGGGAGGCGCCTCGCGAGTCGCACTATGAGCATGTAGTACCTCTCATTATAAACGCTATTTGCCGGCGAAAGCCGCCGCGCGGGCGCACCGTTAATCTCATGCTGCACTAAAGCTTCAAGGTTAACTTTCGCGGCCAGCCCCCGTTTCACTACATTATCGTGGAATCATCTCTCCGGGATAACTAGTTCATAAATGCATAAAGAATCACATCAAACCATTTTCACCATATGCATCAACTGTTGATAAATTTATATTAGAGAGTACTAATATTAGTTCTATACTATCTGCATAAGTATATTAAAAAACAGGTTGTCTTTAAATCTTTTTAGATGAAAAATATTTGAAGTCACAGTACAGACAGGTGTGAAAATATATATGTATGTACATGAGTATTTAGGCTCGGTGACTCATCAACTGCATCTGTCACAAGCCTTTAGAATTTCAACATAGAAAAAAGTAAGCTAATAAGTTATCTCCCTAGCTTTTTCTTTTTTCATTGGATCATAAACATTGGCGCCTGGCCGGTCGGCTAGTTAAAGTTTATTATGAAAATAATAAAAAAATATTAGGCACTGACAGGCAGAAGGTATTCCCTTGTCTATATTACCATAATACCGCCCTGAGGCGACACAGCGACACGTTTATGCTTATTTTACATTATACAGGAATTCACCGAATATTACCCATCATTTGACTACGGCATAACTGAATATTGCTTTTAGTGCGTCGTCCAGTTTAATTACAATACTAACATTTCGGACTTCGGCTTCGTTAAATGACACATAATGTGTCCAATTTGATTTTAACAACATTGTAGCATCGAGTTACTAATGTAAACATAACCGTCTCTGTCATTCTCGAAGTCAATGAACGCTATTCTATAAACATTAATTTAGTGATACCTATTACGAAATTCTGTACATACATAAATAATAATTATTTCGTAGAAGTTGGTTTTATCACGACGATAAGATTTATAAAGCTGCGTCACTCCGTATAACTACTGAATCGACCATGATTCACGCTGAATTATTTTTAGCTCATTGCTGTATTCGTTTTATTTACTACGAACTACGGTGATTCTTACGCCCACTGATATTTTTAATTGAACACACTATTTGGCAACTTCATTGATACATTTGTGACAAATCCACGACACTATTTGAACACTAATATATAAATACACTTAATTAAGGTGCTAACGATTGTACATATATGTATGTATTATATAAGTGATGTGATGAATTAATTCAAAAACCTTCCCACTCGTTTCACGACGTTGCTCAGGATAATTACATTGTTGAAAACCGCAATTTAACACAACATCTCGCTCATATTTTTTGCTAGCTCTACAATCATATTCGCAGACACATCGATCAATATCGATGTGAGACCGATAAATCAGCATCAGTCAGCTCAACAAGTGGACAACCTCGGTTAATTCCGAGGACCGCCGGTGACTCAGGCACTACATTAATACGGTGATCTGCCTAAAGGCTTAACGCATAAATTTCGTAATTGCAGACGCGTAGACAATGCAGGAACAAGTGAGGCAGGACCCCATGAATAATACATGGTACAAAAAGCGAGCGATACTGCTAACGGATGACGGGTACAGCGACGATAAGCCACCTTTTTATTTTTATTTAATCGAATAATTTCAGGGTGAACCGCGGTTCCCAGACCATATGAAAAAAGTAAAAAATATGTTTTCTTTGTTCGCAGTCACCTGTTTATGGTAATGTTGTCTATTTATGCAGACTTCTGTGGACCAGTGAATTATAATGACTCACGAATTTTTTATACTTAATAAAAATTAGTACATTATTTATCACGTCAGTGATACCACTGACAGGTGGTTATAATTACTGTATAATAATGCTTATAATATAATAATTAAAATATGCGATCTCCTTAAATTCTACCTACCTATATAACTATTTTTTGGCGTGGGTAACTTTAAAACTACATACTGTTTATTTCAATAGTTATGGTTATCGCAAAATTTTAGACGTCTTCGCGCTGGGTGTTGTCCATATAGGTCTAAAGTTGAATTATATTACGCCCACCGTAGACGTCGCGTATTCGCTGTCGCGTGTTTACATCGTCAACGAGTACCCTTCACATAACCAACGCGTAGCCGCTACGCATGTAGCTACCATGTAAGCACCGCGTAGCTGTTTCGTAGCTGCGGCGTAGCTGGGGTGTAGCTATGATGTAGCTGCGGCGTAGCGGTTACGCAGCTACAACATAGCCAACGTGTGACCAACGCCTAGATGTGACCATGTTGGCTAGATGCCGCAATACATGCGACTTAAAAATACCCATAAGCTGCGTTAGTATCGCGTAGACGCTACGCCAACGCCTACACAATACCGACACGCAGACGGAATAATCTGTTCATAACTTCATACGTTATGAGACTGTTTAAATGAATTTATTTGAACGCTTAATCTAAAATAACTACCAGGTTAATATCTGAATTACATTTTATAGGAATTGTCTATGAGAAACCTTAATAGAGAACTTACCGTCAAGAAAGTTCAAATATTTTAAATTGTACAAAAGACAATATTACTTAATTCTCATTTGACGACAGTTTGAGAAATACTTTCCATCCAGTAACTCCTTTTTGTTAGATATTGTATTTTTTATAGACAAACAAGGTCGCGATATGGTCCACGATCACTAGCGCATTGTCTTTTTGAGACCCCAGTTGTTAAGTTAGAGTACCATAATGTAACAGGACCTTCCACTTTTCGTCTCAAACTTATAATTAATTCTAAAAATATGTAGTTTCAGTAGCAAATGTTTAATTCACACCTTTGTGGTATTTGTTATTTTGGTTAAAATAAATAACTTGGTTTTCAGAATTAAATCCATAAATAGCTTTGTATAAGCAAACAATGGACTTCGTTTATAGCATGCCCAACTTGGTATTTATTGTGTTAATTTATTTGTACAGCATAAACTTTGACCAATCGACCCCCGGGCAATATACATTAGTATTAGTACCGTTCTAACTTAGTTACAGATTTATTATCTAGCTATGAACGATCTACAATGATCTCGTTTTTCGTAATCCCGTGGGCATTTCCCAAAATTCCGTCTCAGTACTCTCAATATGGAACTCCAGTGCAAAATTTGTTAGTCTATAAGCGTATCTAGAGTTTTAATGGGTAGAAAATAAATTATATACATTTTTAGGTATGTTTGAAAAAATGCTGAAACGCAAATTAAAAAAAAACATGTTTCAATTATTAAAATAAATACGTAATATATGGTATTAAAAATGTAGCCCCACAAACAATTATAACAAAACCGGCCGATAAAAATATCTATTATTTCACTGAAATTACGAGTTACTACAAATTATAGTGCATAAATGTGCTTTGATTTTATCGAATATATTCCTATCATATTGTTCAATCGTGACCCGAGGTACAATGTTGTCATGAATCATATTTATTAGATTTCATACGTCGATGGGAATAATGATATAGGATTAAGTGAGTACGTGTTGTACCTACGAAGTGTCATCAATAATGTTTTGTAAGGTTAAGGAATGTTGGATGTTGTACTGATATATCGGTCATTTCGGTGATCAATCACGCAAGGATTAATCGGACACTGGTGAGTTACCTTCGCCCTACAAATCTATGTAGACCATAATGTTATACTTGCATGACTTTAACTTCTGGCGCGATATTCTCAGTCCAACTTTGCTTTTTGCCTCGTTGGTCTAGTGGTCCCAAACGCGACTGCTACGCTAGAGGTCTTGGGTTCGATCCCCAGGTCAAGCAAAGTGTTATTGAGTTTTTCTATGAAATTCTCAGTAGCAGCTCGGAGTCTGGATTTGTGCCCGGTGAATGGCAATAGGCTCGCCCCCTATTACATGGGACCCAAACATACCGGCGAACTGTGGGTGTACATTAAGTACACCTCTGCCTAACCCTTCGGGGAATACAGGCGTGATAGTATGTTATGTTATGTAACTTTGCTTTTTCTGTCATATCTGATTTTGATTCTCGTGATCTTTTATTTCGGTGGCAGCGGATTAGATACCTATCTACTTTTGCTTTCAAGATAATGCTCTTTATTAGCAAAATCTTTATTTTTTGCTGTTAGCTTTGCTACTATTACAATGTTTTTAGAAAAAGAAGTCGAATGAAAACTTAGTATTTAAGATATAATATACTACTTATAACTTATATGGGCGAAATCTATTAGAGAATATCTATGTATATACATATGGATATCTACAAAAAAAACCTCAGGCACATTCAGAACCTGCTCCTTCTTCTGAAATTCCGCTATAAATTATATTTAGGCACCTTTGTACCTTTTCTTGTTTCGTGAAGTTATACCAAAGTTAATTACACGGCGTAGATAAGTAAAGTTTTAAAATCTATATTATCTAGGTATTATTGCGTTAACGATTATCCGTTGCGATGTGTGAACTTTATGTTTAAGTAGTCTTTTGTGAAACTCAATACACAAATAGTTACTGTTTCTGAAACAGTCGTAAAGATACCTACAACTACATATGTACGTCTGTTGTGTCGTTTGTCTTCGCCCGTAAATCAAACATTTAACAAACCGGCCGCTGTCAAACCAATAACGTTTAAAGTTGTGTGTGCGTGGACAAGTGTTACAAATTATTACGCCTTTGTAGGTTAGCCGGGAAGTATGCGTGTGCTATTAGTGGCAACGAGAGCATTATCATGATATATTTATAGTTTGTGCATTCTTCATAAATGTTTCGATATTTACAAATATTATTTTGTATTCAGTTGGAGCTGAGAGACACATCCACTGTTAACTGCCGTCAACAAACAAAGTTTAATTTTAAAATGTTAATGCAGGCAGATCTTGGATGCGTGGATTTCGAAAACACACATGGCCCCGAAGATAAAACTTTCCATAAAAAACAAATTAATATCTCAAAATATTATCTCATTACTTGCACGTTTTCATAATCATGACCTTCGGTATACTTTTTTGGGAGTATTAAATATATTTCAATTTGATGTGTATATTGATGAGAATGAGAAAGGTTTGGCTTAATTGACACCAGTGAGGCGTGGATCGTTAACGAACGTTCGCGCTGGTAGAAAAAGCTGGTGTCGAACGAGAGACATCGACAAATTATCATGGGGCGACAAATTGAGTTAGAGGTGGCGAAGTGTGCCACCGAAGTGTAGTTAGTGTGAACATGATACGATCTCCACTTTCGTAATACAACGAGAAAATAATAACATTTTACTGTTTAGACTGTAAAATTTAAGCGGAAGGTAGCGGAAGGTTATCACGATAATCAACACCCTCTCTAACAAATAATACTTAATAAAAATTTGGCTAGCAAAATGGACTAATCATTTATTTGTAAGGAATTAATTTTATTGTACTTCGTAGCCCTGTGCCGCTAACTTTCAATAGGCATATTCGAAGGACGTTTTTTTTAAATATAGCTAGAAGTTAAATCACGCAAAATGAGAAACAACTCAAGAAATTGTTAGTTTAAGCATTGTTGTAAATCAACTGTTTAAGCGCTTGTTTAAATAGAAAAAGACTGGTATGTTAGTATACAAAATATTTTGTATTTAAGTCAATTATATAAATTACCTTCGTATAGTTTAAAATATGCCATTTAGGTATGGCATGATAATCCACAACATGAGCTTGTGACATTTATACGTAACATATTGGATATTGATACTTTTAGGGCCCTGCTTGTGACAGAATGATAAAATTTCATGATCATCTACACTAATTGTCATGACACTTTGTAAATCGTAAACCCTCGTAAATGTCAGTCGTGTCATTACCTACTGTTTTGTTTTATTTATTCCTTAATATATTATTATGTATCCTGTAAGCATTACGCTTATCGATTTCGCATGAAATTTAATCCAACTTGAATTTATTGTAATTACACATGCACATTAAATGCAATGTAAGCACTTACTTTGTAACAAGAAAAAAATTGTATAAAATCTTGTTTAAAATACATGCGGTAAACATCACCCAAATAACATTTTACTACGCTTGTGCAGAATGTATCAATGGATTTTATATTGATTTTAACGTTAAGAATTGTTGCATAATTTCCGAAATTAGAACCAAACAGTTTCCAAACGTGCTAACATAAACTGGGATTTACGAGCGCTTACGTCTTTAAAAACAGAGTTAGGTTATGAAAGAATTCTCAAAAACAATCGAAAAAATACATTCGCACTCATAAAACCAGGTGGGCTATGGATATAAAAACAGTGTTCGGCCTTCGCCATTTATTTATACTTATGGCTGTTGTGAAGAAAAGTGAATGCTTTCTGTCTGGGACTGACGCGACCTCACTTGTTCTCAAAAAGTCAATTTCAAGACTTATTACCCTTTGTTCCCAAGACCCGCCTGTGAGGTGCTTACAGTGCCTTTTATTGCTATTCTGCCTTAATGTGACTGCTGCAAATGCGGTGGCAATTTGAACTCGTTTTGTTTGCCTTTAAATTTTTTTCCGAGAGATAAAATTAAATTCGATATTATGAATGCAAGTAATACTTAACTATTCAAGTGAGTTCAAATGAATTACTAGATTATTAATAGTGAAGAGTCTTCCTTCTGCATTTCTTTGGTTGCTGTAAACATACTCAAGACGGTTTCACTAATTCGCGACGGTTTAGGTACACATTGGAATGTTACGACACGCGGTTCGTTTAGTTGCGTGCTAAACAAACGTAGCGCGGCTTTCGACACGGGTGCAGTTAGCGGCCCTTCATATGGAGATGTCAGGCGCCCGCGTCACCGCCGCGGAACTATCCTCTTCTGCGAGTTTCTACCGAGCCCATTTCTGCCTCACACTAACGACATACTTCACACGATTTCCTCGACATTCTTAACTGAACAAGCCGGTAAGACTCTTCACTTACACAGAATATCCGAAAGTCTAAAGAACAACACTTTTAACGTAAACTCATTACCTATGTGTTTACCACAGAAATCTTTAGCACTGATGGTAAACTCGATGTTATAAGGCTTTGTGGTAAAATCTAAAAACAGATAAACATGGATCGTAAAATTGCTTACAATTACCAGAACTATAAATAAAGTGTATCCAAGGCGTAAACAATGAGTCAGTCGGGTCTAGACTAACGGTATCACTAGTAAAATCGATTCTGAACTTTCTCCTAGACTAAAACAGGGTATGGACAGAGCATGCTAGACCAGTCTGTTATGGTGCGTGTGTAATGTGATACTAATTGCTAATGTGATGAAGAGGGACATTTCGTTTGTTGACGATACGTAATTAGACGACGTAGAAAGTAGATTGTTTATGCATATAAGGACTGCTAGTCATATTACATTAGTTATAAATTAATAGTGTAATTTATCGTAAGCATAACGCCAATATTGTGGTTAGTGTAATTATATTGACATGGAAAAAAAATCTAAACGTTATTGAATAAGATTGATTTATAACAGCTCTACATACAAATATTAATGATTAAAAAAGGATATTGCTCACAACGAAAAAGGAATGTATAAATTGGGAGAGGCCTTTGCCCAGCAGTGGGACAGTGACATAAACTGTGGGTGTACATTTATACACCTCTGCCTTACCCTTCCGGGTATACAGGCTTAATGGTATGTTTTTAATTTTTAAACAACTATGTATATTACCTATAGTAGATACCATATATTTGATTACAAGAATTCAGATTAAATTAATTTAATACTAAATTTTTTACACTACATTAAATGAGTTAATATTGAAAATAATTTGTGATGCCAAAACATTTACCTGCACCACTAGGTTACGAAACACGTGATTCATGTCAAAAGTAGCGAAGACATGCAACTAAACTTTTCAGAGTTTGCTATTGCTATAGATCGTTAAGTGCTATAGATTCCTAATTTCTCAAAGGTATTTATGTTCCAGGAACAGCTTCACCCCCTAATTCCTAACACTCAACCACATGCGACTCTAAATCGAGTGCTGTAATTTGCATACACTGAGTCCGTCTAGGTCACCCAATAGAGTCGGCCTCGACCTATTTAACAGTAGTATGACAACTAATTTCGTGATTGAGAACAGTAATTCGAACGATCATTGAGGCCGAGATTGGAACATAGATACGCACTACGCACGGCTACACATCAAGCTAAACAAAACCAGTTTACGCGGGTCTCTTATTGTATGGGAAGCCTATACAACGCGAGATCAGCTTAAACTGGATTTGTATAGGTTGACCTGTGACGGCTGTGACCATGTGTACATTTTAATAGACCTGACTTAATTTTATTAAAAACATATTCAATTATATTTTCAGCCCTTTGAAATATTGGTAATTGAAAAAGTAGAGGACTTGTAAAGTCCATCAAAGGTGTTATTAATTTATTACATTAAATCAGACTCAGTTAATTAGTTATGACATGTGTTGATTAGAAATTGGATTTAGGGATTTGTTAGATTGGAATTACGATGCCTTTGACTGTGAATAAGAATATTTGAACACCTCGTGTGCCATTGAATCATCAAAATAATTTGCATAGGTAACAAGCTACAATCATCAATTAAGATGATGACACTGTGCCAGTTTCTTAATTTGTATATTGTTTCGGGAATCCATTTCAGTGGAAGTACAATTCGATATAATAAGAAAAACCATACCTAAAAATAAGAAAATTGAGCACTCGATATTCACTAGATAATGGTTAAGACAGGTTGACAACGGAAAACTAAGTAGGTACTTAGGAAAGTTTTAAGAGCTGAAGATTTTCTTGACAGACGCGAGTCGTTCGCAAATAAGTTTTATCTCGTTGAAGTCAGAATGAATAAAAAGGGAAAATTTTACGTCGGTACTTAATTCAAGAGAACAATTTTGATGGACAGTGCTTAATTAAAATAATTTTCCTGTAAATTTCATGACTAAAGAAGGAAATTATTTGTTATTTTGAAACGATTTATTATTCTTTTATTTTTCCTTCCTTTACTAATTCAAAGCGCTAGTCAAACATACATAATTAAAAATTTAGTCAACTAGGTATAAAATTTTGCAGACATTCGATTTCCGAGTCTGTGATCTGAGGGCTAAATATTTTGAATACAATCTTTAAACTTAACAAATTTTATTACGTTACGATAATTTACACACAGTATAATCCGAGGGAACAATTTAGTTTTTACGATATTTACTATTCCTAGAAAATTGCTGCAGCTGATTGCAATGTGAATGTGAATCATGCGGAATTCTAGCAATAGTTATAGTCGTTTTATACTGAATAAATAGAACGCATATTCGTACGAAGGGAAATGTCAACAACAGCCAAGATAAGTAGATGGAAAACTGATCTAGAAACCGAAAACTACATTGGACGATAAATGAAAAGGACGACTCTTAGTTAATTAAAATCGGCTTTCGTACCATTGAAAGATGGATATTTTTTCCACCTGCCTGACATATAAATTCCTGTGCACTTTATTCCACAATGCACTATCTTGTTTATAATAAAAACAAATATTGCCGGCCTGTCCAATTTTTGTTGTATTAATCTTCTGTTTTTGTGAATAATTGGTGCAGGTTTTAAAAGTTGTAAGTCGAAGGACAACGTCTTTACATCTCGAAGAGCATTTGTTATTTATGTATGTACGAGAGACTCAGAAACATTACTGTGACAGCTCTTTGACTGGTCGTATCAGATACCAAGTCATGTCGGTGGGGAATTGTGCCAACACATCTGAAAATAACTTTGTATGACGATATTAGTACAAAATATTATTTAAACTTTTACATCTTTAATTAGTAACGTACAGTTTGTTCGAAATAAGTAAGCCGATCGGAAGTTAGCCGTTCCGCAGTGATAAAATCGTGTATAAAGTAATCGTGTAATAAGTGTTTTAATACATAAATATCGAAATTAGTAAACAAAATAATTAGAAATGTGAAACATATACGACTCTAATTATCTTTACACCGACTCTTTCTATTAAAATTTACCACTTCTAAACCACTTGCAGATAACTTCCGATCGGCTTACTTATTTCGAACAAACTGTATATCTTATAGGTTTATAAATACTCCTTGAATACGTAAAAGGCAAAAAGAGTTGATAACTCTTTATCAACAAAAGGTTCTTTTATCACATAAATAGTTCTAGCAATGAGTCGATTGATCCGCGGCGCAGTAATAGAGCTCATAGGCATCGTGCGCATGATTACTGAACACAATAAAGCTGTTTGTTATTTGTCGATTAGCGATTTGATAAAGCATTTCAATTTATAGCATCATTGAGTACGGCGTCCTCGAGCGCTGGCCAATTACCCTAGTTTCTTTTGATCCTTATATAGTATCGTGGAAACTGCACTGATGTTAGCATAATGTACCTACGTATTTATCCCGTATAATACCTATAACCATTTTCAGCCATTTCAAAGTAAGCGTTCGAAGTTGAACCACTATTGCACAATTAATTTGTAAGTAACTTTTATTTATATTCAGCAGTGACGCATTTTTTTACACAATATGCGTAAATCAAAAGAGCTCTGATCGGCAAGAGATAACTTTACTGTAACATTATGAATATGTTAACACTGATTAGCGTGTCATGTCGTGCTCGTTATCATGTTAATCTTATGCACCGGTGACTCGGTGACACAATCATAGACTGCATGCCTCTCTTATCGCAAGAGTCTGCCCAAGGTCGAGTCCCCAAGAACAAAACGTTATAACTAACGCACTAAAGTATAAACTGCTGTAAATAAATGTCAAGATGTTAATCATTGCACGTTAAGCTTACTTCATCATATGTACCTACATAATACGTTCAGAGTACTTTGCATCCCTTTCCTTCTCAGACTATTTAGACTACAAATTCTTGTTAATAATATCATCGTTACTGCGCACTAGGGTATCAAATATCGAGAACGTTTCTTATAGAAATGCGGTTAGGTGTATAACATTTTATCCTTGCACAACAAAGTGAAATAATGCAATTGAATCAATGTAAAAGAAATGTTGAAGTAGCGTTTAAACTTTTCAAATAGGTATAACTTTTTCCTGTTAAAGCTTCAAATGGGGGTTTTTAATTGTAAGTTAGGAGGAGAGAGCAATTACTGTCGGCAGGCGGGCTAGCGGCTGTATCGGCGGTATCGCCGTCGGTGGCCCATATTGTAATCACGGTGATTAGCTCGGCGAACACCACCATTACTGCCCACCTTTCAGTTTGAACAGAAACCGCTTAAGTTAGGATATGTTATTGCTTGGCACATTCCCTTTATTTTGTTTTCTTCAGCCGACTACGTTGGTTAAAAATTCTAATGTAACCAACTTGAGTCCTGCCCCGCGGCTCTGCACGATTACTTTATCCATTTGGCTCTCCTTCACAAAAGAACATGAAATTATCATCTAAAACTTCCCGAAATATATTTTGCAATGCACCTGCAATCGCAGTGCCGCGACGCAGTTTACTCGTAGGTACTTTGTGATTATGGTTCGCTGCTTTGCCAAACGATTTATTGAATATATTAGTTTCTCAGTTCTTGCGTGGAAGAACCAATTGAATAAGTCATAAAACTCTGCCGTCAAACGTTCATTTTCAATCGTTTTGTGTCGGCGCTTGGGTGGGATCGAAAAGCTTGTGTTCTTTATATTCGTACCAGCAGTATCATTCATGTGGGTGTTTGAAAAATACCATTATATTTTCTATTGGATAGTAAAATCAGAACTTTACGACACCAGTTCTCCAAAAAATACTTAGACAGGTATATATGCACGTCTGCTGACGTTCCTTTTTGACGGCGTTTATAGCAGATACTAAACAGATTCTAACAATTTCAGATAGTGATCAACTGCCTCAAACTTCCAACTAATATAAACATACTGACTGATAGATGGCTTCAAGAGTGAGCGGTTTATTTAACATCATCTAATATATTTTGTTAATTTAACAATTGTTATTCTTTTTTTTAAGTATCGTTATTCTGCAATTTGTAAATAACTATAACTATAATACCTATTATAATAATGAAATTAATGCGTAAAAGGACGTCTGTGCAATATTAAAAGAGGTGCTTGTTTCATGTCATCTGTATGTTGGTGACGTGTATAAAATAATTATGATCAGTGTTCTACTTACTCCACAAACAGAGCATAATAACCACGTGTATCGACAGAATAAATGGGCCAAGAATTTTGCATCGACGATTCGCATAAGCAATCTGACTCGTGGTCTAATTATAGCACACTAGAGCTTGTCGCGATACCTGACGCCGAATGAAAAATACTCCACAATCACAAGTAAATTATGAATAAACAAGTACTGTACTTAATATTTTAATAAGTTATCTAATAATTTATTATCTGGGAAATACTTTGTTTCCCTTTTCCGATAAATAACCTCTGACAATGCATAATAATGCGTTATTTCATTCATGACTATGTCACGTTTGAACAGAGCATAAAAGAGATATTTTAGTATTTGCCCTTTGCAACACATTCATTACGGCTTTATAAGTATGTGCATATTCTATACAAAACCCCAAGGGCAATTCATATTTGGCATGAATGTCAAAAGTCACGAATATATTCTGTAATGTAGTCTTGCCTTGTCGCACCTAAGGTCTTATTTTAATATTTAGGGATTAATGAACGTCTCTGACGTTCTGCCAAAATACTTACAATACAATAAAATTTTCGCATTAACATAAACAAATAGCCTGTTGTATTTTCTGATTCATATGCATATGTTATTTATACAGCAAATGTATCAAATTCCAAAATTTTTCCTCGCAATAAGTTTATTTCGAGGCGAAGTAATGTATTCACGTTTTGGTCAGGCAACATACATCGCTGACAAGATGAGCCAGCCAGTAATATAGTATTCATTCAAAATGAAATGCGCATTTTATATTTTTGGGAACAATGTCCACAAGTATATCAAATAAACTGTACCTATCAACAAAAAATATATACTTATGTATCAAATTGCCTACGAACTAGCTCTACGTCATACGATGCTACGCAACCGCAAGGCTACGCGGTATGAGCAAGACGTGGGTAGTTGCGTACTGTTTCATAAGGTTTTCACAACAATCAGCGCTAAGTGTCTGTATTACAGTGACTAATCTGAGATAAGAATCTCCTAGTTTCAAGATGCTTACGCAACAATCACCAATATTTATTGTATATGTAGCTCAGTTATTACATGAAAAACGCAAGGCAAGATAATCACTACATAGTATAAAACAAAGTCGCTTTCTCTGTCCCTTTGTATGCTTAAATCTTTGAAACCACGCAACGGATTTTGATGCGGTTTTTTTTAATAGATAGAGTGATTCAAGAGGAATGTTTATATGTATAATACATACATATTTTAGTATAGAAAAGCCAATAAACCACGCGGACGCAGCCGTGGGCGGAAAGCAAGTATATAATATAATCAACAAGATAATCCAAGTAAAAGTGCATGTCAACGTTCCGAAGAACAAAGTCGTATGTTTAAACGATCTAGTTGCAGTGCGTAGCTTAAAAATAAGTTTTATTTGAAAATAAAAACATATAATATAATATTTTCACGTAGTTTTTAAGCTACTTGAAAATACTTGAAATAGTTATGTGAAAATATATGAAATAGTTCCATGAAAATTAGTAGCATTAAAGTAACTTTTAAGTTACGCAATGCAACTAAATCGTTTTAACATACGACTTTGTTCTTGGGATCCGTCGATGTATGCAGTTGAATGCGAGTGCCAAAAATAAATTGAATGTAACTTAATACTAAAAATAATGCTTGCTAATTGTAAGTGAAGCTGATAATAGGAATGAGTAACAAGCTTTTTAAAATCGTTTACTGCAAGTATTCATCGCGGCACTGGGCCTTAATTGATACATTGCAGCTAACCCGTTTTTAGAAAGTTTTGGCTGTATGCCAACAGCTGCTCTGTATCAACTTTTTGTATCTACCCGGATATTTAGTTCACCTTTAAAGGTCAAGGTGTAAGTCAAGGGTCAATATTTGTAATATAGGTGATAATTGATTAGTTTAGTTTACACAGTTACGAATACAGTGTTTATTTGTATTCAAATTATGATATTCGGCCGAATTCTGTTAAATTTAACCTGTAAAGAATTGAATACATACACTCACGCCTTTTTCCCATAAGAGTAGGCAGTAACTATAGAGATACGATTTTTGCATACTTATTTTTCTTCGTCCACATCGTACATACCGGTTGATGACAATAGGCACGCTCTCTATTATCTCACCTAAACATAGTTGCGAAATGTTGATTTACATTATACAATTCTGCCTAACCCTTCGGGGAATACAAACATGACGGTATGTTTATAGTCTTATATGATATTATCCTCTTCATTGAACATTGGTATTTGTTTCTATATAAACAAATAATGAATTGATTTAAAAAAACACATAATTAATTAAATAAGATAAAATGAACATGCTTAACCTTATTCTAATAAACTATACACAATATACGAAAACAGATTATCACGCCCAGGCGTCGAAGTATTCCTCCGCATCACTGTCCGCTTCATTGAATAACTTATATTTTACGCATATACAGTATACGTTAAGTAGTTTTATCATCGGTTTCCAAGATGTAAAGATTGCGTATAGAGAACAATAAATGCATCGAGTTATAAGAGATACGCTCAAAGGTTGATAATAATTATTATCTTTAATAGCACTTCCCTTATTAGGTATATCTGTTAACAATTATTATTATCAGCAATTATATTCATATTGTACTATTGTTCGTTATCTTGACCACTTAGATATTAGATTAATTATTTGCGCATGAAATTTAAAGTGCTTTTGACGGTACTTTCACAACGGCTTAATTTAATATATTAGCACTAGTAAAAATTTACTCTAGAAAAAATATTGAATTAAGCGTAAATAGTGAAAATTCGTGATTTTTATAAGTAAACATTTTTATAACAAAGTCTCGTGACGCCTCTCTAGATGCCTATGGGGTCGATAGAGACTATAGATTTCCAATTGCTACGATGACAATTGGTCTTCCTACACTCCGTATGCCTTTTCTCTCTAATAACAGACAGTAAATCTACGCGACTAACTCTGGCTTTAATCCAACTGGTTAATATTAATGGATGATTAATATCGTCTACGTGTAGGAACGATAATTCATCTGACGTCTTCCTGCCGAATTACTGATATTCCCCTGCACACGTTTCGTAATACGTTACGATTCAATTGTGATTCAATCTAAAGTTAGAGCATTGACCATCAGATGACGACATCTATAAAATTTTACAAGACTACGATGCGACGCGAACGCTTACGATACCGACTGGTATGCGTAGAGTAAATATTTTGTTCGTATACGGACTAAGAATTTTGCATACCGAACATTAAATACGAGTGTGCTGATGCTAAGCTGGATGTTTACTTCCCTTATCTGATTAATGTTTTAGTTTAGGTAAGAGATCGGCGAGAGCAAACTAAATACAAAGTAGCTATGTGGGTAAACAGCGTAACTAAAACAGCGCTCAACCTTGACCGACTACTGTACCTGGACTATATTATTCACAGCATGAGAGTTTACAGGATGTTTACATTTAATGAAATTTCAAGAAAATGTAATCTAGGTGATGGTTCTATATTTTAATGATCATTTATTTTTGTGCAAAACGTAATATTAAGACTCTATCATTGTCTGGTTGTCGTAGTTTTGTTTTCCCATGCAAATTTTATAAATTGTGAAGTAATAACGAATACTAAGTATAACAAGATACATGTAACCATATCTATTTGAATATTAAGTGTTTTTACAAACATTATCAAAAATGGTCTTCACAATTATTTACAGTAAAGTGTGAAGATCTCTACTGTATGTACTTACACTCAACGTCAATATAAATAATGGTTAATGACCAACTGGCCTTGGAGATGACATAAAACGAATGTCTCATGGACTACAAAAGGCATAAAAAAAAAACAAAATATCATCTCTTATACTCTTACATACTCTTCAGTTTATTATGTATCCTCTTTTAGTGATTACATCATGGTGCATCAGCATCACTAAAGGATCCGCATCCTTCCTCCGGTCACTGTCCACCGATACGTCTGTTTATACTAGACTGTCTAGACTGAAACATTTCCCCACTGGAATTCCAAAAATTTCATGAGTCAACCTTGACATCAAAGAAAGATTAAT
The DNA here is from genome assembly GCA_958496365.1 of Subacronicta megacephala. Lineage (NCBI taxonomy): Eukaryota > Metazoa > Arthropoda > Insecta > Lepidoptera > Noctuidae > Subacronicta > Subacronicta megacephala. Next base: position 7,614,649 of record OY292518.1, read on the forward strand.
TATTTTTGTACTGTTTTACATGGAAGTAGTAATTTTAATAATTTTATGATGATATGGCTCATTTGCGTTAGTATAAAATAATATACATAATACGACAATTTGATTATGTAATAATTAGTAACAAATACATATAAGTAATTTAATAAGCAAATCTTTTAATGAACTGCAAGGATTTTATTTGCACATTCAAAAATTTAAATGTGAGTCATGCGTTACGCATATGGTATCGGCTTAAGTTCAGTTCATTCGTTAATGAACCGTAGTAATCGGACTCAACTGTGAAAAATGTCTGTCATTAATTCGGCTACTGTTTATTTATGTGGCTGCACTCACATTATCGGCTGGTATGACGCCTTTCCCGAAATCTTCATCGGTCACGTTTATTTTGGGAGCTACAAATATTGCCCGACTTGTAGTACTGACACCCACTGGCGGTCAGGCGTGACCGATGCACTTCGACGAAATTACAATTGCCGCCCATAGTTCTAACAACTAGCACTATCACAATTAAACACTTGATTACTTGATTGAACATGTCTATGATCTCACACAAACCAGATACGTAGAAAAGTTACATGTTATGTAATCAATTGAACAATTAATTTAATATCTGGAGTTAATTATCCAACGATGATTTCATGGCACTCTCATTGTTAATACCTAGTTTATGTAAAAACATTAAAGTATTTTTTGTGAATCGAATCATCATTATAACAGGATTCAAAATACGAATTAGGATGACCTATGTAGTGGTAAATTTGCATAAAGGCCTCCGAAAACAAAAAATTTAAAGAAAAATTTCATTTACATATCTTACAGGTGACGAACAGAAATTATACGTATTTTAATGCTTAAAATACATTAAAATGCGGAATCGTGTTCGTGACTTTATCAGCGATGTCGAAAGAGCACGCCAGGGGTTTCAGCGGTAGTGGACAACCTTACATAAGGGTTACTGATCTGAACTGGGTCATAATAATAATGTCACCGCGTTTTACCTTCATGAATTGAATACCAAGGATAGGGAAATACGATGGAGAATTAACTTAGAATACGTCATCACATCCGTGATATGCAAATGTTAAATGCAAACACTTAAAACTCTACTCAGTGTTGCGATATTATGTACATTGAACGTAATGGTACCTACATTAACACTCAGGTTATATCAAATAGTGTTTACGTGAATACTCATGTCGTAAGGAAAGATGAGGAATAATGTCGCACATAATGTTTAATTCTCTAAACCAAACTTAGATAGTATTAAGTACTTTAACAAGATTTCCAATGCGCACTATTCATTTTAGCACATTAAGTTACATAATATGCGAATTTATTATTTGCTTCTACAACTTTAGAACAATCGTAACTGTTTAAGTTGAAACAGATGAAATTATCTGTCCTATAATATTTTTCACAGAATTTTGGAATTCGTTTAAAAATATTACAATCATAAGCACGTTAATATTTTGCCGATATGTTACTTTTGATTCCGTGCAAACGCTCATAACAAGGTTTTAATAAATGAGCAATACTAATTAAGACGTGTCTTTTCATCGCTACGGCGATATCCGCCTCAATTTGAGGTTGCTTGATAGAACATTAAGTGTTAAAGAAACAACAGTTGTAATTATTGTAATTCAGTTTTGTAATAATTGCTTTAATAGGTTGCGGTTAATAGTGCCCATAAAATTCTCGAAGGTGTGTGAAGTGTGCACGAGGTACGCATGGTGGGCTTCAAATCTACAACCTTAACCTTCGTGATAACAAAAGCCCAACGGTGGGACATCACGCATTTGGTTTTAGAATTAGTTCACGTTCAAATCTTGTCGTGTCGGTTTTGTTTTTACTAAATTCACATGTGTCATTTGGTGAAAGTTAATAAAAGTTATTTTCGTTAATATAAGTACCTATCTGTTGTTTCGGTACCGTGTGTTTCATTGCCCTGAATTTGTTATGATTACGACACCCGAAACTGGCTGACATTTTATTACCAAACCGATCCCCTTGACGGTTTTATTAAAGTCTTTGTAAGCTTTAATAAATTCACACCGTAAATTGTTTGTTTTCTCATTAAAAATGGAAACGTTATTTATATTAAGCTGAATTATGCTTTAATTGTTATTGTAACTTTTACGGTTGTCTATGCGATTTGAATATTTTAAAGAGAAAAGATTTGTTTGGAATCGATAAACTCTGAAACTACTGAACCAATTTTAATTAAGTATTCTTTCATCATTAGAAAGTTACATTAGTCTAGTGGTTCCAAGCGCCACTCCTACGGTAGAGGCACTGGGTTTGATTCCCAGGTCGGGTTTTTCGATGTTATTCTCAGTAGTAGCTCGGGAGCTTGTATTTGTGTCCAGTTATTGGCAATAGGCTCGCTCCCTGTTATATAAGACCTAAAACATACCGGCGAAATGTGGGTGTACATCAGTAGGTACACCTAACCCTTAAGAAAGGCGTGACGTGATTGTATGTGTGTGTGTGATCGTATCTATGCTGTTTCTAGAGAGTATTTCATTGGTATATAAATGACTTAACTGAATATATATGACATGTAACATAGATCGTGCATCACCAAGAACAAAGCGGCGCCGTTCATATTCGCCTAAATAGCGATCGTTTCCGACTGCAAAGCAAAACTAATTCAGATTCGTACCACTCGTCAACGTAACATGCTCATAGCAATATTTTCTGTTTGTTCTTGTCTACTCAAATTAGCATTTTTATTGTTACAAGTGCTACGAAGAAAATTCCTGAAAATCGCATGTTATCGCATATATAGTTTTTGTTGCGCTAGAGAACTGCAACAATATAGTACTGCGTCAATCTTCTGAAAGGTTAATCTTGTTGACCTCTAGACATTGAATAAACAATCAAACAAATTATAATATCTACGCTGCAAGGAAAGCTTTTAAATCGGGTTTTATATATAATAGTATATCTGACTATGTAAACCAATATCTACCCTCACGACGTTTGTAGTGGATTATAATCTATTTCTTCGACTTATTCATTTCTAATTCCTTATATCCTGCATTTAAATGTTTTCCTATCTGTCAGGTTATAGACCACCCGGTGTATATCCCGTCTATCATTACTATCAGATGATCCGAATATAAAGAGATGTGCCAGAGACGGTCTGGAGTGAGCTTAAGCTAGGCATCTTGTATTACCGTTACCGCGACAAGGCGCCAACCACTGGTCGCGGCGGGCGTGCACTTCGTACGCCATATCACAATATTATAAATTGAATACTTATCACGATCTGAACAGCATACATGCTGCTTACCTGTATTTATGACCAATAGACTCTAGCACGTTTGCTTACATTGTTTCTGCCTACCAGTCTTTATAGAAGCTTATTTATAGCAATTCAGACTCAGATAAGTTGGTTATACAGTTCACATCTAAACCTAATGGATTCAATAGGAATATAAAACGTAGATTTATGGATAAACGAAATCAGAACCGGAAGAAGATATGACTGGGTATTAGATTAATAAAGAATGAGAAATCGAAAACATGAAGTTCATTTGCTGGCGCCTCACGTCCAGGACTGCATATAAATCGTCGGCTTACGTGGGCGGGGACAATTGTCGGTACTGATAAACGCTAGAGATGACCCGCGCCCCCAAGGGAAGCGTTATCGTGAGAAAGTGGCCCACATAAAAGAAACCCGAAGGCAATATTCATTCATCTTTCTACGAATATGACGCATGTGGCGTGCAGTTACATTTTACAGTGATGTTGGTGAAATGTGAACGATATTTACAAACATTAGCAATTATAATCTGCTGAAATGGCACATGTCCCAGTTCGCAATACGGATTATTAGACATTACTCTCTTTAGTCGATGTGTATGGATTGTGAATTCTTAAGCAATCGTTTTTTTTATATAGATTTTTCTAAAAGATAGATAAGGATATACCTACTTATCTATAATTTTCTACGGATAAGTTAAGATTTGATCGGCCTGCAAAATAAACCTTCAATCATTTCAGATTCGACTTGGCTTTCACTCACTTGTTCAATCTTTCACATTACGTAACTCTTCCTGGGTTTCTTCAGTCATTAATCTTTTGCTGTCCTTACAGCTCTGAGGTATGTGTCGCATTTTGCGGCGGGTTGTGCTGTGCATACTTATCATGAGGTATTTGTATAGCTGGTATATTGTTGAAAAGCTAAATACACAACCGCTTTTGTCACCTGTATTCAATAGATGGGCTCATTGTTTTCATTCCAATGCAATGTAACGTGAGCTTACAGCTCATTTGCGGTCGTGGCGGTACGGCTGCGGCCTACGCGCATGCCCACAGTTCGCACAATTCACATTTCCTGCACTACTCCCAAGATTCCTTAAAACAAGTCCCGTAAAATATTACAACATTCATTTAGCTTTCATGTTTTATTAATTCTCCTATTCGGTTTATGTTCATGAACTCGGTCGATAAAAAGGTACGGCTCGCGGCTTTTTAAATTAAGATAACAATTTTATTGGCTTCTAATTCAATTTGTGGCGTATTTTCTTTATCTTTTCCACTTAAAGCTCTCACTAGCTTTCACGTGAGTTGCAACATTGCATATACACAAGAATCGTTAGCTGGTTCTCAATCAAATACGGGTCGTGTTTGATCTTGGTCCGTGTGCTGTTGCTGTGAGTCTGTGACACTGGGTCAACGAGGTAGGGCGGGATATTGCGCGGCGCATTACTATGACTATGCTCTATCCAGCACGACACAGAGACACGAGTTATTAATATATTGCACTATTCAATGAGTGCAGCCCACATGTGGGTACATCAGCACAAAGGTATTCGCGATTGTCCTTGACTTGTCATATTGTCACCACTTCAAGATTATTTATAGCTAATAAATTAGCTTCATGGGGATAATAGCTGCTTTTGATTGTTACTAATAACTGCAATTGAAGAAAAACGCTTTGATGTAGTTTGAATGGACTACTGTCTACATAACATGTCGCTATGATTGTATCTCGCTGACTACTTGAACCAATTAACCATGACCTCTGAACCCGGGAAGTATTTCTACTAAGAAAATTTTCAATAGTAGGTATTGTATTTTAAAGCCAGAGGCCTTGTTAATCTAAATACGACAAAAATCAACAAGCCACCTAAAGCTTACCTTGACCATGACAGTTGTATAACTTATGTATATAAGCTAGATAACCTTATGAATATACTTTATAGTCATGCATAAAACTGCTAAAAATATAATTTAATGAATGATGAAACCATAATAATATTATGACTATGCTCACTTTGCTTTTATTAATTAACCACATGTCGCTATGATTTAATCCCAATTACTTGTGTACTGCGGGGCCGTGAATAATTACTTTACAAATGTTTTATGAATGTTTTCATGACTAATAATTAATTATGTTTGTAGTCATCCCTAAGTAATGTTATATGAATAAAATATTATGGGTGCCATCATAGTAATAGTCGTAGAGTTTATATTACGTTACATCCTGAAGCGGGGCCATGATTAACATCTTCCGCGAGCAGGGTCAACGTGCAGGGGGCACGGCCTGACGGGCCCTGTGACTAGACCTTCTGGAAATTTCTAATAAAACTTGATTTGTGGCAATGGATTATGAGCACTGGTACGTTACGGTACTCATAAAATGCGATATGAATTTATCAATACTTACGTAACACAGTCATAAAAGTCATAACAGGTACAGACGACGACGTCAAGCTATATAGTTACATTACAAAAATCTTCGCTATTGCAACGGCATACGAGCTGTCCAAATAGATAACTGTGTAGCTTGATATGTTGCCGTGTGTCTTGTTAAGTGATAAAAAATAGGGTTCACAAACAAAACACTGAACAGAACAGAGTACGATGATCTAAACGCCTAGTCAACCAATTCGCTCGAAATGGCCATTATGCAATAAAATCATTTGAATTAATCAATAGAGCAGAGTGGGTCCTGGCACTACAATCGGCTAACGACACACTTCCTTCTGCGGTGGCACAGTGGCACTACATCATCGTGGGTTCTGCACCCGACCCGCTTATTGTTGCAATTGAGCGTAACACTTAATAGCGTTATAAATAGAACTCCACCTTCTCACGATTATTATAAGTTATGTAAATGTTCGTAAATCAATGTCAATAATACGTTTACGTTTTTGTTATTGACTCTCTATTTTATGTAAGTATGAAACTAGTGAAAAACATTATCATATATTTAGTACTTATTTACTTATTAACCAATTGTTTTAATGGAAATTAAAGTAGTAAAGCAATGAAATTATGGACGTTGTAAATAATGTTGTTCGCGGAACTGTAGATCAGTAATTATTTGCAGATTGTAATAAAATAGTGGCTTAAACATACATATCATCACCCCTGTATTCCTCGTAGGGTTAGGTAGAGGTATATGTACTCTTAAACACCGACATAATATCACCCGTATATACAACGTGCATATTATGGCACAAATCCAAAATCTGAACTGCTCCTGAGAATTCCCTAAAGGAAAAACCCATAAACATTGTTTAGCTTGGGGAATCAAACCCAAGACCTGACACTCAACAGCCATGCTTGCAACTACTAGAACAATGGGCAGTTGGGACTTCAATTTGTTTTTAAATGAACATTAAACCGAACAATCAGATAGTTTTATGTTTACTTCTTGTTTTACGTATAAGTAGTTTACTCGTACAATGCGTATTGATAACATGCGGCGCGCAATAACATGTAACACAGATTCCAAGAATATCACCTGCTTGTATAAAATAGTGCTTCTAAACATGTGTAAGAGCAGTTAACCTGTACTTTGCAGTAGGTAGTCGAGGACGCTAACCAAACGCTAACGATGTTTACAAAATGGATCACGTACCTCACAAACTACAACTGTGCAAACACTGGGACGCTGATAGAGTTACATTCTTAATTAGATTATTTACATTACATTATTATGTAAAAAGATCGGTAAAAACTCCGCGTCAAGTTTCTTCGACGAATGTAAACAGACCTTGGAACTAAAATTCAGGTGATGTAAAAAATGTATATCCGCTAATAGGTATTACGTGATCTAAGATTTTAGTCCCGTAATGTTTAGAATGTATAATAGGTTGCAGATGCAGACTCGAATCGATGCCAACTCTCGAATGCACATACATTACATTGTGTAATTAGGTAAAGATTGTTTGTTTGTACCGCAATTTTAAAAGTAAACATATACTTTCAGTTGTGCAACGAGTCCAAAGTGAAATATGCCACATTAAGCAGACATAATACTATGTTAATTATGCATGTGCTACAAATTTCGACACTTGGAGGGATTTTCGTCACGAACTTCATTATATACGGCTTGTTAACTGTGTATGCACACGGACCGGCGTGCATTATGCATCTATACAGGGTGTATATGAAAACGGGATACCTTTATAATAAAACGTGAAAACATCTGCAATATAGTAGTTTTGTATGTATATTTTTATTTCAGTAACCACGGAATAAATTTCAAAATAAAAATATATTCCATTAAATATCCACATTTTTTTTGGACAGCCTTCAGAATATTATTTTTTAAGTAGGTACCCGTAAATGAGGTTTTTCATTGTATCATAATACACAGCGATTATAAGGAGGTTCATAACTAGATGCTAAATAACGCATTTGATTTATAAGACTGTTATAAATTTTACTGCTACAATGAAACATAAATGCTGTATGACACGTTTGACCTAGTAGTCTTGCATCTCATACCTTGACACAAACGCTTGTTATATAACAATGCCAATACATATTTCTTGAAGAAAGCAAAAACAAATCAGCAATAGTAAATATGTAAACAATTGCACCTGCACTCGTAGGGTTGATCAGCTGATCAGGTCAAGTCATCCAATGAGGAAGCACATACACTGCCAAAGACACACAGGTCTCTGTCAAATTATTTTCAAACAAATTGTTGAGTGTCAATAAATATGGATGTGTCGTGTATGCTCTCGCGCACCGGCTCAGTATCGCAGGCGACACGCGCTCCCCGTAACGGACAATCAGTAACTGAACGTTTCGTTGAGCCGGACCAGTTATTATGCGCCCACTGATGCCATCAATAACTTCACCAACACGTGGGTCCGGCTATGTCGGCCGACACGACGTGATATCACACATGGACGGTAACGCGCTTATCGGTGCATCGCCAGTAAAAAGCCCATGATTCATCAGAATTAGGTTTCGCTCGTGACATCACCATGCTATGCGAGTAATGTAAACAATACCTCGAGAGCCCGATCTGCTTCAACAGGTTCATGTTATTTGAGATACTATATGCACCAAGCTAACGTGTATTATGCATGCATTATAATCGCCGTTGTAAATATTTGTCTCAACAGAGCCATGTGTGAAAATGATTACTTGGAAACGCAAAATTCCTGAGATATTTCTACGAAATTATCTTTGCGGTTTAACCCACCATAGTTACTGGAAGAGTGGATCACTAATCAGAAGATACATTACAGGCATAGCTACAAGTAGTGCATAACTAAAGTATGATTTCCTTACTATATAAATATATGTTTACACACTAATGATTGTACTAATCAGTAGCTCGATTCACGTAATAAAACCGTAGCGATGTCACAGCGACTCAATCGTTGAAACAGTTTTCCTATTCAAGAATCCGTCGAACGGACCGATTTAGAAGTCGTCCTATTGAAAAATCGTTTAACCGTATTCACACATGGTCGTTGGGCAAGAATCTTTCAAAACGTTGGCTTTACAGTATTCACAAAACACTGGAAAACTGTTTCAACGATTAAGTCGCTGCGACATCGCTACGGTTTTAATTACGTGAATCAGGCTACAGTTTCGGCGGTACGGAAAGGAAACATGATTAATTAAAGAGTTGCTTATAGAAAGTTGTTCCATTACTCTGTTTATATTTCCCTTATAAAGTAAGTAAACCTCCCTTATAGGTTCGATAGGCAACTATTTGAGAACTAACGCTAGATTAGCGTAATATCCTATCAAGATATATAATCTACGCTTTACACATAAAAATTTAGTTAAACAGGAATCGTTAGATATCATAAATTATGAATTGACTTGGTTATTACGTTTATTAAAACTAGCTTTTGCCCGTGGAATAGAAATAAAATAATCAACAACCGAACAGTGATAATCATTTGATTCAGTTCAACTTTTATCAAGATAAGGTGTACCGCAGTTTTTAAGTTGGAGAATTTGGTTTCTTGCTTTTGACAGTAAAAACAAAATTAAAATCTGTTCAGCTATTTTTGCGCCAAACCCTTAAAAACAAACAAGAATTCATAGATCTCATTTTTGGGTTCGGACTGTTTATGTAGGTACTCTAACCCACTTAGTATTTTTTTAATATCTTCAGTGTATATAAACAGGTTTTTTTTATTTGTAGCTAGAATAGTATAGATTATTTAATTGACTTACACAGGATCAGTAAATAAATTATTGAGATTGCCTTTATTTTAACAGCTGTGTTAATGCTTATGCCCATAAAAGGTGCCAAAGGTAGCTTAAGCGCGAGTCAACTCAGCTCTAATAAAGATTTATTCCACTGTCCCTTCTTCGATAACACTTAATAAAATAATGTAACAAAGATTAAGGATGGTATTGCACTGGAACCTTGCGAAGCGTAGGCGTTTTTCGAAAGTATTCATGCAGAGGTGTCGCATACACGATTAAGAATAATTTCTCTTCAATATCGAATTAATATCGTCACTAAGAAAACTGGTTAGTCAATAGAAATGTTAAATAAAAATTATAATTATTTTGAAAATTATTTAATGGAACTATAAACAAAAACCGGCCAAGTGCGAGTCGGATTCGCGCACGGAGAGTTCCGCGCCATTACAATTTATGACTTATTAAAAAAAACTACTTACTAGATCTCTTTCAAACCAATTTTTGTTGAAAGTTTACATGGTAATGTACATCATATATTTTTTTAGTTTTATCATTCTCTTATTTTAGAAGTTACAGGGGGGGGACACACATTTTACCACATTGGAAATTTCCTTCGCGCAAACTATTCAGTTTAGAAAAGAATGATATTAGAAACCTTAATATCATTTTTGAAGACCTATCCATAGATACCTCACAGGTATGGGTTGGCTGAAAAAAATTTTTTTGAATTAAAGTTTTAAGTATGGGGAACCCCCATTTTTTTTGTTTTTATTTTTTTGTGTAAAAATCTTAATGCGGTTCACAGAATACATCTATTTACCAAGTTTCAACAGCATAGCTCTTATAGTTTCAGAGAAAAAAAAACTGTGACATACGGACGGACAGACAGACATGACGAATATATAAGGGTTCCGTTTTTTGCCATTTGGCTACGGAACCCTAAAAATCTATGTATCAAAGCACTTTTCCTATAATGAGTAATAATAAATGATAAAATTAGTTCATTCGTCTGAATGAAGTCTCGCAGTGAAACAATTCAAGAACGTAGCGTCTGCCGTGCACTGCTTAACTTAAAAATCCTTTGTAAATAAAAAAGTATTCCGTCTATACTGGGGTTAAGCAGAGGCACTTGCTCGTAATGTAGTTAGACATATAACGTACGTAAATGGAATTTTGGCAAACGTGATCTCGCAATTCATAACTTCGTCAAAGCATTGCACTCCAATTCGAATTTCAGTATCATACCGGCTTTGCAGGATGGATTGTTTTGGGTATTACGAGTAGTTCTTTCATTTACGTCTGTTGTCTAAAAATTTTATAAACATCAAGCTGCAACTGCGAATGGAAGATCAACAGGATGTACATAGCTGTGTGTTGGTTCCCGTGAAAGTGGTTCCGCTGCAAATAGCTAATTGTGGCAAAACCACTCCGGCACGGTGCTTCGACACAATACTACGATACAAACTTTGTTTATAAACATATTATCATGTAAATGTTGATTCTGCTCAGAACTCTTCGTCAACTGGATAGGCGCAATAATTAAGTATGGTCATATAATGTGTTAAATCAAGTGGAATTATATCACTGGATAAGGTGAGGGCGAAATCATGTCGTCTCGTGATAATTAGAGCAGAAGCACCATAATAATTCACACCATAAAATCTTGAATGCAAAAGCATCAAACAACCAGTGACGCTCTCCTGCAGAATAAAATAATTGTATCAATTATGTGTAGCTAAAGACCCCAATGGAGAATCTGTGAAAGCATTCCAAGGTGCTCTAGGTGTAGCCAATACGAGTATGTGGTCAACGAAGTCCTTCTGTTGTGTTATCGAGGTCTTCGTGTGGTTTCTTCGGAAAACACTTGAAATTATCGCCCATTGTAAAAGCATCCAAAACCCCGAAACACCGATGAAACTCTACACTAAACTATTAGATGTAAAATTCTGAAACTGAGCTTTATCTTTAACTAGCAGTAACCCGCGGTTTTATCCGCTATCAAATGCAAAAAGAATGACTGAATAGGTAGTCCCAGAGATTAGGGAGTTGAAAATATGAACAAACATACTGTTAGCTCTATTATACAATATAAGTATACAAGCATTTAGCTTAGCACGAGGGGTTAACAAGATTACTAGTAATGTGTGACCCACATTGCTAAAAACCTTTCTTTTTTTTAATAAATAAAAATATATTAATATATAGAGCTGAACGGTTTGTTTATGTTAGTTGGAATAAAAGTAGCTCGGAAGTAAAATGAAATGTAAAGGATTTTTACTGTACGAAAGAATTAATAGGTAGAAACACCTGTTACATCTCCGATTTTACTTCATCGTCGTTGCGATATCAGCTAGTAATTAACTGCACACGGATTACAATCTCAATACTCTGTAATGGTAAACTTAACTGGTTAGTTAGTTGCAATTTATCAAAGGGCTCAATAATTTTCTCGATGCGTGTAGTACGCTTGTTTGTAGACACGAGCTATCTCTTATCAATGTGGGTCGAGACAAGTTGCCGCAATGTTTCCTCCTTCGAGTGTACCTTTAATGAGTCCTTGTATTGAAACAAAAGTATTGAAGTGACTAGCTATACCTAATACCTACAGGTTGGACTTTGAATTATGTAATTGGTTAACTTCATACACTTGATAGGAGGTCAACTTTTAAACAAAAAATTATATTTACCTTCTTGATTTTTTAAAAAGGATTTGTCTTTGTTTTTCCGCAAACCACATAACGTATGGTGTTGTTTCTAGAATAAGCTTCAGAAATTATTAGAAAATTAGATAAACTTAGTAATTTAGCTTTGTTTGTAAAAGTACCTAAAATTATTAGGATTGTATGTAGTGTGAATTGTTTTAATTCTGATCAAAAAGCTTTTACGGTTTTATTAAATTAAAGGCATTTCACACATAACTGATATTGTACATAACTAATAATAATTATATCTCACTGTCATTGCGTGTCCGAGCTTTATCCGTTTTATTTCACTAACGCCAATATGTTATGGGATTTTTTAAAAGCACCCGTGACGCATCACTGCAGGTGACGGGCGCCTATTAATCTCGAATATAAGTTGATTAGCGTCACCATTGGTACTCCAATCGTTCCGATTCGCCTCGTTTCCGTTCCAAAAGCTTTCGCGTCAGTATCAGAAAACGTTACGAGTCATCAATTATTTTACGGCAGACTATTATTATGCCGATTTTAGATATCGATCACCTACTTTTTTGGTAAGAAAATCAAGGCAAGATCAAATATACAATATATTTATATTCTAATCCTTATTTGCAATATTATACTAAAACTTGAAACTATTCCATGTTTCTAAAAGTATCTTCCATCCTTATAATTATAACCAGAACCGACGGTGGATTTTTTTTTAGCAATATTGCTGCGATCACGTAGGTCGCTATTTAAGAACAACAAAACCGACATTATCTTAGTCCACTGCGTTCAACTGTCATCTTAATTTTCTAGGCAATAAAAATGCGTAACACATAGTAATCTAGACAGGTCAGGAAAATGATACTTAGTTTAATTGAACTATGGCCTATTATAAGTGCTATTACAATTTCCTGTTGACTTAATTGATACCTAGCAGCAATTTCCATTTGATTCTTCCTGAGTAGGAAACATTGGCATGAATGTATGTTTAAGTACCTACTGAAACAAAACAGGCTTGTTCATTGTACTGCCATTATAACAAAACATCAAATTGAACTCCTTTGTCAAATTATTTTATATACAATATCTTATAAGCTATTCAGGCTTTTAGTGTTATCTTAAAATGATCCCAAAACAATGGTGGATATCGCTTGAGAATATTTTGCGTGTAATTTTAATAGACATAGTGTTTATACATACACTGCACTGATAGGCTGGTGATTGTGACAACAATTGGACTGTAAGTTAAAGGTGTCGAGTTCGAATAGTAGTTATACACCTCTTTCGGAGTCATGTGCGTATTTTGAAGAGAAACAAAATTAGGAAGCCTGCATGTTTGAAACAATTTATAGTGTAGTGAGCGCGTGAAGTCTGCTAACCCGCGTTAGGCCAGCCTGGTGGACTGTGACCCTGATCCCTCGTATATGTCACGAATCACGACCTGTCAGACCGAAGACTCGTGTCCAGAAGTAGAACACTATATGGATTGACAATGAGTGTTATTTATATTGACAATTATGGATGTACAAAATAAATTTTGTTCGTTAATCTTGAAGTAGAATCTTAAAGAGATTTTGTTTTACAGAATGTAAAAGTCGAGCAGTCGTTTCAACAATCGTTTTAAAAAATCCTTACGTTTGTCAGTTCGTTGACAATGCTCTCCAAGTCAAGTACCTGCATTAGCAATTAGCATTTCACGAACTACCTTCACTCTGATTGACAGCGCTACCTCTCACTAAATAAAATTGCACTGTACTTTCAAGTTCCAACATACCCACCAGGTCTTTAAACTCGACATTGATTGAAGATAAAGTGGTGCTATCACACTCCAATTACTCCATTTCCCAGAAAGTGTATGCGCAGTTATGTAATTATGTTTCAAGTTAACCTGCCACTTAATATTAAGATCTGCAGGGTTAAAAATGTCGCCTTTCATGATGCACATTAGAAAAATTGTTAAGGATCTGTCTGCAACAGTTTGAAAATATGATTAATTTCCGAGAATTTACTCAACGTAGATGCTCTTTTAAGCCCTTCAAACTGTGTAATTTCGCTAAATTTCTGTGAACTAGATACTGGATTGCATGACGATGATCATAAAAAGCGAATGAAAGAGATGTTTGATTTTGGCCCAGAACTAAATTCCCTTCACAGAAAAATTGAAAAATAGCGGTTTTTTTAAATACCGACATTTCCCTTTGAAAACGAGCAAGAACAATCTTAAAAAAATAATAACTTGGGAGATTTTAATAAGTTAACACTATATTCCACTTTATTCTTAGTGTAGCCACGAGGATAGTCGACATGACGTTTGACAACATTGAGAGGTTTTGTTTTGTGACGCGACGTCCGAGCATTGTATGAATCTGTACACGTTGACATGTCTAATGTCAATGTGTTTTTTTTTATTGTACATGCTAGGCCAAACTACATACACTTCTAGAACATCTCCTTTAAGTACAGACTGGCGCCAGGTATTTTTTCTCTGGTTAACACATATTACACAGCTTACATTAGAAAATGCACCGAAGTGATAATGATGTAATATAGTCGATGAACACATCCCTCACCTTGAGTGAGGTCAACCACAGCAATGAGATCAAAATCATATAATGATTGCGTATTCACACTCAACACATGACTGTGCTAATATGCTTACATTTTATAATAAGCGACGCAATATTTAGATGCAGTTTCACCACACTATCACGATTGTATTCGTTGAAGGGTTAGGCAGAGGTACACTAATGCACACCCACAGTTCGCCGATATGTTTAGATCTCATGTAAAGCCTTTTGTCATTAACCGGGCCTATTTAATGATTTGATATCTGTAAATAGATCTTTTAATAAAATATTTTTAATAAAAAAGTAAAACCGCCTTAAAAAAAAAAAAAAAATAATGGTATGTATGTGTAAAAATGTTTTTATCTGTGGAAACTTTTAATTGGCCTTAATATTCTTACTGATCTAATCCTGTTTGTATTTAGCTGTAAGTTTTCCTTAAAATGAAAAATAAAATAAAAAATAAATAAAATAAACAGTTTCGGAAGTCGGTGGTGGAAACAAAAGATCTACTCAAATTAAAAGCCACCGACTTCCGAAAATGATTTACACATGTATACCCTCAGACTAGTTTAATCTGTGTGTATACCTAACATTATTTTTATTATTTTTTTAAGGCGGTTTTACTTTTTATTAAAAATATTTTATTTCAAAATTTTTAGTGATCACATCTTCAAAAAATTTGAATGAGACAACCTCAGGAGCATACACTTTCAAAAAAATTAAATATAGCATTATATATTTTATCGTTTTCCAGTGGGTTGGTTTTTAATTTGCCTCAGTTACAATCTTATGTCAGCCGCTTATTGCCTTTTACAAAATATTGCTTTTCCCAATGCAGGGACGTTGCTTATTGAGGAGTTCTCCTGGTACTTCACCATATGCATTGTGACGAGCATAAAATGCAACTATATTAAAGTAATCAAATTGAAATCCTTAAAATACCTATCATCGAGGAGTTGCGGTGCAGCGGTGGTCTTCATCATCAGTTTCACTTCACCAAATGAAACTTCCCCAGAGCTAATTCACGAGACTCCTAGTGCAAATACAATATTTAAAGATTTCCCTCAATTTATCTAAGATCCCATCATCAGATCCTGACCTGATGGCAATAGAATGACCTGGGGAGTATACCCTTTTAAACAAAATCATAATTTTCCAAATCGGTTGCACTTTTTTCGAATAATGGGGTAATATATATTAGAGGTCATCCGTGGTCTCCAGCAACAGTTCCAGTTGACCAAATGATACTTTCCGAAAGAATATGCACGAGGTTCTTTAAAAATTTCAAAAATAAGAAGAAGTTGAAGAGTTCCCTCGATTTCTCCAGGATCCCATCATCAGATCCTAATTTGCTGACAATGGGACCACCTCGAGAGTATGTCCAATCAAACAAAAAAAAGAATTTTCATAATTGGTTCGCAATTAACGGAGAAATCGGTGAACATACATAGAAAAAAAAATATACTGACCTCCTCCTTTTCGAAATTTCTAAAGTCGGTTAAGAACACAACAAGTCGATGATTTTTAATTTTTTTAGCATAAGCCTAAATAGCCGTACTCCGATTTGCTTCCAAGAGTTTCATCCTCATTAACTGTCCCACCACACTCGACCTAGGAATCGTACCCATCACTTCGCTTATTAGCAGACCCCATATAACAACAATTGTTACGGCCAACTGGAGGGTCGCCGTTCTTTACTGAATTAAATTTATTTTTGTAAAGCGTAAGCGTTTGGAGACAAATTACTCAAGATTTGACACGAAGTCATCATGATGGTTATAATTCCGAAGTCGGTATGTCTCCATTGATATCAATGATACTATTACCGGATTTATAACAGGAATACATATTATACACATACAAACAGGAGTAAGTACGGATGATGGAGCCGACCATTCAATTTCGATGATGTAGGGCCGATCACATAGAACTGATTTATGATCGCATTCATACAAGGCGGCAAGATAACATCAAATTTCAAAGGCGGCAATTACAGTGATAAATGACAATTATTATTGTCTTGTCCTTTGCGGACAATAAATACAGCATCGAGGACCGTGCGATATTATTTCTCGCCTGTTTATGATCATTAAGAACTATTGTCAGCGAGCATATACCGATATTTGAATTGAATGCTTCCACAGTCGCCACTCTGGTATCAGCTAGATTGATCAACAGATAGCTTATAGTAAAGCGATGCCGCTTAAATGAATGTCATTCGGTAGTGGCGCAGTCATAACCCAGGTCTTGCTCAATGGAAGAATAAATTACTCATAGAACGTCAAAGAGCAAAAGTAAACACTCGTTTGCGCTATCATTATGCAAATATTTCATTCGGAACAATTACTCACAAACAACAACGTATGTTTTCTTTACCATATTTGCATAGAGCCACTATAGCCTGAGTAAGAGAACGACTCAAATAACAAACGGAAATATAATCAAATTGTAATGTTAAATCCCTAAACTATAGGAATACGTCACGAGGCTACGACGACGGCGCTCCATAAATAGTATTACACACAAGAATTCTTTATGAAGGAGGCGTGCGTCATCGATACAGAGAAGGAAGTGCGTGTTGTTGAAGCGAACAGCTAACAGCCAAACACTTGATGTTGAGCCGCCCACGGCGACGCCTCAGCCGCGCGCGCCATCCGCCTGCACTAACCGTGATTGACACCGCATTATAACTAACCCGAGATGAAATGCAGACCTTTCTCAACGGCTAGTGAGAATTAGGATAAACATAGAACACGAAACAATTATCAGTGACGTCACATTTCGATGAGCTTTGACTGTTTAAAATTGTTTGAATTAATAAGTCTTGCAATATTTTAAAAGCACTTGAACACCTATTGTTCCCCCAATTTATACGTATTTAAGTATATCAAATATTTACTGTATACTTTGAATCACTCTGTGGTTTCCCGTGCTGTTATTATAGTAAACAATTGGAGTGCAATAGGGAGATTCCCATTATATATCAATGGGACTTTCCTTTTTAAAATTTAAAGTCTCTGGTAGATAATTTTCTTGTAGTTTTACCTTTACCTAACAATGCATGTGGTTTGGCAATATCATATAACAAACACTATTTCTTCTAGTTAACTAAAAACCGCATGGCCCTAGTTGTTACCACTATTGCCAAACTGTTTCATTCTTAGATCAAATTACTTATCTCATAATTGAGACATCTGAAGTGTACATAATATAATCATCACCATATTTATTCCTAGAGTTAAGGACGACCGTTACCGATACAATCAATCAATACAATATTTTAATAAAAAAGTAACTTAAGGTTTATTTATCTGTTACTTTTTGACCGTTAAACCACTGAAGTGATCATGATAAAATGTCATAAAAAGATATATTGCGTCCTGAAGAAGGACAGATCTTGAAACAAAGGTTGTTGTAATAAATTGTCTAAAGCAATGTTGCGGAAATAAAAGGATTAGAAGTTGAGCCAATCAGCCAGATTAAATCAAGGATGGATGGAGTTATTAAATCATACTTAATTTATTCACACAATTTATATTATAATAACGCCAATCTGTTTTGATTGAATTTCCTTATTTATATAGTTAATTAACCTTCAACACAACAAGAGCAAACAATATGGATCACCTAAATCACTTCACAAAATATCTATATGGAGAATCAATAATTTTGTAGGTATGACTAGACTTCTGCTCGCAGCTGCGTCTGCGTAGACTTCAAAATTGGGTCTAAAAAGTATCCTGTGTTAAATCAGATTGAAAACTATCAGTGTACCAAACTTCATCTAAATCCGTACATAATTCAAACATCCAAAACATAATTTATGTTTGTGATTTTTGCCAACCTCCATACTTTTACTACGTTAGGATTTTCAAACGCGACTTAGGTAAATGTTAGATTACCATTTATTTTGGCGTGTTAGCAGGTTTAAAATATGAAAAGCCTCTAAAATTATAGTGAACAAGATAGATATAGAAGGGATTATGGGCTTATGAAACCTGCAAAGGAGTCACTGGTACGATCACGCTTTAAAATTTCTGTTGATACACAAGCTTTTAAACCGCAGTTTATGTAAAGTAATACATATCCTTACTCACACTTTCAGCCAAGAAAACAAGACCACGAACCAGACAGAGGGTGGAGCGTGGACATGTTGTTTTAATTTTAGCCAGTTATAGTCAACTGAGCCTTCTGGATATCTATCAGGATCTCATGGCTATCAATAAAATAAAGGCCCTATTAGTTTTTATTAAGCGACAAAATTAAAAATTACTTAATCGTAACCTGCCCAAAACATTATATTTTGATAAACGTACGTACATATTATAAACACAATACTATTGTCCGTAACAATTATTATTGTAGAGTCACTTATCAGAACCTTTTTTATAAAATGGTCGACGAAGCATAATAATAGAGTTTCGTGGTATAGGAAATTATTTTTCCATCGTCTCGTTTTTGTTCCGTTTGACTTCGATTACTGAACGGCCTTTCACGTCTGCGAATCACGATATGATCTAACCGGTGACAATACATACGAGATTTTCGTGCTGTTAGCTATTATGATTCTTATCGGTTCCATAAAATTAACTGAAGGCTATGAAACGGTAACAACACACACGTTGCCATATGATTTACTCATAACAAACTATAATTACATTCATGACTTATACAATAGGTACTACTTTATAAATAGAGCTTTGTGGCGTTGCGGTTATTTCCTTAAATCAGTACCTATTCGAAATTCGGGAAAACAGCCAAATGTAAACTTTAGCTATAAATGTGTTGCGTTGCAAAATCAATCGAATAATATTTCATGTCAACATAAAATAATCATGACATAAATCAAATTAACGATCCCCGAGGGATTTACGCATTAGTCAAGTAATCTAGCGATCACGGAATTGATATAAATAATACTGGATAACTAATTGATTGTTTGTTTGTTCCCAAGATTTATATCTGACGACATAAAGATACTAGAGAAAATAAGAACTTAAGGTTTTTGTGCATATTCTTTGTAAAGATGGAATCACGTAAGCGTCCTCTTAAAAGCGGGCGAACTGTTGCGTTTTTACAAGTTTTTATTAGTCCAGGGATCACGATAATGACGTAACGGCTTCATATGATTGTCGCAGGTCACGGCGCCCAAGTTCCCGGTGGTGATCAAGATAGGGCACGCGCACAGCGGCGTCGCCAAGGTGAAAGTGGACTCCTTGGCGGACTTCCAGGTAACGATGCTCATCACTGTTTCAGGAATTAATAGCCTTACGAATTATCATGTATCTCACGAAGCCTACACTTTATACTAAGAAAAGTATTACCTACTAGGTAAAATACTTAAGGGATGAGTAACAAGATTTAACAGTAATGTAATACTGATTCATAATTATGTTTAAGAAGCTCATGTTTTTGTTCTTTTCTAGGATATCGCCGGGGTTGTGGCTATGCTAGGCACTTACTGCACGGTAGAGCCGTACATCGATGCAAAATACGACATCCACATACAAAAAATCGGCACTAACTACAAAGCTTTTATGTGAGTATCGTTCCGCTATTTTTAATCGGCTTTAGTCTGGCGCCTACGAAAAAGATCAAAGTAGTCTGCAATTCTGATTACAAACACAACGATGCAGGCGCTCATTGTTGGCAAACAAGCTACGTAGAAAAATGTAACGACGTGCGAAGTGTGATATCACACTTGATGTTAATACCAGAGAGCGATAAATAATCGCCAAATATTTTCCAGGCGCAAATCTATATCGGGAAATTGGAAAACCAATCAGGGATCTGCAATGCTCGAAGCTATCGGCATGAACGATAGATACAAGATGTGGATAGACGAGGTACGTATCTTGCTTATCCGTTTTTGATTGGAACAATTTTATGGTTGCAGTTTTTGTTGCGTATATCTTGAAATAATATCAGGAATCCTGATCGTTAAATTTTTAGCTTGATCGTTAAAGAGGTTGGGATAGTATTCTATTACCTTACGCTGTTCTTTAACACGAATTGGAAAATCAAATCTAATAATGTCCAATTTTGCAGATTTATTGACTGTCAAGCACTTGTGCAACAAAAATATATTCCAATAATCGTTTGTAAGTTAGAGGGGAATGGAGTTTCAATTTGTATTAATTCAGACGCGGAAACTACAAGTTTATTTTATTTACTCCATTAGCCATTTAATGATTAATTGATATTTATTTAACATAAATCCCTAGACAAGAAACACTGCATAATATTAGCACACGATTTAAATATATTTGATACTTCGCTTCGAAACTTGTTATTGGGTTTTTCTATGAAATTCTCAGTAGCAGCTCGGAGTCTGGATTTGTGCCCGGATCATGGCAATAGGCTCGCCCCCTATTTCATGGGACCCAAACATACCGGCGAACTGTGGGTGTACTTATATTAAGTACACCTCTGCCTAACCCTTCGGGGAATACAGGCGTGATGGTATGTTATGTTATGTTATGTGAAGTCTGCCAACTCGCAGTAGGCTCGCGTGGTGGACTAAAGCCCAATCCCTCTCGTTCTAAGAGGAGACCCGTATCCGGCAGTGGGACAATGTAATAAATAGGTTGATGATGATGAGACTGCCGAGTAATTTAACGGGAACTCTTGTGGAGTTAATAAAATGCGATTTTAATATGTTTTACACGTAGGTGAGCGAGATATTTGGCGGTCTGGAGGTATGTGCGCTTGAGCTGGTGGTAGGCAAGGACGGTCGCGAGCACATCATCGAGCTCAACGACTCCGCCACCTCCTTCATGGGTGACTCGCAGGAGGAAGACCGCCGCCATCTTGCTGAATTGGTGTTGCAGCGTATGCAGGTAACATTTGTTTTGTTTGTTCGAATTGGTATAGTAATACCAATTCCAACAAACCCGTATGCTCGCAGAAAAGAAGTAGCATTTATTTAATCCCGGGCTAGTTAGTTATCATAGCATATTTTGATCATTAATTAATTTACACTAAGTAAGCACATTATTAATCATGATGGCCATGAAGGGTGGGCCTCTGAGAGATCTTTAGGGAATAACAATTAAACCCACAATTCTGGAACCGTCCTTGCAGAGTTAACAGTGTTATAAAATTTACTGTTTTGTTCTCATTTCTAAACCGGACTTTAGGAAAAATTACCTAGTTGTGAATAATAAAAGAAGGCAGGGGAAGTAACTAACAATGTATTTTATATTGAATTCCAGGCGGTTTGCCGTCCCGGTATAACGAAGACAACATCTCGGAGCTCAGTGTCCGGTAGCTCTGCAGCAGGGTCGCCGACGGAGGAGCGCGCGCCGCCGGTGGGAGCAGCCGGCCCTCCCAGCGCGCCGCCGCCGGCGCCGCTTGCGTCCGCGGCTAGCATCGACCGCCCGCTGCCACCGATACCCGCCGAACCTACACAGCCGCCTCCACCACCGCTCACCCGCCGTGACTCACAGGGTACGAAGAAAAATCAACTAGCTGGAGAAACTAAAACTGCTAGTTTCTACTTAATATGTTAATTCAGTGGAGCATTACCTATTGTTACTGGCAGCTGGAACTATAGCTTGCAAATATATAATATCTTGAAAGGGGCAAGGATAAAGGTTATCTGCATTGGATCATTTCTATGACCATCATTGACATGATAGAGTCAACCGGCTCTGAGCTTTTGGATAAAGAATCTTAGAAATATTTTGTATCAACAGCATCCCAGTCGTCTACGGTGTCATCGGTATCGGCTGCGCCCAGCACCACGAGCAGCGCCGCGCCGACCGCGGGCGCGCCCCCCGCGGGCTCGGCTCCCGGCCGCGGCGGGTTTGCTCGACAGGGCTCCCTCAGCGCCGCGCTCACCGAAGACGCCGAAGACACAATGAAAAATCTACGCAAAACATTCGCTGGAATATTTGGTGACATGTAAAA
Organism: Subacronicta megacephala; assembly: GCA_958496365.1. Classification (NCBI taxonomy): domain Eukaryota; kingdom Metazoa; phylum Arthropoda; class Insecta; order Lepidoptera; family Noctuidae; genus Subacronicta; species Subacronicta megacephala. Next base: position 7,637,225 of record OY292518.1, read on the forward strand.
CGTGACGATTAAACAATTATTCGGACAATAGACGATGTACTGGAAAACATACATTAGGTACGTTAGAAAACGTTTGCCTTCATGAAAAACGATAGCCAAATTAAGGCAACCTAATATTTGGCATCATGTATTCACTACACGTCTGTTGCCCGCAGCCTAACCCGTACATAAATTAAATAAATACACATGTTTCTGTTTTCGGTACAAGTTTATGAAAACAATATACCTAAAACTACATGAGAACTCATCATCGGTCCGTTGCCTATGAAGGTTTTATCCTGTCAGAATAAGTCAGTACCAATTTAAATCACCGGATGTCCCATCCAGCTTCACCCGTTCGAAGTCAACCATCCTGCGAATTGGCTGTTAGCGCATCCTTGTAAGAAACAGAATAATAAGCATAGTTTAATGTATAATAACTAGATTTTTACAATAAGTTTATATAAATATGAATAAACGAATCAACTGAGCTGCATTGTGATCGATCCCGTTCGGTGTCCGCGAGGCGCATCGCCTCGTGTGTTGTAGTGTTTCTCTCTGTCTACGACTCTCTTCTACACGTGTTGCACCTTCGTATGAGACCAGTATAAACGCGCGTTTTATATAAAACACTATTCTTTATTATTAGTTAATATGAAAGACAAATAATTCAAAGCAATAACTAGAATGGGAATGTAATGACGACGTTGTAACTTGTAATGCTTCAACTGCGAAATGATGAAGAGTAAGTATCGGTTGCGAAATCGAACAAAAGTTTAAGCTGCTAATGTTTGCAATATCTTGGACATGGCGTATATTGTAAACGTTTAATTAATGGGAAAATAATTTGACTCGGTCGTCTGTTAGATCTAAAATTGTTGGAAATTGGGATATGAGCAATGCTATTGAAGACAATATTGTTAAACGCAAGAATTGATCCACATTTTATATATATTATACCTTATTACTAGTTGTATTTCATAGTGTTAAGAATAACTTGTTATGTCTTCGTATGTTGTGTGAATCACGCTTCGTTTATTGCGAATGTATAAATCGATTTAATTTATGCAGCTGTCTCATGAAATATACAATATAAATATAATAATATACGCTATAGGAGTTACATCTTCGAATTCCATAATAACTGCATCGTCATTTTAAGTTTTATGGAGAGATATAGGAATGATGTCAACGAAGTGTGATGAAACGTCATATCAGAATGACTCGATGATGTGCATCTTAGTAATTGCAATGTGCTTTCTTAACTATTTAAAGTTTAAAACTTTAAACTAACTGTAATAACGTTATACTATTCTTTAGCTAATGCGAATCAAACGTAGACATTTCAATGTGTAGTTAAAATTTAATTTAGTCACATTTTAGTAGAACATTCATATATTAAATACTAGTAAATTTTAAGCGTTTTTATATAACAAACAGATAATATTATAACCAAACACACTTGTTATCGTAGATTTTACAACGAAAATAGTTTATACGTATACAAATGTAAGTTAAATAACTCATTACTTTAAGGCAGTGATATCAGGAGCAAGAGTTAAGTTTGAGCAAAACAATAGGTACCTGCGTTAAGTTCGTTCAGATTAATTAGTAGGTATGTTTTATTTTATAACTATCCTTCGTTGTTGGCGCCAGTACTGGCATACCTACCTATATAGTACCTAGGTTACGTTTAGGTAAATTATTTATAATTTACTCATATAAGAATGCACCAGTAGTTAGATTTTGACACGAATCCTTAGTATCGATAGCCACAAGTAGGTACAAGTAACTAATTACGTATCTATAAAATGCGCAATTAGGTATTATGGCGATTATTACGTATAGTATAAATTGAATTTACTATGTTTAGTTAATAACATGTTTGTTTGTGTCTGTAATAGGTAAATTTAGTTTCACAGACTTCTTGTAATTTAGACATAATTTCTTTGATTATTATCGTTTAAAGACTTCGATATTTGTTAATTGTTAAGAATATACCTAATATAAACACTCAAATTATTATAAACGCTGTTGTTGTTGTTGCTAACAAGTTATACAATGTGTACTCAATACGAAAGGGAAGGATAATCTTTTAAGATGGTCACGGTAAGGGATGCGACCCATGTCATGGAATTACGATTCCCTTATTTATTAATCTTTATACCGTGACCTACCTTCTATAAGTAGGTATAATAAAAGGACATGACATGTCACAATATTGGTAAGTAATAATCTGCTTTTACGGATAAAGATCAAAAAGATTTATGGAAGTACCATACAATCTTAGTTAAAGTTGTAAGCCCTGCGAGGCCTTTGTAGAAGTTTGCAATAAAATCTTTTATTGAATGTGACATCCATGTCCTAGTTCGGATGGAATATGTTAATGGAATTTGAATGCATGTTAATCTATATAATATAAACAAATAATAATAAATACCTCTTTTGGTAAGTCAATACCGAAATGAACCATTCTTTTATTATATAATACCACCTGTGATCCTGTCGCGTCACTAAATCACTACTGTGTTTAAAATAAAAAAATAAAAAGTTTTGCCAGGATATTTTATTAAAATAAAAAAGAAATACACGTGTCTGTAGCCCCTATCAAATATGATAACTATTTTGAATTAAATAAAAATCTTAGCTTAGAAAGATGATTTTTGTGTAGACTTTACTAATTTAATTTAGCTAAAACGTGCTAAACACATATTATGGACCGTAAATAAAAATCTTTAAAAAGGATATTCCTTCAACACAATGAAAACAGGATGACATCAATACTTTGTACATAGTAAGTCTAAACAAAAACCCACCTTATCTTCCTTTTTTGAAGTTAAACTATTCAAATAACTGTCTGCTGTCTGGGACTGCAAGCAATGATTTAGTTTTGTATTAAAAAAACCAAGATGTCGGTTGATGAAGCCTTTACTTTAATTGTCCCGTTTTTCAGTTTGAGGACTTATATTTGAGAAGGTTGTTGCAATTAATATTAGCAGAATCCACACACTTTTTGGGGCCCACAGTCAATATCTACTAAGAAAAACATAAGCATATCTCAAAGCCTAAATGCATTAATACTCGTACAAAAAATAATAATTAAAAGATATCGAAATTGCAGCCCTATACTCTCTACTTAAAACACGTATTTTTATAAATAATGGCATGCATTATTTTGTCTGGAATGTACAAACTATGCTTAGTTCATTTGTACTGTACAGAGGTTGCAAAAATGGTGATAAATAATGCAATACGACAAAAATTTAAAATGAAGGATCATTGACAACTAAGTGCTATTTCATTAATATTAAATAACGAATTGCCCTTCACAATAAATTTTGAGAAATGGCTACAATAGTCTTATGAACTAGTTAATAGTGTGAGCAAATTATCAGCTACTGGTATCCTACAGGGTCCATGCCCGTGTTGAGGCTGTAGTTGCGATACATGCCCGCTGCTGACAATCGGTTCGTGACAACTAAGTGCTATTTCATTAATATTAAATAACGAATTGCCCTTCACAATAAATTTTGAGAAATGGCTACAATAGTCTTATGAACTAGTTAATAGTGTGAGCAAATTATCAGCTACTGGTATCCTACAGGGTCCATGCCCGTGTTGAGGCTGTAGTTGCGATACATGCCCGCTGCTGACAATCGGTTCGTGACAACTAAGTGCTATTTCATTAATATTAAATAACGAATTGCCCTTCACAATAAATTTTGAGAAATGGCTACAATAGTCTTATGAACTAGTTAATAGTGTGAGCAAATTATCAGCTACTGGTATCCTACAGGGTCCATGCCCGTGTTGAGGCTGTAGTTGCGATACATGCCCGCTGCTGACAATCGGTTCGTGAACGTCTGCCCGGCGGGGAAGAACACTGACGGAACTGAGTATATTCCTGAAAATATTACAAAAATAATTAAGCACTAGTATTAGGTTTGTTAAGAACTAGCGACTCACTGGTTTCGCATGAGTATGGTTATAATAAGAACCTATAGCCTCCCTACCTATAGTCTTCTTTACGTAATTTGCCAAATGCAAACAAAATGTAGAATCTGTTATATACTTACCACGTACCTACGTACGTCTTAGCTGAACCTCATCTGTCAACCTTTTTTTGAATGACTGCTCCCGAAAAACGAACATGCTATGTGTTGCGGAGGAATTTACACATAAAAAAAAAGAGTTGAAGTGACAGCTGTACTTCAAACGTGCAATCCAACTTCAATCGTGTGCGTGCAGTTATAATTTCTGTGTTCAGCTGTGGACATTATAAATACCTACTACCTAATTACATAAATACATTACAGAAATATTGTCCGCAGTCTCTCTCGCATTCCACTAGACTTTTTTAAAAATTGTTTCAGCGGTCTAACCGTGAAAACGTTATAAAAACAGGCAGATAAAATGAAATTATTGTCACATTTTTTATATTACTTAAAATGTATCAGCAAAGACATCTATCGGAATGAAGTAGAATTAAACCGAAGTCAAAAAGTTAAGGGTGATTGAAGGAATTCAGACGCTGATGGTTAGGAACTTGTAGGTACGTAACTACATGGATCATGATTTTTAAAAAAGGCCAGTCGTTTAAAAAAACACCAGCTTAACTGACGGATACATCGCTTAGATTGTCATGATCAACAGATTAAAAAATAATTTTAACTTATATGGCCATTATATTGCCTACCGTTAGATCCTCAATAGTGTATACGAAGCATATAATAAGCATATAAGTATATTGATGTGTTTAGACAAAAAAACATGTAGAGGTTATCGAATTAAATTTCCGGAAATGATTATGAAGCTTAAGTATTAAATCATCTAAAAACCATGCAAAATAAAATAAAAAAACACCATAAGCGGTAATCATTACATTTATAGTGCGACCAGTAACTTAAAACCAAAATCTATATTATATTGTATTGTTTGCGTGCTCTGGCGCTCATTCTTTTTTTTTGTAAGAAAGCGAAATCATAAGCTGTAACTTGTCTTGCTAATAATTTACCCCTTATTTAATTGTTTGATGATCAGTTGCCGTGTTAAGAGAATAATTTCGGTACATGCCCGCTTGAGCCAGCCGATTTGAAAACTGTTGATTTTTTGGAAAATATACACTGGGAACCGAGTAAAATCCTAAAACATTGAAAAGGGAAAAAGAAACATGACAATAAATTTAAACATAATATTTACCAGTTTTCTACCCTGTCACTCAATCATTCTCATGCATCTATAGTTTTCCCTTTGAACCCTTATTCCGTCGTAATAACAATTACTTTGGCGTTGATGCTGCTGAATAGCTTCACATGCCGTTGTGTGTACATACTGATCAATTTTCACAAACTAAACTCGTAATTTCTGTAGCATAAATGTCTACATTTTAATATATCGAGTATATCAAGAAAATGTAAAAAATATACCGCTTATTATTGTGCAAATACAAATTTCTTGGCCCACTATGCAATATTGTAAAGGAAGACGGTGAAAAGACAATGCCAAATCATTTTGTATGTGGTAGGCGACCGACCAACATTTATAAAAGTGGGACACACGGATGAAATGGTTCCGTTTACACATTGTATACAGAACACTAAGATATATTAATATTAATTAGCTTTCCTCTGCTGAACTGACTAAGGGGGCCATCCCCTCTTTAACACTTTATTTATTTTCTTCAACATAGGTACTTACATAAATATAAATTAATACTTAAATGTTTAGATAATTTGGTAATGTTTTATTTTTATCCTTTGAGTTTTTTTTACATGAAAACCAAGTACTTTTAGAGCTACACTAATTCCGAGTATACTGCAGATTCATGTTTGCCTTGCCGCAATTAAATTAAAAACTTTTATTACTATGTAGAATATTGCAGACCACCACCTAGTTAATGCTAATAGTTTCCACAATTATAGAATGGTAGGTCCCGATCACATGGCTTCAGATCAAGCTTTAATTCTTGAGTACTTATAAAATTACCTCTCATTGTATGGAAAACATACCTACAATGAGAGGTCATTTTATTTTACAATATGTAAACGTGTATATGTCGCAGTAAGATAGATGAAGCCGTAATATAGTTATATCCCTAGGGATATAATTATATACCGTAACATAGTTATACGAAAGCGATTCTTTACTATCTCACTAGGAATATAGTTATAAAACCGTCGAAGTTTAGTGATATACTTATATTACTAGATTAAGTTTAGTGAAATAGCTTTCGGAGAGTGCGGCGCAGGCGTCGCGCCGCGTCCCCCTCGGCGGGGGAGGGGTTCGTTGTGTTTAAATGTTTTTAAGATCCTAACCCTAAGCACCAAATATTATTTTTGCTTCCCAAAATAGATAAATGGTCACCAAATTTGAACACAGACTACTTTAATGTAAGACTGAAATTACTTTTTTGTCCAGCTGATGATTTTAATATAGGTTTAGGTTAGGTTAGAACTGCGACCACAACGCCAGGACCGAATTCGGCCTATTTAACTAACATTTTACTGAAGTATTACCTATACTATTTGGCTATATTATCATATTTTAATTAATTATATAATATATATTTTTTTATGGCAGTCAATAATAGGAAAAATTGGATTTATTTGATAACATTTAAAAAAACGTAATTTGGTGACCATTTACCCATTTTGGTGAACATTTCAAATTTTATTGGTAGTAAAATAGGTACATTTTTGGGGGGCGTTTAAACACAAGCCTTTTACAATGCGAGATCAAAAAAACGAGAGTGGACGCGGCAGAGAATAAGTGAAGTAATAAATTACATTGTAGAGTATGACTCGGCGCCTCGGCTTATCGTAAAGAGAAATCCTAACCATCATTTTTATGCAAACCATTATGACGTAATGCAGGTAGGAGCGGAAATGTATTTAGCTTTGAAACGAAAATCGACTACCTACTGATCCTGTTATAAAAATTTTGCCCTCCGAAGAATATTACAATGTTTTGTCAGAAATTCATAAAAACACAGGACATGGTGGTCGTGACAAAATGTTACAATAACAATATGACTTTTTTGAGACAAACCCTAATATATTTATAACACTGAACTTAATCTAGTAATATAAGTATATCACTAAACTTCGACGGTTTTATAACTATATTCCTAGTGAGATAGTAAAGAATCGCTTTCGTATAACTATGTTACGGTATATAATTATATCCCTAGGGACATAACTATATTACGGTTTTATCTATCTTACTGCGACATATACAATGGACGGTCTTATCTCAAGTGATATATTCTTTTTCCATACTTTTAAAAATATATTAGTATTCCAAAAACCCTTAAACCACTATGTGACCATAATAATAATTACCTGGAGGGTACCACCCGTATTCGCTGGCAGTTGTTCTGTAAAACGGGTGTTGTTTGCTCACCTGGCACCCGTAGCCGTTGAACCAATCTACAATAATAACAATAGATATAATTCAAATAATATTACTATAAGTACATAATTATATTGTAAATACGAAAGTAATTCGTCTGTTTGTAACGTTTCCATGCCTGAACCGCTGAACCAGAGAACCTTGGAGAAGGATATAGGCCATAGACTTGGGATGCGATGATGATGAAACGGCGAGCAATAGCTAGTATCTATACACTTAGATAGAAATGTAAATGATCGTTTGTTCAAAATCTTAAATCTCCGAAAGATCTTCACCGATTGCTTTGAAATATTGGCACACAAAGTTGCTTGGGTATAGACGGCTGATCCGGAATACGATATTATGGTTGTACATATCTACAATTACAGCCGGTACTATTAATTGTAGATATGTACGGTTGGTACATATCTACAATTAATATGTACGGTATCTACAATTACAGCCTCAGCCAACTTTAAAAAAGAAGGGACTTAACGAACTTTTGGAAATTTAATCCGCGTTTCCTTTTATTATGTACGAGCCAGTAAAAACATGTTACGGGTTTGAAATTGAGATGTCCTAGCTAGACAGTTAGTAACAGTCTTATATGCTTAAATTTATTCGAAAAATACCTTTTAAGAAACTAAAATTACTTCTAAAAACTGGTCCTACTCCCTTTTCTTAATTATTGGTTAAAAAAATATCCACTGAAAAGCCCGCATGCCTTTTGTCGAATACAGGATCAATGACACTATAAAATGTTTATGCGAAGTGATTACAATGTTGTTACCTGAAAGACATGATTCGCATTGGAGTTTTCTATAACTAGTTACAAAAAAAACTGACGTATTGACGCACTGCGCCGAACGCTGTTCAAATCGGAACGGTTAAACAAAATCATCATAAGTAACACTGAGAAACTCGGCTAGTTGGTATCTTAAATGTAATAAATATTTAATGGAGTTTGATCAAAAATGGCTATACAGTACGTAGTCAATATCGCAACATTTTTTTTTGATGTAGCTTATTACTTTTGACTTATACATAAGTTACCACGAAACTGAAATTACTTAGCAAACTCGGATTGGGTGCTGAAAGAAATTTTATTTGATAGACCCCTACTTTCCAAAACTTTTTGATGAATTAATTATAACTAATTCAAAGGAATAAGATGCCGACAAATTATTTACGTTATTTCATATTTTGAGGGAAGTTTGAAGACGTTCTCGGACTATTCAATAGGATCTCTCAGATAATTTTATCCTGAGGTAGGTACAAGACCTCAGATATGAATTTCATACCCTCTTCTATATTTCACTGGGAAAATGCAATGGAAGTAGAATGCAAACATCACAAGTTATTGTAATTACTCGTATATATTACTGACAAAGTATTTTGAAGTCTAGTAGGAGTAAGTAAGTTAAAGGAAGTTGAAGAAGGAGAGAGGAAGAAACTGATAATTAATATATGTATTACTACTATTTCTCATAGTTATTGTTTTTTTTATTTTTATTATAAACGACAATGGAAAGATATTTTAATGAAACATCGCGAGAAAAACCTGCATGCTCAAAAGATTTTCTCGACGGGGCGGGTAAAGTCAGCTAACAGAGTAGGTTAAAAAATAGAATCATCACAAACACAGTAAATGGGTTTAAATGATTATAATTAATTGTTATTAATATTGCCGTTTTAAAATTAAATATACTTAATTGACAATTAGTGCCCAACATCAAAGAATACATGCATTTCTACTGAAAATATTATACAGGGTGGAAGAGACATCGACGCACATCCGCTTACCACGATTCTGGATCCCCTTGCGTTGATATTTTTCGTTGGTTATGAAAATGGTTATGAATCATGTACTGAATTCGTGGTAATCGGATGTGCGTCGATGTCCCTTCCACCCTGTATATATTTAAATACTTATTGTTTCTATTGAAACTTTCTCAACTTACGAGGATACTCGAATCTCTTCGGGAGATTGCATGTAATAAACAAATCTGACGTCCTTATTTCTGGTTTTTTTATTTCCCTTCTCATGCTTTCTTTATCCATGCATGTCGCCGAGCAAAATCCTGGCTGCATTACCTGGGCAGGTCCTTGAACAGCTTGGGGCTGTCCTTGAATAGCCTTTGTTGGTCCTTGATCCTGACCCTGTCCTTCATTCATTGTTAATTCAAAAACTTTAATAATATTAGTAGCAAAAACACGTCACTGATTCGTATCGAAATCAAAAGGAAATATCGTTTTCGAGTACGACAATTGATTCGCAAACAAAGGCGTTGTCTTGACAACTTGACAGATTTATTTTCCTTGGTAACGATAATATTCTTGTTATTTTTAAGAAAACTAGTGTAGAGATTATTAATTGTTTGTATCTTTTATTATTACTTTCATCAAAAAATCGTATAATCGAAATCGTAATAGTTGGAATAATACTTAGTTAGTTATTATTAATTAGATTTTATCATACATGCTTTTTTAGAAAAACATTTCATTCGTATTAAAACTCAAGGATTTGTTCGTAATAATTAAGTTAGGCTTCACAAAACAATCAGCTTTATCTGAATGCCATACTTAAACTATAAGGCTCAACGTTCACAGATTTTGTGTAACTGTTCTTGCTAAGAAGTTGAATTTGGTTTAGCAAAGCAAGTTTATTTAGTGAGTTCAAGTAGCAATTAGCTAGTTCAGGTAGCTTTTTTTTCTTTATTTAGGTGTACGGTGATTATGTTTTCTAAAGCTCCCTACTTTGAACACTACTAAGAAGAGATGCTCTATCACCATATACATCCATAAAATGAATTCCACAACATACTGATATAAGGACCTTTCAAGACCGACAACCTTTAATTTAGTTAATGGCGTTTCATTTATAAGTTACTTTCATGTAAATAAAATGCGTGTGTTTGTCTCGCAAAATCTCGAAAATAGGTAGCTCGTCTGATTATCATTTATTTGTTGTGTTTAAAATTCCCTGGACAAGCTTTACATAAAGTTTTTTTTTTTTAAATCCACCGAATGTGTGATTATATCATTCTAATTTGATGATAGACTTTTACGGTGGATCAAACAACTATTTTGTATGAAAATATCAATAGAGACATGAAATCCACTCGTGCAAATTCACTAACACAATGACTACAGGATAAATAATTATAAGTAAAAACTACTGGTAACAGTGAGTCTGTGCATAATATGTGTATTTGATTTTTTATACTAATAAGATAAATAATATTTCCATATAAAGTAAAGAACGTTGAAAGAAAATCAGGGGGGCCTTCTATTCTATTCCAAAATGTTTTTGCTTTGAAAGTGGAAATTCCCCATGTTTATAATATATATTCCATTGTCCGCTGGCCTTAAGCTCATTGGGCATGCATTCAAATGAATATATTAGTCCTTATCAACACTATCAGGAGTCAACCGACACTAAACGAGTGGGTGACTATCGTACCTCCTGCCACCAAGCTGTGTCACTCACAACACGACTAGTAGTAACGGTTCACACATTCAACTTTAATTACTTAATAATTGGTGGCACTAAAAAATATCAAAAAGTCCTGTAAATAGACTTATAAAAAAATTTGAGCCAAAGATAAACATAAAAAATATTACTGTCATATGTATGGCGTAAGTCAAAAATTAGACAAATATTATAATCGCAATCACTGTTCATTTAAAATCTATCAATAAGTTAATAAGTTATATTTTTTATACAAAAATGCAAACGATAAGTGTGCAGCAACCAATCAATTTAAAAGTAGTGAGGTTTGAATTGGATTTCTCAACACTGGTGAATGATAAACCGAGTTTAAAGAAAAAATCCAAGAAATTTAGGATACCAAAGATCAACAACAAGAAGCAATCTCCCATACCAACCCCGCCGTTGATCAAGAACACTTCGCAAGTAAGTACGCCTTCAGACTTCGTCATCGTCATCAACCCATTACATTGTCCCACTGCTGGGCACGGGTCTCCTCTCAGTACGAAAGGGATTAGGCTATAGTCCACCACGCTAGCCTACTGCGGGTTGGTAGACTTCACATGCCGTCAAGAAAATCTCTCAGGCATGCAGGTTTCCTCACGATGTTTTGCTTCACCGTTTAAGCGCGTGATAATTAATTATTAATACGCACATAACTTCGAAAAGTTAGAGGTGCGTGCTTTGGATTCGAACTCGAGACCTTTGAATTGGCAGTCCAATGGTCATATCACTAGGCTATCACTGCATGCCTTCAGACTTAGATTGAGAATAATATAGGTACGGAAGACATCCACGGAATAAATGAAACATGAAGAACGTTTATCCATATTTATATAGTTAACTGTTATAAATACAAAAAATTGATCGCATGAGTTCTCCGCTACCAGATAAAACAAGACATTCGTAATGTGTAGCCGAGGAAAATTATTTAATATGTAATTAATTAACAACCTTCTAGACTGTTACCATCTTCCATCACCATTTTGTGCTCCAAACTCGCATCATCTGCTACGAATGGTATCCCTTATTCTTTTAGACTTGTCTTGCTTATTGTCCATTAATTTTGAAACAGAAACGAGGCGTAAAGGACCTTGTGGAAGATTTACTGGATGAATTATATGCAGACCAGCGTGATTGGAGTGGTCATAGTGCAATCGATTGCAGTCATGGGTAAGTACTATTAAGTACATATTTCTACTCTACTCAGATATAGATACCAAAGGGATATTAACTCCTAAGATTAAATACCACACCATTATTATAATAAATGGACTTATAGTTTCAAGTTTCAAGTTCTTTATTGCTTTCATGTGTTACAATAGGTGTTATATTTAAATGGACAGGTACAACATGAAACCCCGTAAGGGCACTATGTAACAAATAATACTTATAGCTAATTTAAACTTTACGTTTCTCTCTATAAGTTTGGTGATACCTGTACCTACGTCTGTTAGTATATCCACAGACATTCTTCTGATAGATAATGTCTGTTGGTTTCCTCTACATATGTATATAAAAAGCTTTCCGCAAGATATATCAATTTACTAAATAAAGATGAACAATTTACTAATTAAACTCCCACTCAAAATTATGCATGTGTAGTGCAAGTGTTATAACTATAATGAAATAAATTTCAGAGTCTAAGTACACTAAGTATTGGCAATATTAGAGGAAGTTTATATGTAAATACATTCTTATTACTGACACATTAAATAATCACCTGGTAATGCGCAGTAATTATTTGTTACACGATATAGGTCCACGTCGGTATCCTTCACCTCGTGTCAATCTAATTGTGGAGAACAAACAGAAGCTATTGAACGAAGCTATTTGGAAGCTTTAGGTAAGAATTATTTTGCAGTATCTTCATCAACATTTTTAGTTTGGCTTAAATCCATTAAAATTGCAATGTCTTAACAATTTGATTTTTTCGGATTTGCTTTTACGATCCTTGCGTGGTTCATCAATAAAGATACGAAAACCCAAAAATTTTACTGTGAGTCTACCGTAGAGTCAAACATTCGTAGGGTCACGATCGTCAAAGTTATATAGAATATTTCTTGCCATTAAATACGCGAAGTCTATAATGTGTCTATACAGCGCAGCGTGCGACGTGTAGACACAGCGGTCGGTCGTCAGTGTAGACATCGAGGAGATGGCGTGTAGACGCCAACTCTTCGGTATCTACGCGCCACCTACACGACGACACGTCTACGTTAGACCTACGTCATGTTTACGCGGCGTTTACGTACAGTATACGTGTGGCCTCCGCGGCCACTACGTTGTACAAATTCCGATTAAAATCTGGAGAAGCGTCCAGTACGAAGACGCTGAGGTCTGGTAAACTTATCAAGTTATCTAAGTCTTTACTTTCTTCTTACTTCTAAAGAAAGAAAAAAGTTCTTCTAAAACAAGTTTTTAAACTACACTTGTGTGTAACAGTTTTGTAGCTGTACCTTAGAAAAATAATTTCTTTAATAATTGTAGACTTAACTGAACTTTTGGACCAAAAAATCGAATGGGAAGAGAGACTACAGGTAGCGGGAGAGCGGCTAGCGAAGTATGTTCGGGTCCGGGACCGATTGCGGCGACAACAAAATAGGCTATGTGCAGCCTTCACCGTGCTTCTACGACATATTAGTAAGTATATTCAACATCCTCAAGAATTAATGGCGATCCTAGGAAAACATCTATTTTTATCAGTGGTCTGCTACAGTTTAATGATGATGAGTCACAAAGTATGCCTTAGGCAGAAATTTTAGCAAACTTCTTGGGAGGTAGAGAAATTGTATTTCGCTACGTTTTGGTTACGGGGGCGACGAGATTGAGCTGATATACCTAGATAAAAAAAAACAACACTTGAAACTAATATCAGCTGTCAACGAACGCTAGTTGAAAACTACCTTGCTACCTTGCAACTACCCTTGCTTTCTACCTGACAAACTTGTTCAAATGATCTTCTAACAAGTCGGTAGATGATTTAGCTACCTTTAAACGAAAAATCCAAGTTTACTGATCGATATGAGATATTATTATCAAACATCATATCAAACTTAACAACCATCAAATCATAAACGAATAAGAGCTGACATAGAAGAGCTGTCTTATTTTTAATGACTGAATAGTCCGTGAGTGCTTCGTTACAACTATGGTCATACTTTAACTGATGATTGATCACTTAAGAAAGACATCAATTGATTATATATCAACAAAACAAAATAATAATTAACACGAGACAATAAATTGTCTCTGGCCCCAAAAGACATTTATAAATGACCCCTATTCATAGACAGTCCGTATCGCGACGATTTCATTCATAGGAACTTAAAATAGATTTACGCATATCAAAGCGGCAACTTAACTGGGTATGGGGTGCTTTTCCCGTCTATCTGTTTCCGAAACTGACGTACACAGCGGCGCTCAATCGATACGTAACGCACACAAACAGCCGTCCAGGCCCTTACTGCGCATGCCCACTGGCTTGTACCACGAGACTCTATCACAAAACAACTTGACAAAGGTCTGTTTTCCCTCTGAGCGTACTAGTATTTTGTAAACCGTAAATTGAAGTCTGGTTATGGATTGTGGTACGAGGTCGGAAGCCTCGCTGCTTCGTTTCACGACTTTCCCAGTAAACATCACATCAGCTGGTCGACTACGCAGTCTCAAATGCTTCCGAGATATGGCTCATAATTTATCACATTTTTCTTCTAAATTATTGGTTTCTAACCCAAAAGTATCCGTTCAAGTTGGTTCTTAGCGTCAGGATGTCGTGCCCGTATCCACCTGCAGTGCCACTGCATAGACTTAAGCCGTCAGGTCGTTAACTTAGTGCTTAGTGCAGTTGTAAAGATATGCGTTTATTGTCAAATGCGTGCCACTTACAAGACAGATGAGTGCACTCCTAAACTCACTTAGGAGCTTGGCAGGTGCATCGAAGGCCGGCTCAGGTATGTTGATTCATTAATTTCAAAAGAAACTAATATTTGCGTTAATCAAGAAAATTAAAGTCCTTAGGAAACCTTTGAAGTTCGCGGATTCTATTCTTTGTTTTAATAAGTTGACTGACGATTAGCTATCAGTTTTAAAGGTTATATTCCATTCCACAATTATTATACATTGATAAATTTATGATGAGCTATACAGACGCTCCTTCTTTATAGTCTGAGCTAAATTACTGTATTATGTAAATGTGTTGTAACGTATCCATCATCGGCGACTTATACAGAATTATTCTGATTGTTTACGTCTGGGTATATATAAAAAAAACTATAATGAGGATAAGAATGTCAATGAAACAAACTCCGGTACTTATTGTTTTATGGTATATTTTACGCTATAAACTAACCAAATATTTGCTATAGTAAAGGCTTAGAAAACCTCCCATGTAAGATAAAAGAAGGTTGTGCGAACATTGAAAACCAAAATGTTAGGTTAGATACCATTTTTTGAGTTGACGGTATAGTATTTTAAGGTTATTAAATTTACCTGCAACTATAACCTGCTGATATACTTATACTTAGTATAAATAAAGCAGTGTGCTTAATGAAGAAGAATGCACAGAAAATTTCAGTGTCATGAGAAACTCAATATATTTTTTAGTATCGCTATGTTCCGCAGTTGTGCTTCACGTTGATGGTTTTAAATTGCTAAATAAAGTGTAAAAATACCCAAAACCCAGATCTAGATTCGAGTGCTGCAAAATACTCTGTGTGGCAACCTAAGTCCCGCAAACAAATGTAATAAGGCTGTCTTTATTTACTTAAATCATTAAGAGGCGCTTCTCTTTTTACCATATAAGAATAGCCGATAGATACTCCCCCAATAAATTAAAAACCGGTTTAGAATTTGTATGAAATAAACTATTGAGTAATGTAACCGGGATTTATTCGTACTTGGTGAAATGCGGCTTTAATGTATAACCTTATGATAGCTTAACATTGTGTGTAGCGGGCGAAACTGGTGCTCGGTTTGGCGTGACGCCGGGCGGCGGCGGCGGCGAGGGCCCGGGCGAGGGCGGATACGCGGAGTGGCTGCATGCGATGCGCCTGGTCGCACGCCTGCCCGCCGGCGTGCCACAACACTTCCGCAGAAAGGTAAACACTAACACATTACGAACAAACAGCTAAATAATACTCAAGCCAAATACTTGAAATTTTGAGTAATAAAAAGCGAACATAAATTGTATGCACTTGCTGTACTTGCGGTATAAAATAAGTGAAACTTATTAAGTCTGAAAATTGTGATTCTTTGCACTCATTTAATGAGAATGCTATAGCCCTAAGTGCACTTAATGCTCAGTACCTACGCCGTATAATACTTACAGGTCAACGATCAAGGCAATTAATTTAAATACGAGTAATGTTAACATTTTGTCCCAGGATGATAATTAATTTACAGCTGCAATTACCATTGCCTTGACCTTAAATAACTTGAAACCCTTGAGGCTTCTTAGCGCATTCCATCATGTACAACGTCCGAAAAAGATTATAACATCTTAATAACATATATGTAGTGCTATCCGCAAATAGTCGTATTTAGTTTCAAGAATTTGTATTTCTAAGTTTTCCAAGAAACCAGTCACGCATAACACCAAACCTTTCGTAAATAAGTTTCTTTTGACGTCATTCCTATTTTCATCATCTCCTTAGTATCACAGCGTTGAATTCGCGTTTTCGTGAGTGACATAAATCAAAAGATTGCCTTTGCGTTAAGTTTCCATAGGTTTTCTTAATAGATATAGCATAGTTTGCACTTTCCATTCGTCATTTCTAATAATGGCGGCTTCGTAAAGTCAAGATTCGACAGTTACATACAGAGATTTTTAATAAACTACTGTACAAATTATCCGAATTATTTTACCTGATACCTACAGTTTGTCAACTTCCGATCTACTTAACAGGTTTACTTTTTGTCGTCCATCTTTCATGCTTCTACTTTTCTTCGTCCTCTTATGGATAATTACGTTATTGAATTGCCTTCCTACATCCGTCAAAATATACCTTTGAAATAGTGAAGATTCATATAAATATCATGTTAGAGAAACATTTTGTGTGTAAATTTGTATACTTACCCTGTTACACTTCTGCGTGCTACTTTGTCCACGTTTATGTGGTTTATGCAGTGATGGTGATGTTGATGAATACTGATGTGTTCTCGTAAACAATCAATGCTCCTTGTACTTATAGCGTCATCTTGTCACATATAGTGTGGCCTTGGCCTATAAGTAGATTATTGGTACTTGCAGCTATGGCTAACACTAGCGGAGCGTCACCTGACGGCAAGAGGCATCGACTGGCCGTCAGCGGAGCGGGGTTGTTTCCGCGGCACCGCACAACCCGATGACACCGAGCTTGGTGCGCAAATACTGAAAGTAAGCCCTATTTTCATAGCATATTCCGTTGGGGGGATGGGTCAGAATACAGCACCTCACTGCCATTCAGATAGGCTGCTCGTTGGAGGCAAGAAAACTTCCGTAGGACATGTCGAAAAATAACTATCTAGATAGTTTTTGTCTTTTACGCATGAGAACCACGTCTTAGTTGCTGCGGCACAGATAGTCTTCGGGGCAAATATTAGTCCGTGGGAGCTCGGAAACTGGCTGAAGGAGGTGTCCTTAGGAGGCGTTGTTTGTCGACAAAACAGAATTAGTAGTACCCTAATTCACGATGAAGTTCTTCTGAAATTGCAAGGCTAAATCTAAACATTAATAATAATGTTTAGTATATTTGCACGTCGTGACTTGCATTTTTATTATATTGAAGATAGTTGAAAGAAATAAGTAATAAATCAGTCAGTAGATATAGGATTACAGGATACATTATGTCCATACTAGTAATGTCGAAATCCACTCTCTAGTAAACAAATGAACTGACTGATTGAAATTAGACCGTGCTGCAGGATTACTTGTTAGTGTTGATAAAATAAAATAGTTACCTACTCGTATCTATGAAACTCACCGATTCAAACCATGCAGCTAGTTTTTAGCAATTCAAAAGCACCTGTCTGACTTTGACTTTAGAATGGCGATTGAAACAAATTTTTACAAGTAAAAAGTAAGAGTACGAAGACGATTGATGATTCTTATGAAATTTAATATTTTGCCAGGATCTGCATCGCACTGGATGTTCCCTATTCTGCGGGGCAGAAGGTCGGGAAAATCAGGCGATGCTTCGCAGGGTGCTGTTGGCATATGCAAGGTGAATATCTACTCTCATTGTTTAATTACTACGAAAAATTAACTCACGGTCAGCGCAGGGTCACAGTCCTATCGAGACGCAGCGAGGCCCGCACTTTGTAAAATAGCGATACGGTATATTGCTTTACAAAAAGCCAACGAGTAGCGGGCATCTTCAACTATCGTCGTCTTCGTCGTGTGAGCTGACGCTTAGTCTTGAGAATCTTGATCTAAAAGCCAACGTTGCGCCGTTGTTCGACGACACGAGCATTGCTGAGTTTGATGGAATATCCTGAATGAATTAAGTAGCTATTTTCATTATAAATTATTATAATAAGCTCTTTGCCATAGATCTCATGATAAACTGCTGTAAAATTTTAGATGGAACAAAGATGTCGGTTACTGCCAAGGTTTCAATATGTTAGCTGCTATCATACTAGAAGTTATGGATAAATCTGAATCGGATTCACTAAAGGTAAATTTTAATAGTACCTGCTTGTAATATTTTTTTATGAGAAAATAATAATATTGGAAAATCATTATTGTTTAAGGTAATGGTATATCTAGTGGAAGCTGTTCTTCCTGAAGGCTACTTTGCAGATGATCTCCGCGGCTTATCTGCAGACATGGCAGCGTTTAGAGATCTTCTCCGATTACGCCTTCCACGACTTGCCCAACACATGGACCATTTACAAAGGATATCTGACGGTAAGTAACAAATATAATATAGTGGTCCTAAGCGCGACTGTTACGCTACGTTTTCGATCCCAAGGTCGAGCAGTGTTATTGTGTTTTTCTATGAAATTTTCAGTAGCAGTTCGGAGGCTGGTTTTGTGCCCGGTTAATGGTTATAGGCTCGCCCACTATAACATGGGACCTAAACCTACCGGCGAAGTGTGGGTATACATTGGTACACCTCTGCCTAACCCTTCGGGGAATACAGGCTTGATGATATTTTGTACTCTATTTATAATGAATTACAATTATATACAAGCTATGTACAGAAACGACATAACTAACATATAAACATTATAAACAAGGGAAAACAAAAAAAAACATTAAAATCTCTGGAATATACGTCACGAATCCCACGGCCGCGCATGACTTGTATAGGTATGGAAGATTATGTATTAGAGATTTTCCTCCCAGTATTAAAAAAATATAATTCAAAGTTTAAACCATAACACTACATCATAATTAGCTTTCCGCCTTGCACTATATATATATACTACGTTTCTTTTCATTTTACGGGATAATATAGAGCCTATGTCAATGTCACTCAGGAATAATGTAGCTTTCGATTGGTGAAAGAATTTTCAAAATTAGTTTAGGAGATCCAGTACAAAATAATGTTCTAAAATATTTCAATTTCAGGAGGTGGTGTAGAACCTCCTTTGCCCGATGTGTTTACAATGCAATGGTTTCTCACATTGTATGCGACGTGGTTGCCTAGAGAGTTTCTATTGAGAATATGGGATCTGGTTCTTCTAGATGGAAATGAAGTACTACTCCTTACAGCACTGGCCATATGGGATATGCTGCAAGAGTAAGTAATATAAAATACTAAAGTATACATTATTATATTATATGTTCTGCCTTTTTAGTAAATACTACTGAGATATCGTAGATTGAAACCAAGCGGACTTATTGTTCCATAATCTTTCAACAATACCTATTATAAACTTAACCCACTTATAAACTTAACTTTGATGCCTGCCTATGCTCTTGAAAGCTGAACTGATATAAGTAGTATAATCGAGTTGGAGATCACCCCCGCATTTATGATAACAATGTTATCCATATCCGTAATTATGACAGATAAGTGATAAAATTTTAATAATCGTAATGCATATCTAGCTTATTCATTTGTTTTGGTGGAAGGAGACGTACCTACGTCACACATAACCCATAAACACCAATGAAAACAACACTATCAAACAAAACTCAAGTCATCTTCTAATATTGTCAATAGCTTAATAATTTTCCAGTGTATGTAAAGGCTGCATAGGAGCGGCCCGTACAAAAACGTTATAAACTGATGTATGCGTAATATCATTAGCTTACGTGCGGGAATTATATGCTCTATAATTTTTGCATAGGTACGGTAACATGGTTTTAAGCTAAGCTATTTGTGTAGCGTATATTTCGATCATCTTTCAGATTATTTGATGTTTCAGTCGTATTCTATCGGCGCGTTCAGCAGACGAGTTCTACAGCTGTATGGGTGGCGGCGCGGGAGCAGTTTGGGAGGCAGGCGATTCACTTGTGGCGAGAGTCGTGGCATTCGGTTCTGCGCCCGAGCTGCCCCGCCTGCGAAGCCTGCATAGATACCGCGTGGCACCGCCTGCACCGCCTACTTCAGCTCCCATATACCATCCACCTTTGCAATCTGCTGTACGTTTTAGTTTATACTTAACATTTTTGTTTTAAGATATTATCCAAAGTCTACGATATGATGAGATACTAAAATCTTTTACTAACAAAGAAAAATAAAATAATTAAAGAATATTATAGAATCATGGTCATATTTCAGATGCAGTCAATGACGAAACGCGGACTGCGGCTGTTTTATTCAGAAGATGAAGGTGATTCCAGTGATGATGGCAACAAAATGGCACTGACTACGGTAATACTTACTTAAATTTTAAAAATTCACCGATATACATGATTGGTCGTCAGTATTGACAAAACGATGATTTCTTTCAGTTCGTACCCAGACGAGAAGATCGTTTGGCAGCGGGAGATAGACTTTCTTTAGACATCGGGGCCTTAAAACGTCAGTACGCTCGACTTCGAGAACGACAAAGACAAGCTCACGTTATCTTAGCTGCAGCTTGCGCCCGTCATGCTGCAGGTACTTAGATCGATCAATCCAAGTTACTTTGTTACACTATTCTTATACTTGTGCTTAAGTTAATAAATAAATTCCTTTTTTAGTGGGCGTTCCTACATCGCCTACGTCACTTACTGTTAACAACCTACTCTTGGGCAAAAGTGCAATAGTAAGTTCTAGAGGACGAAGACTTGGTCCACCTCCTGGAGCGGTCCCACCGTCACGGCAAACATCAACACTAGATAAAACAGACTCTCACTTGCAAAGACCATCAAATGATACGATAAGTTGGAATGAAGAAAAAAGCCGTAAATCGCTCAGTAGACGGAATTCTGTTAAATGGAAAGATATTAAGAAGGAAAAAAGCAAACAAAAAGAAAGAAAAGCATCTATTGACTTAGATGAGGCCGGTGATGGCGTTATAGTTTCTGAGCTTGAAGCCAATCAAATGATTGCCACAGTGAGATCTCGAAGCTCTAGCGAAACATCTTCTTATTCCTCACACAGTGCATCGAGTACAGATACAAGTCTTTGTGATGAAAATGAACGTGGTAGTGATTCTGAACCCGAAATACTTGAAGACAACAAAGAAAGAAATAGTTTAAATAAAAAAATTACGACACCTGCAGGTTTGAAAGAAACCAAAATTAGCAATTCATCAACGAAAACAGAGTCGGGTGCAGGACGAACTCCTTTAAAGAATGAAAAAATAAACAGTGTCGTGCAGCCTATTAAAAATATTTCAGATTATTTAGATTCCGCAGCGGGAGAACCTTTACGTACGTACATTGATGGTTTCGAAAGTAAATTAAAAGATAGTCTTAATCTTAGTAATGAGGTAACAATGTTTAACCCAAATAGTATATCACCCTGTTCTCCACGCATGACATCTGACCGAAATGAAGTATTGCAAAGATTAAATAGAACAAAATATGAAGAAAACTCTACAAGTAGAGAAATATTAAGGCCTACAAGCTTTACAAAATCCCCAAACATGTTTACAGAACTGAGTCCCATTGATTTATCGCCCTGTAATTGTGGCATAGGCCAAAAATCTCCTTACGATTATGATTTTGAGGCTAACTTCAAACGACCCCCTGCAAATGATCCTACAACTAGACCTCCGGATATCATCGATAGCTTCACGATGTATCCAAATTTTGTGCCTGACATAGATTTATCTGATAAAAATATCTCTGATGCTGAAAGTCCACCCTTAAGTCCAGGTGCTGAGAGTATTATAGTAAGTGAAGACGAACCTCCAATACCTTTAAAAATTGACAAGTACTTTGAACATAGTCCGGAGTTCTTTGGGGCGCGAGTAACAGACCCTAATAGTGTTGATATTCCAAATCGGCGTTCTACGAAAAGACTTTCTCGGTTGCCAAAAAAACCAGATTCATTAACATTGCAAAGCAACCATAATGATAAACTTATTAAGGAAGAAGCAGAAAGAGCATCATCCCTTCCACAAAGTCATAGCTTCGGAAAGAAGATTACTAGCGAAGACTACAATGAAATCAGTGGCATTATCACCATTGACAAAAAAAATACTCCAATTATACCCAAAGAACAGAAGGACATATTCTCTCCAAAAGAGTACATTTTACAAACAGGGCGGAAGAATAGTGAAAGAGCTTTACAGATAATTCAAGAAAACTCGAAGATTTTGAGTAGGATATTAACAAAACAAAATATGACTGAAATAAAAAGCCCTCCCAGTAAATATCAAGTAACCAAAAGTGATGAAAATGTACTCGAAAAACAACGAACTATTTATTCAAAAATGATACTAGAAAAACCTGTTGAGACCAAACTAATCGAGTCACCTTTACTGAAAGAATCTACATCTGATTCATTGATAGGCTACAGAAAAAGGAATGTCAATCACGGTGCATCTGAAAATAATGATTTTGTGCGAATAAGACCTATTTCTATAGATGATCCTTTTTCTTTAGAAGTACGTAATGCTTCCACCAGAGATGAGGAATTTTCTATTAAAAATACGAAAAGTCCAAGTAGTGAATGTTTAGGTAATAAGACCGATATATATGGGTGGGAAAACAAAGGATTTTTAGCGAAATGTGATCATAAAGGCTTTTTAGACAAAACTGATAATTTTGAGTTCGATTTCCGAAAAAAAGCCAGTGATTTGTCTAGTTACGGTGAGCTATCGAATAAGGAAGTCATACCCGTAACCACGTCTGATTGGACTCGACATTCTTTTTCGGGTGAATCGAAAACATCGGTTACTTTGCCGTCTTCGGGACAAAAGGATACCTCAACGTTTGATAAACGTTTCACTTCTGATGACTATAATTATCCATTTTCAAGCAAGTATAACGATTTTGTGTTGTCTAAAGCTAGTGATATTTGTAGCAAAACTGTTAACCAAGGGCCGAAAGTTTGCGATAATTTATCTAAGACTGATACCAGCCAAGTAAGTGACTTTGCTCACGTTGTGACGTCTTCTATAAGTTTCACGTACGAACACTCAGCCGAGGACGATTCACCTACCGGAGCAAAGAGCAACTCCAGTGATACTCTGTGTCAAATCACGTCATTAGATCAAGTGTCTACACCCATATCGCCTAAATTGTTTTCCAACAGAGATATACCCAGTATTCCTAAAGACTATACAGAAAAAAGTGAGAAAACAAAAGTAGAGTCAGACGATACTTGCAGTGCTATCACTTCGCTTATTGAAACGGATACCTTGTCCTCCTTATCTTATCCCCGCAGTCCATCAACAGGTTCTTACCACCCGTTTCCGACGCGTCCCGTACTCCGCATGCCTAAGGAGCTAGGAGTACGATTGGGTATGTATCCTAAAGATGTGATCAATTCCCCACCAAAATAATGATTAATATTAAGTACCCGATAGTACATAACAAACATTATTTCTTAGGTTATTTTTTCTCTCGAATATTCGTGATTAATTTTATTAATGTTTTTTGTATTCATGTTTTCTGCTTTAATTGAAATCTAGAGAAACCTTCAAAATATTTTTTTTATATTTATATTGTTTGAATCTAGTTTTATGTTATACAAATACTAATATTATCTTTCTTTTTTAAATTTAAATCTTCTGCTGCTAGTTTGTTTTGTGTTAAATAAGCTTTAAAGCTGAAATGTTTCTCTATTAATATTACAGTTTAGAAATATTATACGTACATTCGAAATACAAAATGTTTCACTAAATATAAAATGGAAGCAGGAAGTTTGTATATTATTAATAATATTGTTATGAAATGTGAAGCATTTGGTATTTCAGATCGTAATTTGAGCTAGTGACAAAACAAACACGTTGCCTTGAATCCTATTTAAAAGTTACGCGTAAAAAATATTAATCCTTCGCAATATTAAAATATTTGTACAATATTAATATAGATAGATACGGTTTGAAGTCAATGTATAATTTACGGCAATTACTTGTTTGTATACTGCTATAAAATAATATTCTACTTATAAAAATGCAAAAATAAAGAAGATTATGTTGTTAGAAGATAATATTTTATTCTACAACAGTATTGAGAAAATATACATAATGCGACAGATGGTATTTTTTTATTTATCACTGACACGTTATCTCTCAGCAAGTTTCATCATATTATACAATAAAGGGTAGCAAACATTTCAATGCCAAATTCAATCGCCACAAAAGAATTTGCTATTATATTTTTAAATGTCATCTTAAAATCAAATAAAGCTTACAATGAGACTAGAAATCGTCGAGAACAGGAGGACAAGTGCATACAAGATGTTTGTCTCCATACATGTCATCGATGCGACCGACTGTTGGCCAGATTTTCGTCTCTCCTTTTACAAATGGCTGAAACAAAAAAACAAGCTCGTAAAAAAGTTTCCAACTCCTATCTATTATCTTATATAGATTTATGTACTTACGGCAGGGAAAGCAGCTTGCTCTCGACTGTAAGGGCGGTTCCAATCTTCAGAGATAACTTCCTCTTGCGTATGTGGCGCCATCTTAAAAACATGTTTAATTTTTAAACAATTGATTATGAGCTAAGTAACTTTTATTAAATTAAAATTTCGGTTGTAAAAATAACATATAAGAATGTTAATAATTACCTTCAAAGGATTAAGTCGTTTATCTATATTTCCATCTTCGATATCTTTAATTTCTTTTCTGATGGCTATAAGTGCCTCACAGAAGCGGTCCATCTCCTGGAGATCTTCCGACTCGGTGGGTTCTATCATCAGGGTACCAGCCACTGGCCACGACATCGTGGGCGCATGAAAGCCTTAAATTTACAATGTTCGGATTTTGTTTGAATATTAATTGTCTAACTATTAAATTCCTAGGAAGTATTTGCTAGGAATACAATAGTTGGACAATCAAACTTACCAAAGTCCATAAGTCTTTTAGCGATATCCCCAGGTTCAATGTTAGCAGTCTTTTTCAAGTCTCTGACGTCAATGATAAATTCGTGCGCCACGAGTCCCCTCTCACCCTTGTACAAAGTTTTATAATAACTCTCCAGCCTCTTAGACATGTAGTTAGCATTGAGAATAGCCACCTGGGTAGCACGTCTCAAACCCTTTGGACCCATCATCTAAAACATAAAACCCGTATGAAAACCTTTGGCGTTTAAATTGATACAAATGAATATTGTAAATACAGCCCTCGCTTTTGGATTTGTAATGAAACTCACTTTGATATAAGCCCAAGAAATGGGTAGGATTGCAGATGATCCGAACGGTGCCGCGCTCACTGAACCGAAACTATGAGCAGCATCGCCTAAATCTGCTAACGGATCAACTACTGGATGTGACGGCAAGAACGGCGCCAGATGAGCTTTCCTAAACGGGAAACAAATAAATTTTATCGGTATAAATATTCGGATAAAGATATGATCGTTCAGCCTTGGCCGCCAATTTTTTTTTTTAATATCTTTTGTTCATATTGATTTTCTATAACAAAGAAATTGCGACGTCAACAATAACTAATTCACAATTAAATACTAAAACGTTTGCTTAAAAATCTTATCGTAGAAGATTTTCGCGCCCAGGGCTGAACGATGAATCGTATTGTGGTAAGTATACTAAGAGGTTTTAAAATTTTAAAGAGAAGGCAATTATATTCTAAACACAGCATGTTTACTATAATTATCTGATTCTATTAAAATATAAAATAGTATACTATAAATTCTTACACTCCAATTGGTCCCATGCCGGGACCTCCTCCACCGTGAGGTATGCAGAATGTTTTGTGTAAGTTCAAATGCGACACGTCGCTTCCATAGTCTCCGGGTCGGCACAGTCCAACCTAGTATGTAATATTACCGGATATTACTTCATAATAATTTATGTCAATGAAACTGAAGAGACAACATTTAAAGTTAAAATATTGCGATGAAAAAAGAATAATGAAATTACTCATAGACTTTGATACAATTTAATTTTGTCGCAAGAACAAGCTTGTTTTATGATTTACTAGCTTTCCGCCCGCAGCTCCGCCCGCGTGGACAACACGGTTTTGCCAGTTTAGGTTTTTCCAAAATAACATGTACCTACCTATATTTGTTATTAAATGAGCAACATTTGTGTTCTGATAGCTAAAGCGATGGGCTATCATTCTGGAGTTTTCGATTTCCACGGGGAGGTACAAATAGTGGTAAACCACTTTGCTCATTGGTGCTTTTTCTGTCTGGTGTCAAAATGATCAGACTGCTATTAGTATGGACTCTGTAACAGGCAACGTAGAATTGCTCATGGAGGTCTATGCCTGCCACCCTTAATAACTCACCCTGAATCATTTTTATGGGCATTGCATAGCAGAAATCGTACTCAAAAACATAGTCGGATGGTATCAGTGGTATTTGAGGTAGGAAAACTGATTCCCCCGAATACATCCAGTATTCCAGTTATCACAGTGGCTCTTTAATATTTTTGTGCAATGCGGTTACTCGCAGTCTAGTCCCGTTACATAGTTTAAATCGTTTAATGAGACGCAGCTGCATTACAGGTGTCCCAAGGAAGGTTAACACTGTTAAGGAACTCTATATGATAGTAAATTGCTTCATCCGCTTGTAGCACTGAATCGATAGACCTGTATTTAATTTCTGAGCCCTCCAACGACTTAAGAGGTTTGTAATTAATAGCAGCTGCACTGTTGTTTTTCGGAGTTAGTATTGCACGTTTGCACGGACAATCTATAAACTTGTTTGTATATTAGAAAAATTAGGGTACACTCTAACTATTGGAACTATCATAGCCACCTGTCACTACTGTATTCAGCAGAGATGGTATACATATTTTCCTTTCGGATTCGGGACAATCCGCATTTCCTATTTTAAGTAATAGCTCTGAAAACTTTCTTAGAACAGATAATCATTATGTTGGGTATGGCTATAGGTATGACGATGTTAAGGATGCTCTGATTTCGTCTGCTCGGGTTCCTCTAGGTATAACAGAATCTGACGGCATTCCCCCGCCTGCAACACAGGAACTCCACCAATCGCTCTATTGCTGCCTCTGACATCTTTAAGAATCTAGTGTGTGCTTCAATTCCACCTTTTTGTGCCTTAGTTATCTCATCCCACACGATAAATCTGCGATTTCGGAGAATTTGAGCCATGTCACTCTGCTAAGATATCATTGCAGAACAGAGTTTCGACACGAATAAGACTAAGCGGAAGTTTTACAGGCAGAGTGAGCATCTTTCCCACCTTCCCACCAAAAGAGGTGCTATTCCAGGTGCAGCTACAGCTAAAGCAATGGCCCGATTACTTTGTATTTAAGTAAAAAGTATGTGCGTGACACAAATGGTTGGCTAAATAATAATATGTGCAACTTTGATATGATTTTCGAATATTGTGATTGATGTGATTCTCGTATTTATTTATTTTGAACGTAATGCATAACGTATTCCGTTTTAAAGGTAATAATAAAAATTTGGTGTTAATACAAATTCCAGATTTCTTTACTTGCACTATATAAGGGCAGTAACTCTTTTCACGCGGCTAAGGGGTGAAATTGAAATTTTGTTGCTTTAATTGTATTGTACCTACAGCTTAAATGCATAAGTTCAAGCACGATAATAAACAATTTATTTTAAAATACGTGTTTCTTAATATTTATATTATTATTATACTTAATCTCAAGTAATTTTGATAATAAATAATTTATTTTCGTACAAACCTTAACAGTTAGTGCAGTGATAGCCTAGTGATATGACCATTGAACTGCCAAGTCAAAGGTCAAGTTCGAATCCAAGGCATGCACCTCTAACTTTTCGAAGTTATGTGCGTATTAATAATGAATTATCACGCGCTTAAACGGTGAAGGAAAACATCGTGAGTAAACCTGCATGCCTGAGAGATTTTCTTGACGGCATGTGAAGTCTGCCAACCCGCAGTAGGCTAGCGTGGCGGACTATAGCCTAATCCCTCTCGTATTGAGAGGAGACCCGTGCCCAGCAGTGGGACAATGTAATGGGTTAAACCTTAACACCCTTTTTAGGGATGAAATTCAAAAAGTCTTACAATACGTGATTCTTTAATTATAATGAAGAGTTTGAATACTTAATCTCAAGTGATTTTGATAATAAACAACTTATTTTCAGTAAAAACTTTAACACCTTAAAGGGATGAAATTTAAAAAATCCAAAAATACGTGAGTCTTTAATTATATTGAAAAGCTTAAATATTACATTTCAAGTGATTATGATAAAAAACACGAAAAAGATATACAAACTTTAACACCCCTATTTACCCATTTAAGGGACGAAATTAAAAAAATCCAAAAACACGTATTTCTTTAATTATGTTTAAGAGCTTAAATATTGAATTTCAAGTAATTTTGATAATAAACAAAAAATAATCCATACAAACTTTAACAACCCTTTTTACCCATTTAAGGGATGAAATTTAAAAAACCTTTGAAGACGGGTTTTATTATTTTATATTTAGAGGCTTAATACCAAATTTCATTAAATTCAAATTAGAAATGACAGAGTTTCATACAAACTGTAAACCCCCATTTCACCCCTTTAGGGGATGAATTTCGAAAAATCCTTTCTTAAATGACGCCTAGAATATAAAAGCAATATCCTCACAAAATTTCAAACTTCTATCATTAGTGGTTTCGGCTGGGCGATGATATGTCAGTCGGGACATTGCCTTTTATATATATAGATAGATAGATAGATATATCTTGAAATTTGAAATTAAAAAATAATAGGTATTCTTACCTGTGCGTTCATATTGGCACCATCCAAGTACACTTGACCACCATGCTTATGGACCAGCTCGCACACATCGGCAGTGCGCTCCTCGAAGACACCGAAGGTACTCGGGTATGTCAACATCAAACAGGATATATTATCGCTGTGCTCCTCAACCTGCAATATTTATATTAGCTTGGTCAATATACTACTGGGTGGGACCTAACATCAAATTAAATTTTAGACACTACTTGTAATGTAAAATTCAAGATTATTATTGATGTCTGATTGTGGTGCTCTCTTATATTATGTAACTATAATCTCAGTTACTAACGTCAAGCCATTATACCTACATCAGACAGTCAGTTAAAGGACAGTGTCTTCATAATGATGATTGAACTTAACTTACAGGTAAGTTCGTTTTTAATCACTCATAGATTGACTCATTCTCATAGGCAAATTATTCTGATTGCGATGGGAAAATCTAAACTATTACCACCTATTACTTACCTTTTCTTTAAGATGCGCCATGTCTATATCACCGGAGGGAGTGACTCGTATGGCGCATACTCGCATACCGGCCATATGCGCCGACGCAGGATTCGTACCGTGCGCGCTCACCGGAATTAAGCAGATGTTACGTCCAGTATCGCCGCGGAACTCGTGGTAGCGTTTTATTGTACGCAAACCCGCGTATTCACCCTGTGCACCACTGCCAGATATATGAATGAGATTAGTTACATAACTCATGAATATTGCAATATTACTTTTGGTTGTGTTTAACTAAGATTACAGTCGTCCGTAGTAGTAGTATTGATTGGCCTGGCTAGCTACTAGGTACTCTTACTTATAAGGAACATTTATTGTGTTGTGTGCTATGTCGTTGTGTGTATGGCGTACTGCAATTTGTGTTAAGTATAATCTATGTCAAGTAAAACTAGGATAAAATGCATTAAGTCAAAATAAAACTTGCCTATTAGGTTGGAATGAGACACGATCGTATCCTGTAACTGCACATAGATCGCTGGCTAACTCTTCAAACAGATGATGATAGCCTTGGCACTGGTCTAGTGGAGCGAATGGGTGGATATCGGTGAAGTGCTTGAAGGAACACGGCATCATCTCGGTCGTTGAGTTCAGCTTCATCGTACAAGAACCCTTCACAGTTGACAGCAAACACAATTAATATTAATCACGTGCAACAACTGATGATAAAGACCCCCACGAACTTGCCACGTTTCCTTGTTATCTTTAGCTAGGTATATAAATTACTGCGATAAACTTTTATAAAAGTTCAACCACTACTATACGTTAACCTCATGAAATATATAATACTATCGAAAACATTCGATTGTTTCCGATAAAATAAATAAGGAGCATGATAACTTTTTATTCTTAATTAAACCTTCTCATATTGCTTAAAATAAGCACAGGAGTTCATGGGGCCCTTCTGGAATGCACCGATGCTCAGGTTTTAAATATTCTAATTAACTTACTAAAGGTATCATAGAATGCACAAGGGACACGTCTTTGTTCTCAAGTCGCTTCATGTAGCGCACTATTCTCGTTTCAGAATGATGCATATTAAATACAGGGTGCGTCAAGTAAGGCGACGTCCTCCTGAATGGACCTTTCTGCACACTACGCGCTCTTACGTCACCAGTTTGTGTTACCTGTAAAATTAGTAGGTGGACTTAGCATCTTGTCAGTTAACTATTAATTATATATGTTTTAGTTCAATATGTATAAAATATCAGGCGTTAATGTCCTAGATCACGAAGACGAAAACAAAATTTGGTAAACCTTACATGAAGCTGAAGGGTGATTATGGGACATGGCAAAATTGTTAACAAAGTATAAGAAGAAATGTTTCTACTTAGCTTACCTCTTCAACAGGCTTGCAATCGAATATCCACAAGAGATCATTAACGTCCTCCATAGTAGTGGTTTCGTCTAAAGCCACTCCCACCGCGCCGTCATCAAAATACCTCAGGTTAATCTTCTTCTCCTGAGCGCGAATTTTAATCGCACTAGCGTCATGTTCAGAGAGGGGAACAACGTGAAGTGTGTCGAAATAAACGTCGTTAGACTGTTTATGTCCACGTTGTCTGACTCCTGAAATTACAATCAAATCATTGATTTTCGCGTCACTTAACAGAGTTTTCAATCAAAGGTCCTGACAGCTTTTTGATCAAATCTTTGATTTGATTATAACAACGGGAGTATTTTTTATTTAGTGAATAAAAAAATTGTCTTATTAATATATAAAAAATATCTTACCATGATCAAGAACAAGTGTGGCGTTATGAACTCTGTTCGCAATGTCCCTGAGACCTTGAGGGCCATGGTAGACCGCGTACATGGCGGACATATTAGCCAAGAGCGCTTGTGCGGTGCAAATATTAGATGTGGCTTTGTCTCTTCGAATATGCTGCTCTCTAGTTTGAAGAGCTAATCTAAACATAACCGGTTAGTTATATTATATTGGCATTCTTCGATCACGATAGGATTTAAAAATGATTCACATAAATTACCTACTCAGCAGTCAATTGAAACCGCTGTTAGTAGTAGTATAGTAAGTAAGATTGACGATACCTGTAAGCATCTCGTCCAGTGGCATCTCTGGTAACGCCCACCATACGGCCAGGCATGAGTCGCACAAGCTGATGTTCAGCTGCAAAGAAACCTGCATGAGGCCCTCCGTAGCCGAGAGGAACTCCCAAACGCTGCGAAGTGCCAACTGCGAGAGCCGCACCACATTCTGCTGGTGGACGCAAAAGAGCGAGGGCCAGCAAGTCCGTAGCGACAACTACGAGAGTCTGTAAAAATACATTACAATATTTTCCAATAGTATTTTTTATTTATTTCTTTAGGTTCGCTAACAGTTGATATATAAAAATCTTAAATATAAACATGGACATGTAGTTTTATGCTATATGTACAACTAATTATAAGCAAACACTGCATGCAATGAACTTAAAAGGATAACAATATTCTGTTTTATTACTTTAAACTACTTTATATGTGTATCCATACGACACTCTAATGTGAGAGGCATCTGGCATACCACTGGACTGGGGGATGTCAAACGCCTCCCATCCTCTACTACAGACCATTAAATCTTATCTGCTACTTGCGATACTTTTCCATACAGACCTTAACATTCTTCCGGAACCGGGAAACGGGTTCGGAAAATATATAAACTTTATCACCGAATTCGTTTGACAAATGCAATCGAAATTGGGGAGTTAGAGCCATAAACAGTCTTCCTAAGTGGAGGATCGAGGAGAGTAATTTGGGCACGCGGATACCTAGCTGGCACTCTAATGTTAAGCCTTTGTAGCAATTGGGGACAGTCAGTTTTGTTCCTCAGGAGTTTATAGAAATATATAATTTGTATTTGTAAGGGCTTTTATCACAAAAATACGCTCAACCAACTCTTAAAATGTTGAAAACTTACACCATGCTCCTGTGCAGCCGCTGCAAGTCCTGAATAGTCATATACCAAGCCTCTGGTGTCTGGACACTGTAGTAACACAGCCGATATATCCCTCTGAGCGAAATCCACTTGGCGAACATCTGGCACTACGTTTACTTCCAGTCCAAGAGCGTCCAGTCGTGTTTGGACTACCGCTAAAGTTTGCGGGTGTACCCTTTCCGATACCACGAATTTCGTTCGCTTATTATGCCTGTAGCAAAAAAGTATTCAAGGTTCATTTATCGCTCATTTTTAATGGTTTTATTATTATCGTGTATTCTTTACCCAATCACGGTAAAAAGGTCTCGAACTTGTTGTATTTTATCATCCGAACACTGATTAATTAATTAGTATATGAGTAGTTTTAACTACCTATGGCAAAGCGATAGAGCCTCAGCAGCGGCAGTTCCTTCATCAAGCAATGACGCATTGGCGACATCTAAGCCTGTTAGGTCACTGACCATCGTCTGGTAGTTTAGGAGACTCTCCAATCTTCCTTGCGCTATTTCCGGTTGGTACGGCGTATACTGTGTTGTCCTAAAAAATAAAAGCATAGCTCGTTAAGGGTGTAACAGAAAACAATATTGGCATTGCAATAAAGCTTAGAAGAAATTTAAGAAAGTTACCATCCCGGGTTCTCGAACAAATTCCGCATTATAGAATGTGGGACACAGCAGTTGTGATATCCCATACCTATGTAAGACCGCCATATTTGATTCTTTTCAGATATTTTACGAACTGTTTCGATGAGATCATGTTCACCTGGAATTAGTTGTTATTTCAATGTAATAACAAAAGCTGTTGGTAAAGACACATTATGTTATACAAATGTTAAGTTAAAATAGCTACTTACTCATGGGTTCACTTATATCCATAAGCCCTCTGAGTTGGATTTTCTTTGGGACTGCATCGTCAGTTAATTGATCTAAGCTCTAAAAATAAATAACACAAAGCGGTTGAACAATAAGCAGCTTAAAATGAGAAATAAACTAATAAAAAAGTGATGTGTTATACTTGCCTTATAACCGAGCAAATCCAACATAGTAACTACATCTTGATCTCTGGGCCCAATATGCCTACTTGGGAAGTCTACACGTTCGGGAAACAAACTATCCGATTTAGTGCTGTGAGTTACACATCGAACATCGTTTTTCCATAATTTTCGACTAGCCAAATCTTTCTGAAGATTATCAAACGTATTTTTCTTAACTAAACCACGAACAAAAAATCTATACATTTTTAATAATTGTTAATACATTTATGCAACAACTGAGATGTAGTGACCATCCTATGGTCTGACTTACGAAAGCGACAGTATTGTACTGATATAGGGGTCAAAGCATCTTAAGTACTGATGATAAGGAGAAATAAGTAAATATTATAATGATTATTTGTAGTATACAATTGTAGTCATAAAACAGGTCATTATCATTATTATTGACTAATGACGGCATTCAAGTACGGGGATTAGGCAGTAAATAATATTTTTTTTTTTTGCTTAGAGGCACTGTAGAATTTCTGCATATTTTTTTTTTTTAAAGCGTACTAGCGATGTGGGTTGCACATTACTAGTGAAATGATATTTATTTCTGTAAATAGATCTTTAAAGACACTTTTACAAGTCGTTTTTTTACATATTTTTTTTTAACTAGATGGCGTCGACGTTTCCTATCTGACGACCTCTGAGAAGAAACGTCGAAACAAACTCAGAGAATCATGGTTTTTTTTAAAGTCCAGACAATAGTTATATTATATGCGAGTTCAATGTAGGGCAAAATCTGAACAGGCCTTTTGAAGAAAGAACCATACCAGCTTTGAGTGGACCCGTCCTAACTGACGGAACGCATACATCAGTCATCGTGTAGCTCAACCATTTTTTAGGGAGCCCAACGACCCGACGCACAACAATACCAGATCAGCAAGACATTTGCGTAGGTCATGGGAAATACTCAAAACTTTCAGAAATCTTTAATATAAATAAATGTTATTCGAGTTAAAACTAACCGACATAGTACTCACATTTACATTTTGTATGGTACAGTGTACATTAATAATAAACCTATGCATGATAACTATGACCTACAAGGCAACTCAGTCAACTCGTAAATGGACAAAAAAAAAATTTGAGACACGATAGCCAGCAAGTCGACCAGTCACCACAAGCAGCACCCGTTCACGAGTATAACGCACGGATCAGCCATCACCTCCCTCGCCATTTTAGAGGGAAGGGGGTGACCCGACCAATGACGCTACCGCAAGCAATGACATCTAAGGGAGGTATTCTTGTTAACCCCTCATACTAATCTAAATGCTTGTATTACGAGTGGGTTCACGTCGGCAGTGCAATGGTTGGGTTTCGAACTGGCACACACATGATCGCAAGTCCGTCGCCCTAATATTACACTCTCACGTATCTACCTATCTTATATTATCTACTATATTAGGTATATTAAAGATAAATATCTGGCCTCTTTGAAAATAACACTCCTCAGGACCTACTCATGTATAGTATTGAAATGTAGGTAGGTATGACAAAAAGGACTTATAATATAAGATGAAAATGAATAAAAAAGTTTACCTATAAAAAAGTCCAGTTTCGGAAGGCCGGTGCCTTCGATTTGGTTGTATCTTTTGTTTTCGCCAACGACTTGCGAAATTGCTTTGCGCATAAAATTATTTCGGTGGCTTTTTTGCCTTTATTTTTTAATTACTTTTTTATTCCTCTTTTTTAAAGAATCTCCACCAATAAAGCATGAAGCAACGAGCCCAATTTAATTTCTAAGTATTTCTCACCGAAGATAACGATATGCCCGTTTTGTGTCATACAGACAGAAAACTTAAAAAATACTGAACCAATTTTAATGAAACTTGTCCTGATTCCTAGTTTGATAGACAAACATGGGCGAATATTGTATAATTCCAACAATATAACATACCTACAGCTACGGTTCGAATTGATAAACTCCTCTTTTATTGAAGTTTTAAAAATAAGAAATATATGTCATGTTCAGGTTGTATCTAAATTTCGGTCAGAGAGCCTTATTCTCCCTTGAGAGTGGTAAAATAGGGTATAAATATACGGCTCATGGCTATATGGCTCTGGCTATACGGCTATATGGCTCAACCGAAACTGCGAGGTCTAGAAAAGAGACTAGGGAATTCCTAAGGGATGGAAAAAACAAGATGAAAAATGTCCCACGGGCAGGCCTACATAGTACCTAACTAAGTTCTGCAGCTTACATCCATCCCAATTTTGAGGCGATGCTTTATTGTTTGTTACACACTTTTTAATATAGTTAGGTATACACGTTGGGGTAGTCTAAAATATGTTTATAAGATACTTACCTACAGTTATATTTCATAAGATTCCGAGGGATACAAAATCGTGAATTGCTAAATTCATTGAATGTTGCGGTAGCTAGGTATCATTACTATGAACCAAAGACGTACAATTCGCACACAGCTGGCAGTTAGAAAGATCATTTATGTGCTAGTACCATAAACTCTGTGGTTCTCGTCATAATAGTTAAAATATTGTGCTTGTCTATTGTATGAAATGTAAGCGCGTAGTATCGATGAATTTTTTAAATATAATTACTGAAATGCAAATCATAATAAACCAATAAGTACGTTTTTCAGAAAAAGAATAATCATGTATAGATGGAGAATTGGATAGAAAGTTATAGTTCATAGAAATCGTTCCAACCTATTTCCTAGAATGTTCATGCTCTTATTTATGTTCGGGGCTTTTTGGGTTAATCTTTATTTTTGAGCCCACATATTTTTATTACCATAGTATTACATTACTATGTAACAAAATATTGTACTTACTGTTATCGTTAGATACGTTATACAGGGCAAGGTTTTTAGTAGACAATTCTATTAAATATTAATCGGAAATTATATCGTAATGCAATATTGTGGTCTTTGGAGCATTAGGTACTAAGACTTTTGAGAAAGCAATCGAGTATAATTGTATGCTTTCGTTTTATGCCGTTCTGCTACCATCTTTGTTTTTTGTTGTTTTTTACAGTTTTTTAATTTGCTGGTAAATAAGTTATGTGCGGCTTTTACTGCTGCATCAATAGCATTGTTTGTATCGATGAAGTTTTGTAAAGCATATCTAGGTGTAGCAAATAAGGGATAAGTATAATTACTCTACCTCTCTATTCCTACCTCAGTCGCCTTCCTTTTCTCCTTCCCCTTCCTTTTCCTTAAACATGCTCGGCAACGCCGCGCCATGGCCGGCGATGGCCATGGGCTTGGCGACGATGACTACTCATCATCAGGTAGCTCGCCTGCTGACCTGCTCGTTTGCCGAGCTATCCCATATATCCAAGCTATCCCTACATTGATACGACGACTTATGGGACAAGGCGTGATCGACTATTGCAATTAGGTATAGGTAGGTTACGATATTCACATGTGCAATTTATTGAAATAATCATAAGCATCGATTTAACTGTATGTTGCCCTTATTATGAAAAATGGGAAAGCGCGCCTTTGCTTGATCAAATCAACAATTTTTAAAACGGGCATCCTCCTATATTTTATAAATAAATGGGTATTCAATTAATTATCGTGCAAGGAATGGTAATTTGCATTTAGATGCGAAACGGGATATCAATGCTGACGCAGGAGTATAATTAGTTCAGTGTGATGTAGTTACAGGTAGTACTTTGAAGTAAAAAAGGGAAAATCCCTGATGTCATTCGAAAACATAAGATGTACTTCGTTACACGTTAACAGAGTGGTGTATTTTCTTAAAACTCGGTTTTTAATATTATTTTTATGAATAATTACTTTTAAGTAATTGAATATTTTCTTAATATATCCAAGTTTATTAAAGAAAATCAGACAACTCCTTTTTTTAGTAAATGCTTAGGTTGTTTTTCCATGCTATCTCAACTGGCGATTAGGATTAGTAAATCGGAACGTGATTTGATTTGACATTTAGACTGTAGAAGTGTGGACATTTTCCATCCAATAAACCATCCTTCAGTGCCTTTAATATTATACTCTTTGCTTCAGTGTTTGCTACCACGAAAATAAGGACGTTAATCTTTATTCGAAACGTAGTTGGTGTTCATCATAAAACAATAAATAAATTATAAAATGACTTTATCCGAATATTCTCAACTAAAACAATATATAGTTTTCTCTGTGGGCACAAACGAAAGACACAGTGAAATATTAAGTTCTTTGAAAGAGTTATTTAGAGAAAGTATCAATTCGGTCAGGAGATTCGAACATATTAATAGTATAGGACAATTGTTGAAGGTTTTGGAAATTCGAGACCTGTTATCTGAGGACAATGTGGAATGTCTTAAAAATATTGCTCTGAAGCTCCCTAACTCGAAGGATATATTGAAGAAAATCACTGACTATGAAACCTCCCACGTACCAAGAGAGTTTGGC
Source organism: Subacronicta megacephala (assembly GCA_958496365.1). Lineage (NCBI taxonomy): Eukaryota > Metazoa > Arthropoda > Insecta > Lepidoptera > Noctuidae > Subacronicta > Subacronicta megacephala. The sequence goes on from OY292518.1 coordinate 7,675,180, forward strand.
AACTATTACAGTAAGTCATTACCATTTTAAACTTTAAGACTAAAATATCTACATGCATATTTCTTAAAAATATAAACCAAAAAAGCTCCATAGCTAATGTGTTGAATATACAATGAATGCTTAAAAATAGTTGTGTGTATATTTGTATGTTGCCTATGGAACACAAATCTGCTGCACCGATTTTAATATAATTAATTTCAACAATTATTAACCTTGATCTGAGCAATTAACTCAGTGAGCAATCTTAAAATTTGGTAGCAATAAAATAAAAATAAAGAATGTAATTTTTTCTCATCTCATTTTTTTTAATCAGCCTATTGGCTTGGGCATCAGACTTGTGATCTCATGGTGGCCAGTTTTAAACCCACCCGCTACCAATGTGAACCCACTCAGAATAGAAGCATTTAGCTTTAGTATGAGGGGTTAACACCACATTGCTAGAAAGCTTCTTTTTAAGTATTCACAGCCTAAAATGAATATTTTAAGTAGGTACAAGAATTCAACACCAAATAATTTTGGTGATGAATCAATTAACTAAACCAGTTGGGATCAGAATATGGACTATCATTATCAACCCATTATGTCCGACTAAACAGATTTCCTCTCAAAACATGATGGATTAGGCTATAGATATGTAAAACAAAATTACATGCTGGTGCATGTAATAATTTACTATGATTTTCTATTTTTTTTAGACCCATCCCTAATAAGTTCTAGATTTATTTATAGTGACTTAACTATCTACATTATATGTGCATCATAGTGCACAAAGTTCAGGATATTTTCAAAACCTTAGGCCGAAGTCTCGATTTTGATATATATGTATTCTATTATTATTTGTTACAGCTTCACAACAAATTCACAAGAAAGAGCCAGAAGAAAGTTTTATCACCAGCAGTCCACTCTCTTCTTCTCTGAGTAAAAGAAAGAAAAAAAGGATTTTTGAAACGGTAATTGAAGAGATAGGTAGTTTCTGGCGCGATCTTGCAAGGAATCTGAAAATTCGGGAATGTGTCATTGATGATATAGATTTTCAAAATAAAACACTAGCAGTTAAGGCTACCAAATTAATGGAAGCTTTTGAAAGCAGAGCAGATCCGCAAAGATGGTTTTTCACACTCTGTGATGCATTAGAAAGAACAAGGAGAAGAGATCTTGTCAGATCTATACAAGATATTATGGCAATGAATATTTGATGTCATTTCTCTCATTTTCATACATTCAACAGTTTAGGTATTTATTTGACAATTTATTAGTACACAATCACATTAACCTCCCATGTCCTCACACCCTCTCACATCCTCTTGTTACCATAATGTACCAGTGAATGATGGTACCCCTTTTATTTTATAAGAGCGTCCATGGAGTTTCTTGGCGGATTCTTCTCCATAGGATCAACTTTTTTGAACCATACAACTAGTCTAATGTTTCATAAATATGTACTTGTAAAAGCTTTTCTATACTTTATATACTTGAAAAGATTTGACATGATATGAAAAAACCAAGGTTGTTTTTCAAGTAAATTTATTATTCCAAAAATACATTCATCTTAAACCTAACAATATTTGCTGTGTATTCTTCATCAATAAAGTTCAATATAAAATATAAAATAACATTATGTTGTAATATTTTTTCTATTACCAGTAAAATTGATTAAAAAATAGATTTAATGTAAAAGGTAAATGCTTAATGTAAATATATCAATAATATGGAATGTACGGAAGACAATTTTTGGTGATTTTATTCTATATCCTTTATTTTTATGTTGAATTAATTATTTTTTAAATAATTATTTTTTGTTTATAGTATAATATGTATATGATTTAATCTTATATATCTACATAATAATATTGAGCCTTGCTCAACCAACTTAATAATATTCGAGCACAATAGAAATTCTGATATGATTTTATCTATAAAAATACAAAGATTAAAGAGACAACTAACCAACATGCGAAGGCGACTCCATCTAGTTTTAGTTATCTTTAATTCTATTGGTGTGATGCCCATGAATACGCGTTTTGGAAGAGGCGCATCCACGGTGAAGCTTGGCTGGCGGGGTTGGCGGCGCCGGTAGGTGCAGCCGTATTCACGCTGCACTGCCACCGCTGCACGCAGCGCTCTGGGTGCGGCATCATGGCCACGTGCCGACCGTCGCGGGACCTTAATCCAGCTATACCAACTGTATAAAAAAATGTATGTGCTTATTTTATGATCCCATAGAATAGTATTTACCATCAATCGTATATAGAGCCCTCTATTTTTAAAGACCATCATGGGTTTTTCTATTAAATAGCAACTTGGGAGTTTCTGAAATACATAAAACCACAGGATCTGAGGGTGTACGTTTTATAACACTTCGGGGACAGACATGTGGCAGTGGCGTAGCGTCACCTGTAGTGTGCGTTCGCGCAGCGGAATGTTGTTGAGTTTTAAGATTTTAAGTCTGCAGATATTTAGTGTATGACGTCGTATAATTGTGTATGGTAAAAAAAAAATTGTGCACGCAGCCATTGTGGAGAAATTCATCAAAAACTGATTCCGCTGGGCGAACGTTGTCCTGGCAGAACTTTTTTTAATCCATAAAGTTTAGAAGAAAAAAAATGTGTCCAATAATTAGTGTGTAATTGTGTATGTATGAATAACATTAGTGCATGCATAAACTTCGGAGAAATTCAAGTTTCCGCTACGCGAACGTTTGGCCATTAGCTAGTTTTCATATAAAGCGCTTACATAGAGAGCTGTAGAATTTTACATACATTGTTTTGAATTTGTTTATATTTGTTTAAAAAACAGATTTAGAAAAAAACCTAGGGCTTAAAAGATAAAAATATAAACGTAAAATACGCTTATTAGGTCTTAGTTCTTAAAGTATGCACTTTGGGGTCTAGATTTTCACGTTTATACAAACCTTGTAGGTGTCTGCAACATGTTGCCAAGTATCAATGATGTTCCGTTAGTAATTAAAGAGTTATAGGACAATTTACCATGAATAGATCACTGTTTACAAAACAGTCAAATATCACGACGTTCTAAAGGAATTGCATGGTAAAATGTATGCCAATAATTAGTGTATTCATTCATATTCATATTCATATTCATATCATTTATTCGCATTCCACAATGTCATATCAGATGGTACCTACATATATGCTTAGGAGCTAGGAACAATCGTGGACCCAGTAGGGCACAGCAAATTACATTATATTTATATATTATTAAAATAATTATATATAAGTAATACAATCAAATGTGAGATACTACGATACTATATTTTAACATTATAATAAATTCTAATTCAAATCACTATTATAATTTTAAATTCTTATAATACCAATATTTAAATCATTAATTAATAACATTTTTATTTATTTATTTTTAATATTTAATAACATCAATATTTACCATTTTATTATATATCTAAAAAAAAAAGAGAGAAGTATGGTTTAGGTATAGGTGAAGAGTGGGTAGGTAATTAATTTATTGTTGTTTACTCAATGTATTTATCATTCATAAATTCATCTAATCTATAATAGACTTTTTTAATAAGTATTCTTTTAAGATTATTTATAAATTTTGTATCACTTTTTTCATCTTTTATGTGGTCTGGTAGTTTATTGAATATTTTTATAGACATTACATAGGGACTATTTGAATGTAATGTAATACGGGAAGTGGGTAACATAAGCATATTCTTATGTCTAAGAGAACGGTTTTTGTGCTTATCTCCACGGGTTGCAAACAATGTTGTATATTTCCGAACAAATTTGCATATTTCCAGGATATAGATGGACGGTAAAGTAAGGATATTGTATTTTGTAAAGAAAGGCTTACAGCTATCCGTTTGTTCTATATTTGCAATAATACGAATTAATTTCTTTTGTGCGATAAATAGTGTAGGTGCATCTGTGCTGTTTCCCCACATTATAATGCCGTAGCTGAGCCATGCGTGTGCGTAGGCATAGTAGGTGGTAAGTGCAGTCTGAAGGTCGGTGGTTTTTTTAATTTCACGTAGTGCATAGCTGAATCTAGAAATTTTAGATCTTATGTTATTGATATGGGATTTCCATGAAATGTGGGTATCTATGGTAAGTCCTAATAATGTAAAATCGTTTACTTCTTCAATTTTTTTACCGTTTGTAATGAAGTCAAATATTAATGGAGGTTTTTGATGGGGATAGAATGTCATGAGTTTGGTTTTTTTATAATTAATTTCTAAGTTATGTTCATTCATCCATTTGGTAGTTTTATTAAGTATTGAGTTAAGCTGTTTATTTATATCACAGTTATTTTGGCATGAGGTCAGTAAAGAGATGTCGTCTGCGAATAGAATACAGGGTTCTTTCATTATTTTAGGTAGGTCATTAATATAAATAATAAAAAGGAGGCACCCAATGACGCTTCCCTGTGGAATTGATGCATTTATAATTTTTTTATCGGATCTGATGTGCTGTATTTGTTTAAGCTCATAATTATAGTGTTCTATTTCCACGTATTGCTCTCTGGTTTTTAAATAAGATTCGAACCATTTATGTTTTGTTCCACGGATTCCTATTCCATATAGTTTGTCTAACAAAATTTTAAACTGTACTTTGTCATATGCCTTCGTCATGTCAAGGAGTATTCCTACCGCGTATTTTTTGTCGTTTATAATATTGATAACTTCTTGCATGTATTTATTAACAGCTAGAGTTGTTGATCGGTCTTTGCGAAATCCATTTTGTCCTTCGTTAAAAATACCATATCTTTCGCAAAAATTGTACACTCGGTTGCACATCGTTTTTTCGTAAATTTTAGAGATGGTGGGTAAAAGAGCAATAGGTCGGTAATTGTTCGGATCTTTTTTTGTGTTTTTTTTATGAATGGGTTTTATAACAGCCTTTTTCAAGTGATCGGGAAATATACCATCCTCAAAAGACTGATTTATTAACACGCAGAGGGGCACAGTAAGTTCATCAGCACACTGTCTAATCAGAGAGGGAGGTAACTCATCGATACCGTGACTTTTTTTGTTTTTTAAGCTTTTGATAATCCTGTGCGTTTCTTGAAAGTGTAACGGTCTCAAAAAGAAGGTATTCTCTGTAGGTTGGAGCACAGGTAGACCCTGTGCTAAACTGCGTGAGTTATCTTCACCAATCGACGCAAAAAAGTGATTAAATTTATTTACTATTTGTTTTGGATCTGAAATTAAAGAATTGTTGATTTCTAATTGAATATTGTTTTTTTCTGTAAGTATTTTTTTGTTAGTCCGTTCGTTTATTATATTCCACATAGCTTTTACTTTGTTTTGTGACCTTTTCATTTTTTTGATGTAGTGCTGTTTCTTAGATGCAATAACTACTTTTTTTAATATTTTTTCGTAATTTCTATAATATTTAATTATGATTCGGTTTTCTGTTTTTAAACATAAGGTTTTTAATAGTCTTTTATTTGTACATGATAACTTAATGCCTTTTGTTAGCCAATATTTTTTGTAATTTGTTTTTAATTTAATTTTTGTCTTTGGTATAGTATGGTTTAGAATGTTGCCTAGTGTATCATTAAAAGCATTATAGTTTTTATTTACATCGTTATTTTCTAGTATGATGTCTTTCCAGCTTACTGTTTGTAATGTTGATTTAAAGTTATCTATATTTTTTTTATTGTATATCCGTTTTTCTGTGTACCATATTGCTTGTTTTCGTCGTTGTGGTGTTTTAAAGTTTATAGTCGTACCGCAATGATCCGAAAAACCAAGGTCTTGTACAGTTGTATATAAGCTTTCGCTATTAAAATTTGTAAAAATCAGGTCTAAACATGTTGAAGTAGTTAGTGTTATGTGTGTGGGCAGTTTTATGTGTTGTGTGTACTTGTATTCCGATAAGATATTTAAGAAAGTGTTTGTTTTTATGTTATTCTTTAAGATGTCTATATTTAGATCACCGCCAAGGATTATATTAAGTTTTGAGTATTTTTTGTTTATATAGGTTAATATTCTGTTCAGTTGCTTATAGAAAACGTCTTCTTCCCTTCTATTCCAATAGATTGCTATTATTAATATATTTTCATTTGGTATTTCGGCCGCACAAACTTCTAAAATATATTCAAGTGACATATCTGTGATATCACATCGCTCTATGTAGTCTTTATGCTCTTCTATTAAAATGCAAACGCCGCCACCTCCACGATTTTTACGGCAGAAGGATGCTGCGATTTTGTAGCCGCTAAAATTAATGATGGTTAATTTATCTTGTGATAGCCATGTTTCTGTAATACATATAGCTTGGTAAGTTGGGTTTTGATTTAAGAATGCTTCCATAATGTCTTGTTTATTAAATAGGCTTTGAACGTTCTGAAACAAAATTTTAAAATTATGGTCGTCATTTGCGAAATGTCTGGACTTCCTCGTTTTGACGAAAGGTAAAACTGTTAACGAGATCGCTTCTTTTTTGAGGATGACTATGTCTCTTTTTAGCCATGGATGAAAGTTGCATATGGGTCATGTTGTTTTCATGTTTACTAATGGGTTCTCCGTCGATGTAAAGTATATTGTTTCTAATTACAGCCTTTTGTCCTTTATTTCGTGCTATGAGCATTTTATCTCGTAATATCTTTCTCTCACTCCGCGCTTCTTCATCTAAAAATTCAGAAACGTGTAGTCCGGAATTCTGGAAGTGTCGGCTGTTTTCTTTAATAGAGTTGGCCATTCTTTTGCTCAAAAGTTCAATTACTAGAGGTCTAATTCGATTGTTGTATCGTCCAATTCTGTAGCTATCTTCAATGTAGCCTAATAGGTCTATTCCTAGAATATCCCAAAATACGCCTCTAATTCTATCATGTAGATCTTGTTCATGTTCCTTGTAAATTTCTGTGAGTCCGTACAATACTATTTTCTTTACATTTGTCTCAGGTAAATAATGATCCACTGAGGGCTTCATGTAATTAGCGTATTTTTTTAATTCGTTTTGCAAACTTTCAGTTTCTCTTTTTAGTTGTTCTATTTTTACGTTAATCTCCCCTATTTCAGTCTTTCGTAGTTCATTTTGTAAGGACAATGTCTCCGTTTCTTGTTTTACATCATGTTTTAATTTCAATATTGCTTTATTTATTTCTGTTTGAATTGTATTCTTTATTTCTAATATTATAGATATATTATTTTCTTTTAGCTGTGTAGATATTATTTCGCTCAAGTTGTGTAGTGTAAGTTCTACTTTTTTATCTGTCACTGTGCATTTGTCTTTATAAATTGTGTCTCCGAATATACTTGTATCTGAGCAAACACTCTCACTGTGCATGTTTTGGCTTTGTTTCCGTCTAAGGGTAACATTTGAGTCCATTGTTGCATTAAAGCTTGTATCTATAGTTTGTGGTCTGACAGGGGTGTTTGTATTATTGTTTTTAGGTTTTTTACACCTACATTCTGGGCATTCCCAACCCAGTTTACACTCACAGCTCATTCGAGTATATTGTTCATCTGTAATATTTGCACAGTCGAGGTCATAGTACTTTTTACAGATCGAACAAGTTAAATATTGTCGACTTGGTATTTTTTGCTTGCAACCTGCACAAAGCGCCATCTCGTGTTAGGTATTCAAAAACTAATGATAAACAAATGTAATGTCGGAATTTAGGGTCCGTTTCTCGACACTAGATGGCGTTGTTGAATTAAATTATGCTAGAAAAGTAGTTCTACATACTGTATGGATCTGGAACGCGCCCATGTTTCCGACAAATGGTGGGAGTTTTAATTGTTTTTTAAAAAAAATAACGTTCTTTTTGTATGTTTTACACAGTTTTTCACTATTTTAACTCTTTTGAGCGGTTTCAGGTTTCTAAAAGGCTAGTTTATGAAGTGTTATGTCACTTTTACAATTTTTTTGTTCACTTTGATGGTTTTTGCACTGTTTTGTATATGAACACTCGATGACTTCTAATTTTTAATTTTCAGTATTTTAACACTGTTATTTTACTCTACCAACGATATCACTTAATAGTCAAAACGTTATAGTGTACTTTTTGTTGTATTTATATAAATCACTACACTTTTATTAATTATTTGCTAAAAATTTTCTTGGAGCAGACTTGTTTACTTAGCGATCGTAGCGCCCTCTCGATTCAACTATTCACATGCAAAATTTCATGTCATTAAATTCAGTAATTAAAGAAGAACAATTTATAATACTGACGAAGCATCGAAAACCTACATAACCCGACCAAGTTCAGATGGCTACAAAAAAGCGGCCGTGCCATATATCTAAGAAACGTTCTTAACCTTCCAATATAGTATTTATTAATACGGTACAGTTGCGTACACAAGCGTTGCGGGCCGCGGCTAATGAAAACATATTGCCCTCTCTTTTCTTCAAGGATGGAAGTACCGTTTTTTTTTTTAATAAAAAAAATGCGAGTTTCAAGCGAGAAGCCCCCTATCGCTCGTTGCGCGCAGCGCGTTGTCTATTTTTTCACACTAGAATATTTTTGATCAATTCATAACTACAATACCTAGACTATTTAACCAAAGGACTAGCCTTAAGCGTACCGCTTCGAACAAAATAATTCTACATATTTTGGTGGGGTGCGGGGGAACACGCTCACATACATAAGTCACAGTACAGTACAACGGTATACATCACTTAAAAAATCGATTCAAGAAGTAGTTTTTTTCAAGTTATTAGATTTGTTTGATCCACTAAACTTGCAAAGGGGAACGCTCGTGCATGCCTAGTCCATTGGTTAAATAGTGTAGTAATAAGCTACAATATGATAATTTTTTACCTAAACAGTAGTAGGTACTTACATGTGGTAATTATTTAATTTACCTAAGGGGTCTATAGTTAGAATCCTGATCCGTGAAATCTTCAATAGAAATTAGCTGTATGAATTTTATTTGTCTTATAATATCTAGATTATATCTCAAGTCTCAAGCGCATACTTAAATAAAGTACCTACGTAAATAGTACCTACTTTCTGTCATAGTCAAATACATTTAAAAAAGTAGGTGTACAATAATAAATGACCTATAAATTATATCGAAACAACAATTGTGTTATCACCTATACCAATTCAATACCGGTATTATACTGTAAATTTTGGGATGTTACCTAAATATATTGCACGGCCGCTTTTTTGTAGCTATCCGAACTTGGTCGGGTTATGTAGGTTTTCGATGCTTCGTCAGTATTATAATTGTTTTTCTTTAATTACTGAATTTAATGACATGAAATTTTGCATGTGAATAGTTGAATGAATACACTAATTATTGGCATACATTTTACCATGCAATGCCTTTAGAACGTCGTGATATTTGACTGTTTTGTAAACAGTGATCTATTCATGGTAAATTGTCCTATAACTCTTTAATTACTAACGGAACATCATTGATACTTGGCAACATGTTGCAGACACCTACAAGGTTTGTATAAACGTGAAAATCTAGACCCCAAAGTGCATACTTTAAGAACTAAGACCTAATAAGCGTATTTTACGTTTATATTTTTATCTTTTAAGCCCTAGGTTTTTTTCTAAATCTGTTTTTTAAACAAATATAAACAAATTCAAAACAATGTATGTAAAATTCTACAGCTCTCTATGTAAGCGCTTTATATGAAAACTAGCTAATGGCCAAACGTTCGCGTAGCGGAAACTTGAATTTCTCCGAAGTTTATGCATGCACTAATGTTATTCATACATACACAATTACACACAAATACACACTAATTATTGGACACATTTTTTTTTCTTCTAAACTTTATGGATTAAAAAAAGTTCCGCCAGGACAACGTTCGCCCAGCGGAATCAGTTTTTGATGAATTTCTCCACAATGGCTGCGTGCACAATTTTTTTTTTACCATACACAATTATACGACGTCATACACTAAATATCTGCATACTTAAAATCTTTAAACTCAACAACATTCCGCTGCGCGAACGCACACTCACCTGTATCAAAATTAGTTGGGGGGGGGGGGGGGCAAATTAAGGGTAAATATTTTGGGCACTATTCTTCCTCTGCCGCCCGGGGGCCACGTATCATTGATACCGCTGATAAATAATGGTATACTTACGTTTTTTTTTTAAATTATACTAGTAGCTAAATAATAACTGCGCTGATCAATAGATCTGCAAGGTTAAGCTACGCCTGCAGCTGTGAAACTGTAGATGAGTGACCATTCTCAACACGTCGAGAGCCCGACGTGTCTCGGAAAGCACATAAAGCTGTCGGTTCCAGATTACATTACATAAATCTTTAAAAGTAGTGTCCTGAGAAAGTTATTTCGTAATCAGAACGATTACTCATTTCTATTCTGATTGGCTCTGAAGGTTGTCTGTATTAATCGACTTTTAAAAAAAAAATATTTTATCCTACAATCATATCTTACCCGGGCTTCCGTTTGGATTCATAGGGTAAGCTTCAGTAGGCGTGCCGTCATCATCAACATATTGCATGGCAACTTGTCCATTGTTCTGCAGTTTGTCGAGCAGCCGTGACTCCGAGACCGTGAAGCGCCCCTCTCCGTGCGCAACCCACACGCCTAGCACACTGCCGCCCATTCCACGGAACCACACATCCGATTTCTCTTCGCTGATCTTAACTGCGCTCCAACGACATTCGAATCTAAAAAAAATATATCGGTATTACAATAAAGATATGAATTGTCTCTAGTGAAAGAAACATTCGGCCTCAGGCAGGGTTTGAACCTGCGTCCCTCTGGTTAAGTATACCAGACGCTTTACCAACTAAGCTGCCGAGACCACTGCGTGTGATGTCGAATTTCTCTTCCACATTTTTACATCTTTAAGTCACGTCATAATAAAAAATAAGCGGTATTACAACAGTTTGTAATTACCAATTTAACTGCCAAGTCAAAGGTAGAACGCACCTCTGCCTTTTTGAAATCTATTTAGCGTATTAATAACTACCACGAGCTTAAACGGTAAAAAAAAAACCAGCATGCCCGATAGATTTTCTTGACGGCAGCGGCGTGTGAAGTCTGCCAACCCGCTGTAGGCTAGCGTGATCGACAAAAGCCTAATGTATATAGCATGGGAACCAGAGGGTTGGCCCCGTGCCCAGCAGTGGATCAATGTAATGGGCTGATGATGATGATAATGGAGTTTCGAAAGATCCTAAGCTCCATAAAAAGATTGATTAAATGATGTGAATACATTCTATATAATAAATAACTACCTAGAACCATGGAAAATTAAGGCAAACTCCATGGTAAATGATATAAACACACGAAACTGTGCACCTAAGCCTTTTGATAGTGATATGAGATGCTAGCAAAGACATTGTGATATAGTATGTAAATGGCAGGTACCTTTCTGAAGCGTTATTATCAAGGAAAATCTGTGTTTTGTTAGCTTGTCTTGCTATGGTTTCTGGGTCAACCCAACCAAGAAGAGCCATCAGCTGACATCCGTTACACACGCCCAAAGAAAATGTATCGGATCTATTCTTGAAGTGGTCGAACTGAGCGCTTAAGGACTCGGAGAATAGAATGGCCCCAGCCCAACCCTTTGCAGAACCCAATGTGTCTGCAAGAAAATAAAATTGATATCAAATGTAATACAAACAATAATTATCATGTGCAAAGGTTTTTATTAAAAAGTTCTGGATATGAATAGTTCTTGGTTTTAATTTAGATAAATGAGTTTTATTTACCAGCATAACTAAATCCACCAGGGAATACCAAGCCCTGAAAAGCGTCCAAAGTAATTTTCTTCTTCTGTAGATCACTCATAGTCACATCGAAAACATCAAAGTTAGCCATCATAAGAGATGCAATCATTTCTCTGTCACCATTTGTACCTATAATAAACCAAACCATTACTATTTATTATAATTTTAAATAGTTATTTGAGTAGTAACTTGTCGAAAAAAGTTCAGTTCAGTCAAAGTAAATAGAGCGGTTTGCTATTGACCTACCTTCTTCGCGAAGCACAGCCACTCTTATCGATTTCGTCTTCACGAAAGCCAATGAAGGATCGAATTTGACATTATATGTTACACCCTTCCGTTTTTCAAGTCCTAGAAAAATGCAAAACTTGGTGAGCTAAATAGCTGAATTGTGATTTTATTTTATCATTATTGCGGATCTTACAGCTCAATGCTACCTTTCCATTCCTGACGAACGCAGTCAGTATTGGCTTGTAAACATTCTAGTTGATAGCTTGTTTCTTCCCACATTCTAAAAACTTCTATTAACTTTGTATCAAGGACTTTCTCGCCGTTAACTTTTATGATTACCTGAAAAAAATAATTAGACGATAATATGAATCCCGACTATATATTCTATTACTTAATAGGTCCTACATCTTCTACACTAATCTCTATATTTCTTTCTTTTTCGACATTTTCTATAGACAAGGTTTTACAACGAAACACACCTCAGAATTCATGCCGTTATCTCCAGTGGTGCCAATTTGTTTGGCATTGACTCCATTCTTCTTGTACTCATTGAGGACATAAGATAAATTACTACCAGCTACTTCCAGAATGATTCCTAATTCCTCATTGAAAAGCGCTTCCAGTGCTGATACATTAGGTCCTACTTGAAAATCGATGTTCAGACCGCGTATACCGCCAATGCCCATCTCTAAGGCTGTGGTAACGAAACCTCCTTCGCTGATATCGTGTCCCGATAGCAACTTGCCTTCTATAATAAATGTTACGAAAATATGTATGTTAGTTTAAAGTTTTTTTTATATTACAATACAATTATTTTTACTGGGTTGAATAACTTACCCTTCAATAATTTCTGAGTAACTTTGAAGACGGATTTAAGAACAGCAGGATCATCAAGATCTGGTGGATTCTGGCCTAATTGTTTGTAACATTGCGCCAGCGCTGACCCACCGAGTCTAAAACGATATTATTCGTAAGACCAAATTGCAGTCTCTATGAAATTAGCTTCACATTTAACTGATTCTTAACGAATCGTATAAAAGGATCGTATTCCTTAGAATAAGTACCTTGGATTACAATATCATTGATAATGCGAAAAAGCATGTTGTTGAACATAATTAACAGATATATAATTATAATTATTTGTCAAGTACATGAAGCATCACCTGTACTTTCCAGGGCTGACTGGTACATGAATGAGTGCTGATCCTTTTTCTAATAGCGCAGGTTCTATTTTGACAGTTATGTCTGGGCACGGCGCATAAGTAGACACAACTAAAGTTCCAGGAGATTTCACTGAAAACCATTTCTGTGTCATTTATTTTTGTAATAATTGTTATGCTTATTTTTATTTTTTTTTAGCTATGAATATTGCGAAATGTTCACAAAGATATGAATTTTCTAATTAAAGAAATATTATATTATTTATTCTAATTCCAATAACTAGGATGCTGGTCGGAGCTTATCCTAGCGTTATTCAGTTCTTGTACGGTCGCCAGCGCATCGGGTTACCACAAAATAATAAATTTTCTCAGTCGATTTAGAACTTAATTATTATCATTTTAAAAATTGGAAAGGGTTGGAAATCATTTGGAGAAATTTGACAGTTTTGTATAACGTGATGTGCTACCGACTGTACAAATCGGCAAATCAGTACAGTGACATTCTCCACTTTCACGAGCTAAAGACGGAAAAGGGCGCCTATAACTGTCAGTACCAACCTTTTTGTCCGGCGACTTGAGCGCACATGGAGAGCGAGTCCTTCCCGCCGTCGACGGCGACTCCCAGGCCCGCCATGGCCCGGCACAGGGCGCGGCAGGCCTGGACCAGGGCTCCGCCCTCCGCGCCTGTCTTGCCCGCCCACATCCAGTTGCCCGAACACTTCACGTCTTCCAAATCACTAATGCCAGCGAACACCTACAAAAAGAGCACAGATTTTCGATGTTTCTTTAATCGTCTTAAGGATGATGAATTAAAAACAAAATTATAATTAAAACAAAAACAAAATAAAATGGTAAAAATACTACGTGATTTACTATTAAAATATCCATACGGCATAAAGAAGTTTAACAACACAGTTGAAGTAGTTTCAAAATCTAAAGTATTCTAAAATGATCAAATATATAATCGGAACAAATGAGACGTTAATATTATTAATGACTACATGTAAAAGAGGTTCAAGCAATACAAAGGAAGGCCAAGGTGAATGATTTCATGAATTCATGTTATTTAACCCGTCAAGCGGCATATTGTAGACACAATGCAAAATCTATTGTTATGTCCTCATGAGGAAACTGTATGCATTGACGGGTCAAGTTGTATTCAGACCACGCAAAAAACTTACTAAATTAGTAAGAGCCTCGCCAAGCGACATGCGAGCACCGGCAGCAGGATCTAGGAGCCCCTTTATGTTCTGAGTACCGATGGATGTGGCGGACCCGACGAGGTCATAATATGACAGTGCTATGATTGCACAGTCCGCGAGAGGAGTGTGCAGTGGACCCACGCACTGCTGTTGCGCTACCAAACCTGTGACGCAACGATCCACCTGCATAACAATAACTAATTATTTGCTAACCATCACGCCTGTCTTCCCCGAAGGGTTAGGCAGAGGTGTACTTATGTACACCCACACTTCGCCGGTATGTTTAGGTCCAATGTAATAGGGGGCGAACCTATTGCCATTAAACGTGCACAAATCCAGACTCCGAGCTGCTACTGAGAATTTCATAGAAAACCTCAATAATACTTTGCTCCACCTGGGAATCGAACCCAGGACCTCTAGCGTAGCAGTCGCGCGTAGGACCACTAGACTAATGAGGCAGTCGGGACCAATAGACTTATGAGGCAATCAGCATACTAGACAAATGAGGCAGTCAGTTATTTGCTTCAATATAAAAAAAAATATACGTGAATTAGGTATTTGGGGGGGCTTGTGGCTTAGTAATAACTTAAATAAATATCCCTTCTCATTCTAAGAGGGGACCCGTGCCCAGCACCCAGCACAATATAATTATGGTTGATGACAATAAAAACTAACACTCATCATTTATATGCATTGCTTGACTTACCTTATTAGTCAAATATCTTTTGCTGGCAACATTGACCAACCTCAATACTCTATCAAGAGCATCATGAACTGTTACATCTTGTGGAAAAGACAGCGGTAGTTTTTTCCTCTTCTCAGTAACCAAGTCAAATGTCTTTCGCGGCATATTACCTATTTAAAAATAAAACCTTAAATTATTTATTGCATTGCAAGTGTAGGTAAGTACTAAATATAGCCATATAAATATTTGTTGGTAATAAAAACATGCTTTATCTATAATTCGGTGTATAGTAGATAACAGTAACATAATATGCGTCTCGTCTACACTTATAGTTGTTGATTTAATAACATACCAATACAACAGTATGATGCAAAAATTTAATAACAATTGCTATTGACCCCGTAATTCTAAAAACAACAAAATGATGACATACCTAATACAGCTTCTAAATGAAGGTCATAGGGTATCTTGGACTGGGTCTCTGGTTTAAGCCTTTCGGTTCTTTCTAAATATTTGTTGTTATAAGAATCTTCCACTAGGCTCATATAACCATCTCCTGTAACTTCGCCGACGAATGACACTGGGCATCTTTCACGACGACAAATATCTGAAAAGGTAAATATGACATTTAAATTACAATAGGAGAGGCCTACCCCCATCAGAAGATGAAAAAGTATATAGGCGGATGACGACCTGTCGCTACAAATATATATTCTCTCTACAGCATTGTCAGCAGTAGTAACAAATCGAAGTTTAAAAAAATATTAATACCTTCCAGAAGAGGTCTATTTTCCTTCGAACAAAGTAAAGCATCATTTTCTTGATACTCAGCACCCCAAAGCTCGAGTGTGGTGATGGTGGGATCCCCTAGTTGGAACTCTTTAGTGTAAACAACTGCACCTTCCGGTTCAACCAACTCTTTCAGCACATTGCCGTTTCCACCTGCGCCTTGGTCATGTATAGCTGTGAAGTATATTTCATGAAGTGTATAGGATAATAAATGAATACTTAAATCATGTAAAATAGTAATAAGCTGTTGAGTTTCCTTATAAATAAAAAAATTAAAAAATTGCAGACGTAATAGGTAATGATTTCGACTCCCAAGAGAATCAGTTTCTTTGATGAATTAAAATTGTTGAAATTCTACTATTATTTTAATTGTTCTTCGTAATTTTATAAGATGTACTTACATTCAACAGGGTTAATATCTGCCTCAAGACACCCTCTTACAACTCTGTTGAGGCGATTTCCCATTTCCGCATCACCTGTAGTTGCGAAAACCTTTAATTTTTTACCTATACTATACAAAATCAACCTTTCATTGATACCAGTTAACAGGATCATGTCAGCATCAGATATATCTGAACATACAAGCTGTTTCAAATTATATGAACAACTGAGGAAATTAAGTAGATACATCTCAATGACCCAAATAATGTTTCAGAATGAATGAAGTTTAGGTATATATTGTATTTTACTCCTCCATTTTTTGATTATATATTTAATTTATTTAAGATTTAAATAATTTAAAAAGCTTACTAGCAATGTGGGTCACAGATTTCTAGTATTCTTTCTAACCCCTTTTACTAAATGCTGTATTACAAGTGGGTTCACATCGGTAGTGCAATGCACCCATTGACTACCGGTTTCGAACCGGCAACCACATGATCGCAAATCCGACGCCCTAGCCATTAGGCTACCGCCGCTTCAATTTCAAATAGACCATGACAATAGTCTATTTATTCCGATATATTTGATGCTGACTACTTATGTAGGACCTTTTTTTAAAAAAAGCTTACCTCTTTGCACAGCGCCAAAATCTAAAGCGTGGTCTCGTGAGTCGCCACCTTGCACGGCGACAGAGGACGCGGCGCCGCCACCTACGCCGATGCGATAAACTGGACCTCCAACCTTCACCAGCATCATACCTGCAATATAATTCAATTAGTCAAAAAAAGAGTGAAGAGCCACATTGATGATAAACAATGACTCAATATTTCGTAAAAAGCAAGGAAGGGGAAAGCTTTATCCTGTATTAAAAAAAACATCATCTGTTTTGGGCCTTCTGATATGATCATCATTGCATTACATGAATCTATACTAATATTATAAAGAAGAAAGAATTGTATGTAAGTATGTTTGTAACAAATTGGCTCAAAAAGATTTCAAATCGATTTTAAAAATCCTTTCACCATTTGAATGCTACATTATCACTGATTAATATAGGCTATTTTAATTGCAAGAAAAAAATACTTAATAAAACAACATTTGAATTTACCTTTTTCTGGTTTATTCTTTTTAATCATGTTGTGTGGCATGTATCCAATTCCACCACTGAACATGATGGGCTTTACGAATTCTTCTCTCACATTGTCGCCATTCTTCAAACCATAAGATTGAACAAATCCTACAACAAAAAAAATTGGTTAAGTTACGATATATTATTCTTTACTGATATATCAATCTATTCCTAGTTAAAGACTGTATGTTCATTTCACCTGAAATCAATGGTTCTCCAAACTTGTTGCCATAATCAGATGCACCATTACTAGCATCAATAATGATTTGTAGGGGACTTGCAAAATTGTTAGGATACTCCCAACCCTTCTCTTCCCAAGGTAATTCATAGCCTGCAATAAAAACACTTGTGATTATTTCATATCAAAGAATTTGTGTATAAAAATATAATTTATCATATAATTTATACAAATGTAATTGGTTGTGAATGAAAGTACTAACCAGGTATATGTAAATTGCCAACACTGTAACCTGCAGTGCCGGCAACAGTGTGTCCACCACGTCCTACACCCTGTACATCCCTGATGCGACCACCAGTGCCTGTGGTGGCTCCACTAAATGGTGCCACTGCTGTCGGCATGTTGTGTGTCTCTGCTGTAAATATAATATCTGACTCTGTCTCCACCAAGGCAACTTGAGATGGTTCTCTGACATTTGTTGGTCTTAGCATTGTATGTTTGAACCCCTTGATAGCACTGTAATTACAAAAAAATCCATAAATTTGATATTCTGCCATAAGTATGGTTCTAATGCTCTACTTTATATGCATAAGTACCTGCTGTTATCACCAAACTTAATAACATTATTATCATTTGATGTTTTCTGAGTTGAAGCCACCATGTCGATTAGAGATTCATCAATCTCTTGCCCATCTAATAATAATTTCCCCTGTGGAAAAAAACATACTTATTATTGTTACAATGGGCAATCAATTATATGATAAGAGAATTGTATTAAATTTACCTTGAAGAACCAATGACGTGAATGTTCACTATTACTCTGAGCAAGGTCAAATAATTCAACACTAGTTGGATCACGCTTCAACTTATTTACAAATAAGTCCATATAGAAATCCATGTCCCAAGTGTCAAACGCAAGCCCTATAGTACAAGAAAAATATTTTTAAATTCTTTACAGTACTTGGTTTGTAATATATTGTATAGAATTAGGAAAAAATAGTAAAAAGGCTATATTATTGTATGGTATCTCATAACACATACCCAATTTTTTATTAACTTTCTCCATAGCGGTTCTACCTTCCGTTTTAAGGGGTACTACAAACCAAGGTTCCAAATCTGTAGGTAGTCCTTCATTAAAACTTGTCCTAGGTAGATTCTGTTTTGTATAAATACATTGTGTCATCCTATCATGCAATGGTGCAGCTAAAGCCTCAAATAACTTTCCCGGCACATTCTTAGCATTTTTAAATGTAATAAGGTATCTTGTTGAAACTTCCAACCTAGTAACATCTCTTAATCCAACACTGTCACATATCTGAACAGAATTACTGGAGTCAGCAGTTGAAAAATTAAACCTGCAACAAAATTAATTAAACTTTAATTAAATGATCTACTTAGTATTTACATAGTATTTAACTAAAATCATACCTTGGGCCAATCTCAATAATAATTTGGTTTTCTTGCACATTTTTATAAACAGTTTCATTTCTCAAGGCCTGAGGCTGTAAAGGGGAACCAAGAAGCCACTTCAGAACCTTAATCTGATTAATGTTGAGATAGTCACATTCTTCACAGAGCTCCACATGGTAACAAAGTTCAGTAGACAAGTGTGCTACATCAGCATCAACAAGTTGTAACTTTTCTAAGATCTCCTTAGTTCTATGTGCACTAAATGCTTCAGAAGAAAAGAATCTTAATATACACATGTTGAACTTAATGTACAAACAGAACAATATCCAAATTCAGAATGATAGCAGACTGAAGTTCATAGATGTGGCCAGTAAATATCTTACATCAATGTCAGAGATCACTAGTTATCAATTTCAATGTTATCTGTAAGTCTGTAACAAATAAAGACAAACAACATGAGCTTATGCAATTCCCATGATTAGCACAAATAAAACTCGGAATGTATGTGAATTCACGTAGGTTCAACAGTGAATAATTATGTCAAAAATGTAAATATATTACAACTAGAATAATTATAAATTCATTAGAAGAATATTCACTGGGTAGCTAGAGTGGACCTTCTGAATTTGTAAAGATTTAGTAATAAATATCACCAACAGTTAAATGTCGATGCTGCTGTAATAGTTTTACAAAATATTTATTTTATCAAAATAAATAATAATGTAATTTAGTTTTACGTAAAATTTAGTTGTTGGTTCATGAGAGCCAATAACATCGTGTTAAAGTACATTCATCTATAAAATATTTTTAGATCATGGATTCGAAATTTATTGAATAAAATTATTATGTTCAATCACCTTTTTCAGATTTCGTTTAAAATTTCAATACTTACAAACATAAATTTCAAATATTTGTGTATCTGACTATCTGCAGCAACGTCACCAACGAATGCCAAAATTGCCGAATGCCAAAAATGCCAAAATGCCATTTGCCAACGATGACAGACTGACAAACAGTTTGTCATTGTCACTAATGGGAATGGTTTTGAATGTTTTGATTAGTGATGATCTTGGGATCGGATCTATTATCATTCATCACTCACCGTATGATTATGCCGATAAGCTCCGCACGTTTGCAATGTTATCGCTTCAAAAGAAAGACGCCAAAAGATTTGTCAAATATTTTCACACCTATGGTGCACGCGCCACGCTGAGTTGAGGGTGTAGGTACGTAATTACCGTACGGTAATTACAAATTACGTGCACCAAGGTACGCACGGCTACACGGCTACACGGCTGACTCACGCTACGGCTTGAACAGCTTAACAATGGGAGGTTAGTCAAAACTGGCTTTGTAAAGCTTGATGTGTAGCCGTGTGTACTCTGCGTAGACGTAGAAACAAAGCGACCCAATGATGACCTCTCTCACTCATAGAAGAGAGAGAAATAACGAATACTTTAGACAGAGACATAAACACTTCTTGTTTTTTGGCCCTTATTTATTACAAAAAAACTTTGTTCCTTACTGTGTCTTCTCATGATCAGCAAATTAATTTGGCAAAGTTTTTAGCTACCTGTACCTTGATTCACGTAATTAAAATCGTAGCGATGTCGCAGCGACATACTCGTTGGAGCAGTTTTCCAGTGTTATGTGAATATTGTGAAGCCAACGTTTTAGAACCATCTTCGTCCAACAAACATGTGGGAATACGGTTCAACGATTTTTCAATAGGACGACTTTTATTTATTTATTCCACACACTATCACCTAATTATATCACACTTGTATTGGGGTTACAAGGTAACCCCAATACAATAGTGGTTTGCAAACCTACACTTTAAATACAAAGCAATAACATAAAGAATAATAATATTGAAATATAACTAACAAAATTCAACAAAACTCTTGCGAATTCAGTCAGAATTAACTCAATTTTAAGTCGGTCTGCTCGACGGATGTGAATAGGAAAACTGTTTCAACGATAAAGTCACTGCGACATTGCTAAGATTTTAATTACATGAATCGGCTACCTGATGGTTACTAGTCATCGCTGCGTGTCGCCAAGTGGACATCTGCAAAACCAAAGGAGTTACAGATGCGTTGCCCAGCTAATTTATGGAAAAGGAGGGGAAAGATATGAAAGGGAACCCAGGGAGGAATTAGGCTTCCGGCTCAATACGGTGGCATACTATCGGACGTGGCTGACAGCCGTGACATATAGGAACCTAGATAATGAATGTACCCAGGGGGTCTACTCTCAAAATCGAGAACGATATATTCGAATCGATACGACACTACTCCGAATGTATCGCATCCACCCTACTCTAACAAATGTTCGAATCCTTTATCGTTTATCGTATCCATAGACTAAATATTTTGATTTTTTTACGATGTTCGGAGTGAATGATATGGCCTCATTGTCACAGTTTAAAATGTCAAAACTTGCAGACGCGCGAGATTTTGTTTTAAATAATCTAGAGTTCAAGTGGTTTTAAAATGTTTCAATAAGAAACTTATAACAGTCGTGAGACTAGTGCAGTGTGACTAAGGTGTGTGTGTGTACAACTGATTTTATTATTTCAATAATAAAGTTTGAAGAAAGTTTAAAGAAGAAGTAGGTAAGTATTAATGCAATTATTTGTTGTGATGGAGCAGTGTGTAGGGAAAAAAATGTATTTGCGTTGTATTACTTTTAGGTCATGCAGCATCGAACAATTAAACGCCTTGGTCAGAGAGTAGCCTTAGAATAGTTAGCACAGGAGCTCTTTAGTACACTTGATATATTAAAATATTATAGTATACACACGGCTACTGGTCAACCTATACACAACCAGTTTAAGCGGATCTCGCCTTCTATAGACTTCCCATACAATAAGAGGCCAGCGTGAAATGGTTTTGTATAGCTTGATGTGTAGCCGTGCGTACCATATCCAAATAAATGTACCTATCTCATCCTGAAACTTTTTCGTACTTTTTCTAATTTTAATACCAACTTTTATTTTGATTACAATCACTGTGCAAACTAGCAAAATCCGTTAATTTTAGGTCTTAAATGAATGTCTACTACGTGTTGAGGGAGCAGTCGATATCAAAAGATGAATTAATACAAGAAAATTAACTGCACAGTCACCAAAAATCACAAGCGAAAATCAAAACGATAATGCCGACGACGTCCTAGGAGGTATCGTTGAGATTATCGTAAAGTGTACGTTTTGGTCGTTGTCAAATTCGAATGTTCGTTACTGACATCTACACCTTAGAGTAGGGTTACGATCGATATTGTCGAATTTTGTATCGTCCGTTCTCTCATCGTTACGACAATCGAAACGATGTAACTAAGAGTAGGATTCGACGCGACAAATGTCACGACATATCGATTATCGATTTTACGAGTAGACCCCCTGAACTGTGCAAACTATCGGACGTAAGTCATCGACGTAACCTTGAGCGTTTGGACGTCCGACGGGGACAAAGAGTATAATAATTTAAAGGGAAAAGAGAGCCCTCTCGCACCTATTCTTGCCAATACATTTCGAAGCGCCATCTGAAAGTTGCGCCCGACAATTATATTCGTGACTATAGAAAGGTATATATATTATGTATATATATTATACTTTAATGAAGTTTTAGTTTCATTATGTTATCTTAAGTTTCCTTGGTTGCAGTTTAGTTTTAGAATTAATATTATAGTGGGAAGATATTGTTTTCTGCAAATATATTCAATACACGACAAGAGCCCACCATAATATTAATTCTAAAGCAAAGTGCGTCCGCGCAATAAACAACAACCACCATGTCCACCATTTTGTAAATATGACATTTGTCACATGATTAAACTATCAGTTCAGGGTTGCCATTTAGGTGATAGAAAATTGCCTATGTCTTTTTACATATTTCGTCAACATTGGATTTCCAAAGATTTTCTTTTCAGATCCAAAATCTTTTAACACACAAGCATCACTTGCAAGTATGAAATTATGAAGATTTGTTCAATTCGATATAGAATTATATTAATTCTCTTTATATAAAGATTCGATTACCCCAAAATACGTTCCAAGAGCTAAAACTTTTTACCACAAATTGGGAAAGAGCCGCTATATATGACAACTCTACATCAGTAGACCATGCCAGATCAGAAATATGGTGTCACTTCTTTGTAATAAGAAAATATTCACATATTTAATCTAAGCATATTATGCTTGCAAATATTTAAATGTTATGGATGTAATTAATGATTAATATAATTTATTTATTTTTATTATTACTCTGGTAATACTGAACTGCCGGTCGCCTATCCTGACATCTGTTGGCATTTTGTCAACTTTTTTACTATCAACTTTTCGGGGGCATCTAGCAGATGGCTGTTCTATCTTTGCAAATTGATGAATGTATGAAACTGTCCCCCCGCTGATGTCCACCATTTTGTAAATATGACATTTGTCACATGATTGAACTATCAGTTCAGGGTTGCCATTTAGGTGATAGAAATTTGCCCAGTTTTTTTACATATTTTCGTCAACATTGGATTTCCAAAGATTTTCTTGTCAGATCCAAAGTCTTTTCACACCAAGCATCACTTGCAAGTGTGAAATTATGAAGATTTATTCAATTCGATATAGAATTATATTAATGATCTTTATATAATTATATAAAGATTCGATTACCCCAAAATATGTTCCAAGAGCTCATACTTTTTACCACAAATTGGGAAAGAGCCGGTATATTTGACAACTCTACATTAGTACACCTTGCCAGATTAGAAATATGGTGTCACTTCTTTGTAATAAGAAAATATTCACATATTTTATCTAATTATATTATGCTCGCAAATATTTATATGGATGTAATTAATGATTAATTTAATTTAATGATTTATATTATTACTCTGGTAATACTGAACTGGTGGTCGCCTATCCTGACATCTGTTGGCATTTTTGACAACTTTTTACTATCAACTTTTCGGGGGCATCTAGCAGATGGCTGTTCTATCTTTGCAAATTGATGAATGTATGAAACTGTCCCCCCGCTGGACGGGGATCTGGCAAGCCACGTACGCACGGCTACAGATCAAGCTATACAAAACCAGTTTACGCTGATATCGTAATGTATGGGAAGGCTATACAATGTGAGATCAGCTTAAACTGGATTTTCATAGGTTGACATGTAGCTGTGTGTACCAAAAGACCGTGCACACTTATCAGTCGCAGCTGTCAGCTGTGTCCGTCAGCCGTTTCCGATAGGTTGTTTCGAGCTTTAGTGACCGTCCAGTATACCAAACCTCCACTATTTACGTAGTCCAAAATTATTTTAATTTCTAATAACATAAAAGGCACTTCGATCCGACTCCGATCTTTTACTTTGTAATAATTGCTCCTATAGTACCACTCTAATTTAGACGGACTTTTTTTCATAGACATTTTTTACATACCATAGTGTAATGAAATCTAA
The DNA here is from genome assembly GCA_958496365.1 of Subacronicta megacephala. Taxonomy (NCBI): domain Eukaryota; kingdom Metazoa; phylum Arthropoda; class Insecta; order Lepidoptera; family Noctuidae; genus Subacronicta; species Subacronicta megacephala. The sequence goes on from OY292518.1 coordinate 7,699,451, forward strand.
TAGTGGAAGTGGAGCAACTCGCCGTCTAGACAGGTCAACGATGAGGTGGGTTGCGGGCACGGTTGCGGGGCAGAGCGGCGTCCCCCCGACCCTTAGTCGCAGGCGTCCCGTCCCGTCCGCCCGACATGTACTGCGCGTCGGTACTGCGCTGCAATAGTGGCTCGCGCTAGCGCTAATTATAATTTATTTTACAATGCGTTCTACATGTGCAGTTTACGGTTGTTTGTCGGCATCGTACAGAAGTAATAATGAAAACTATAATAGAGATTTCATCGATTTCCAAAGGATGAGAATCGGTAAGTACCTACTAACCTATTATACCTAAACAAATATTATCTCTACATAATAAACAAAGTCGCTTTCCGCGACGCTGTGCGTTTACTTCTAATTTATTTTAGCCTTCCAATGGATTTTGATATGGTTTTAACTACCATTTAGAAAATTTCTAATAATTATATAGGTACTTATACAGTATTAAAACTGGGTTCTTAATGTTGGTATGTTTACAAGATAATAAACAAGTACCTGAGTAAGATTTGGCGAATCTAAACATATTTATTATCTATAATATACTATATCAAAACTAATATATTAGGATAAAATTATTTATTATTATTTACCTTCGTACCTATTTTTTATAATACTATTATAAGGCTGAAGATATTGTTTGTTTGTTTGATCGCACTAAAGTACTGGTTGGAATTGATGGTTGGTTGACTGGTTGGGGACAACATTGGAGAAAGCTAATATAATCGCCTAATTCAAATTAAATTTTCACCACCGTGTGATTGCTTCTCATTGCAATTTTTAATTTGTTTGTATGTGAGGATGAGAATCAATTACCTATAATAATATTGTGAACTTTAACAAACGAAAATCATCAAACAATAAATGTCTCTCTAAAGAGATAAATAAACTGGAGATTTTAACCCCCGTTTTATTTAATCACTTGGGCCTGTCGCGAAGAATAAATAATAAATCGTGAAGGTAATATCTTGCTAGAAATCAATACTACTACTAACACATAGATTACTTTTGAACTTACAATCATTATCACCTGTAAATTACCTTTCAAACAAAAAAAACTAAATCAAAATCGGTTCATCCGTTCGGGAGCTACGATGGCACAGACAGACACACACACACACAGACACGTCAAACTTATAACACCTCGTCGTTTTTGCGTCGGGGGTTAAAAAGTAAAAGTAAGTCCTTGAAAAATACTTTTTGTGACAACCCTAAGCTATTTTCAATGTCTAGATCTACGAATAAATAATCGGTTCATCCGTTCGGGAGCTACGATGGCACAGACAGACACACATACACAGACACGTCAAACTTATAACACCTCGTCGTTTTTGCGTCGGGGGTAAAAAAGTAAAAGTAAGTTCTTGAAAAATATTTTTTGTGACAACCCTAAGCTATTTTCAATGTCTAGATCTACGAATGAATATCTAGATCTAGACGATTGTCGGCATTTCAACCCCGACTAAAGAGTGCGCCCACTATAGATTTCATTACACTATGCCTTTACCCTCCATTTAATCTAGGGATGTGATTTTACGATAAAAAAATCGATTATTTCAAAATCGACTTCTTGTATACGAAAAATTTGCAAAATAATATCGAAACACCCGTAGCGGTGTTGCATTGTTATATTTTAATGGCCGCCAGTAGAAAAAGATCGATAACGGGGATGCTTAAAATATAAAAAAATCGATTAATAAATAATAATCGCTCATAAAAAATCGATTTTTATGAAATAATAATCGATTTTTTTAATAATGGATTATTTTTTAACATCCCTATTTAATTCTCTATTTAATTTCTTGTCTCTGGCAGGGTTGCCAACTGTACGAGGTTCCTCGTACAAATACGAGATTTGTGGTCTTCCGAACGAGGTACACGAGGGACACTATCAACCTCGTACAATTATGTACGAGATTTTGATAATAAGGCCATACGAACATTTTGCATCACCGTTATTTAATTATAATAGTAAAAACTTGAAAAAACTTGTACAAACCGCATTGAGAACGCCTGGAAGGGCTACTGATCCATGAAGTCTCCCCATATCACTAAACCGCAAACTCGTTGACATGTGTATTTTGCCTGTCCTAACCTACGGTGCTCAGACTTCGTCTTTGACCGATTGTTTGAAGTCCAAACTAATGGTATGTCAGAGGGCGATGGAGCGCAGCATCCAAATATATATCTTCACGCTAAGACCAATTGGAGCGGAGTATATATGAAAAATGTTGCAAAAACGGGAAAAAATATTCCTTTTAAAAATGCAGAATGCAAATGCGAAAAGCTAGTGCATTATAAATGTACGCACGGCGGCACGGCTACACATCAAGCTATACAAAACCAGTTTACGCTGGCTTGTTATTGTATGAGAAGCCTATACAATGCGGGATCAGCTTAAACTGGATTTGTATAGGTTACCGCCGTGTGTACGAGGTACGAGGTTCGAAAGCTAAAATACGAGATTTTTAGCTGCATATGTACGAGGGATTTTTTCATACAATTGGCAACCTTTCTGGTCTATTTTCAATATGGCGGTTAGTCACATTTTATTGCATCGTAATTTTGTGTTCTAATTAATTTAAAGTATGATTTTTTTCTGAAAATAAGGTAGCAAATACGTAAATTCTTTTATGTTCCTTCCAGAAAATAACATTTGGAATTTACGGGAAGTTGTAGATCCGCGTGTGAAAATTTGCGGGGACGACTTCGACGTTGTTCGGCGTCCTCACGCCTTGGGATCTTTACCGTGTGAAATATTGATTTTATATTTTCATCAAAATGATGATGTATACGGTAAGACAAGATTTTAGTTACTTGAAGAAATATAACTTATTTCAGATTTATAGCGGTACTTTAGTATTATGATAATCATCTTGGTTTTCATGTATCTATTCACGTTGCCACCATGAAAGAGTATCCACCAAGCTGATATTTTTTTTATTAACGCCGCCCGGTTACAGATTCGTCTTGTAACAGACTTACTTATTTGTTAGTTAGTTAGTAAGCTTCTGCAATAGAAATAAAGTGAAGTCCACATGTTCAGTTATCACAGTCTAAAGGCTACTCTCTGACCAAATATTTACAGTGATTGATTGATTATTTTTCTGATAGTTTTTGTGAACTATCAGATGTATGCTTCTAGTTTCATGTTGTCAAATGTAAATAAATAAATATGTTCAGAATACCGAGTAAACAATTTTATTTTTAATTCTACTACGTAATTATGCAATGTTTGTTCAGGGCACAAGCACGGAGCAGGACACCCGCTTCAGTGATAAAGAGAAGAAGCTCATGAAGCAGATGAAGTTTGGAGATTGTTTAACTCAGCAGGTATATTTACATTTTGAATTATAATCTAAACCAGTTAAGCCAAGTCTCTTGTTTTTAGGTACCAGGACACATCACACCTCCAATCAATTCAGTAATAACTTGAAAAAATCCAATGATGTGTCTTCTCAATAAAAAAATTACAACATTTCTCACTTTACACTCAAAATTAAATAATTCCATTAAATAATATGTAGTTCATATCTATATGACATCTGTAACTTATTTTTAAAACGCTTATTTGATTTAAAAATTAAAATAAATTAAATACTTTTGTTTCTCCTGAAACTTTCAACTTTTTGTGTTGTTTCACTATTTTATTGTAGGTGCATCTTAATTTCTGCCTGTATTAAGTATATAATGTCTTATTCTATTCAAGTTCTAACTACTACCATTAATAAAGTTCTCTTGATATTGTTGATTTTAATTTAAGGTTATTTTTTTAAATATCGATGTATGTACTGGTGTAGGTTAAAGATTTTTAACCTACACCAGTATTAAGAAAATTATATAATTATGAATGTAGTAATATATGTCAAATGTGTGAAATGCAAGAAAAATGAGAGAATGACAGATATTGAATTTATAGAATACTAGCTGTCCGCCCCCCAGCTTCGCTTGTGTGGAGTATATGTTTCACACTTAGGGGTATAAAAAATAGACAGTAGCCGATTCTCAGATCTACTGAATATGCATATAAAAATTCATAAAAATCAGTCAAGCCATTTCAGAAGAGTATGGTAACCAGCATTGTGCCATTAGAATTTTATATATAAGATAACTGGCCTATTGTAAAATAAAATCACGTATAAGACATACCTATACTGAAACAATAATTTAAATCAACTCAAAGTTTTTTGTGGTGATTGAAAGGGGATACTCTCTCTTTCCTGCAAAAGAGTTTTAGTATAGAAATTGTATGGCATATTAGATTCTGGTGATCTAGCATAAAATTCCAAATTTTTTGATAATTTTTTATGGGCTCACTTTTTTTTATGGTAAGTTTTATGAGACCAGAGAGAGAGTTTTACAGTCAACTAACTTATTGTACAAATAATACAACAAGATAAGATATTACTTTGTATATTACCAAGAAAACTTGAAATTGTTGTAGGTATATTGTTCATATGTCAGTAATGGGTTAAACATAAATTTATTTTGAATTCTATAATTCTGATTATGGCTCAAATTTATAACTACCTGTGTGTAGGTTGACATGTCCAAGGTGAAGCTAGATGTGCTAAAGCCTTGGATCACTCAGAAGATCACAGAAATACTCAAGATGGAAGATGATGTAGTCATTGACTATGTCAATAACCAACTTGAGGAGAAGGTGAGTGACTATCTTATTTATTTCCTTTGTTATATATTTATATCAATAAGAAAATGTAATCATTGCAGTTTCTTTACAGTTAGAATTTAGATTATGTTATTCATTAGGTATGCTTTAAGTTTTATTTATAATCTAGCACTGTTTCAAAGAAACTGCAATTGAAGTATGGTGTCAAATGTATATTGATTGCGTATGGATATTTTTATGGTCCACACCGGTTAGTGCGCCGTCGAAGCCGCCTCAGCCCGCTGCCGCCAGCTCCCCGCCGCCGCCGCCGGCTCCGCTCTTTCGGAGGCCCTTAGCATTCTCAATCGGTATTTACGGGGAAATTAAATACTTAACCATGCTAACTGTAAAGCATCAAACGCAGTGGAGTTCCCTTGTTTGCGACATAAATGTTAAATGTATTGAGAAAAGATTTGTTAAAGTCGTTAAGAGATTGATTTGACTCGAGGTATGGAAGTCCCATTTTTAGGCCTTGCGTTCAGCATAATGTGGTTGTGTTCGCAAAACCCTTACAGGTGCAAGTGATAGAAGAGAGAAGAAAGAAGTCCGTGCCGCGTCGTCAACCGGCGGGCAGCGTTACCAGAGCTTCGTAGCAGTCAGCGAGCGACGCTGCGTCTTCTCGCTGTCGCCGCGGCCTCGTCGCTGATCCAGCCGCATCACTAATGAAAATTAATTTTATATGTACATAGCACCTGCTTCCTTACCCGAGTCATTTCTGTGCTGACTATTTAATTTACCATTTTGTATAAATTTGTATGTCCATGGCGCTCTTAACGGCTTTTCAATTATTTTATTTTCCTGAAACTTGATTTTTGTAAGACTGACAAAATATTAAGTGGAACAAATATAAGTAATTAAAGGATAAAAGGATAAACATCATTATTATGGTCAAAAATATAGGGTGTAAAATAACGAATTTGATGAAGATTAATAACACAAAATCTTTTCTTTCCCGGCCCTGTTTCCTCGACTCCTAGTTCCCTTGTCCCAAGAAAATGCAGATCAATCTTACTGGGTTCTTGAATGGGAAGAATGCCCGTCTCTTCATGGGTGAACTGTGGGAGCTTCTACTAAGTGCTCAGGCCAGTGAGAATGGAATACCAGAGACTTTCACACAACAGAAGAAAGAAGAGATTAAGAAAAGGATGGTAAATGTGATTTTTTCTTATTTGTGTGATATAAATAATCCATTCTGACCAAAAAGTATGTACCTATGATGCTTTCCAATTTAATTTCCAATAGTGATTAAAATTTAATATAATTAATAGGAAGAGCAGCAGAAGGACAAGGAGAAAGACAAGGATCGTCGCAGGTCGCGGTCGCGGTCTCGGTCCCGGCGTCGTTCCCGAGAGCGGCGGCGCTCCAGATCAAGGACAAGAGACCGTTCTTCTGACAGGAAGTAAGTCACGTTCTATTCTAAAATTACACAGCATAATATTCAGCATAAATTGACTTTGTAACCAAATTGGCACTGAAGTAAAAACACTTCATTGAAATAACCATGATTATCATTGTATAGGTTCATCCCTGTGCCTAACCTATTTGGTAACATTTGACTTCCCTTATCTACTATTTGACCCTTATCATACTTCCTTTATTGTGTGCCTTTAGTTAGTGATAGTAATTTTTATGATTCTAAATAAAATGTTCAACTTTATATGTATATTTTATTCAGGCACCGTAATGGAGGCAGCCCGCGACGTTCGAGGAGGCGCAGCCGTGATAGAAGCAGTCAGTCGAAGTCCTCGCATGTTGATGATAGCAAACCATCTGAACCTAAAGGTGCAGTCATGAATTTTTTGTGTATTATTATTGACGAAGTATCAAAAATAATTAAAGGATTTAATAAACAATCTTGAGATGATAACCATTAATACTGTGTAAATTTGTATATAGTGAAGTTTTTAGTCTCAAGAAACTCTATATATAATAGAAATAAAAGGAGGAGAGAGGAGAGGAAACTACATATTTTATTTAAATAATGCTACGAATAAATAATGCTCAGGAAGCGTAACTCGGAACAAATTGCGCTCAGAAAGTGGACCTACTTCAAACCAAATGACGACGATTCAAAATTCCAATCACTTGCGATGTTTCAAATAGACATGCTTGGTAATTGGTTTAAATTCAGAGAGAAAACAGGGATTGGTTCACGCGCGTGCTGTAATGTCTGTTATGACATCAGAGTCAAAATGGCGTGGATGATATTATGCAATGAGTAGACCGGACCAAGTCAATAATAAAGCAATATTACAATTATATTAAATGTTTTATACTATTGTGGTTTTTTTTTTAATTATACTATATTAATACAGGGTGGAAGGGACATCGACGCACAACCGCTTACCATGAATTCAGTACATGATTCTGGACCCCCCCGCATAGATATTTTTCGTCGGTTACTAAAAATGCTTAGATTGGGTACTTTTTCGTTTTTTGGTATGGGACTAAAATGAACAAAGCCGATGGTTTGCCAACAAGAATTGCGACTTCATCTATTGTTGGAGCGTTGAAATAGTGTTTGTGTATTTAATTGGGTCGTTTGTTTGCTCTGAACATAAGGTTCACCAGGTTCCTTTAAGGTTTCTGTTGACCTGGTACTTCAGTTGTATGTGGATATTTGTACAAACTGGTACTGCAGTTTTGTGTAACATAGTATATCCGTTTAATGATTTGTAAAATTATTTTTCATCAAAATGCATGGAGCATACTCTGCTAGTTTTCACAGGCATCCAGTCATACTCTCGTCTTTCTAATTGAACTGCAGCTATCCACTTACTTTGCAACTAAACTAAACTACTACATTGAAACTAAAAAAAAAAACAAAATACATTAGTCTTATAAAAATATCTAAATTTTATCGATTTACTTTTCAATATTTCATCTAGAAAAAATAATTTCTAAATTAGGTAAAAAATTTACTGACTTCATTTTGCATAATATTGACCATCTCGTTTTGATAACGTATTTGAAAAACTTTGAATATAATTATTATTGAGCTACTACATACAAGTGAAAGTGATCTCTGGACATTTTAATCTTGTATGTCTCCTGCACCACTTCGCAACACACGATGGCATGATGATTCACAATGATTTTAAGCTAAAACGTTTGACATATGCTTGCTTGCAAGGAAAATGTCCGACTGATGGCGCGCTGGACACAATTTTGAAGCCCCGCCTACTTGGACACAACTTTTGTTGGGTCATTTTCTTAACGCAGTTACATTTCCTGAGTATTATTTATTCGTAGAAATAATGTTTGTTTTTAAAGAAAATGGAAAATCTCCCGAGAAGAAAGAAGACACGGAGGTCAAGGAGGAGGTACATAATACATCAAATGACTCAAGCAAGGATGAGAGTAAAGAGAATATCGCCAAGGAAGACAAAGCTGAAGATGAAGGTCACAAATCGCGATCTGCATCACCGGAAAAGTGAGTTTAATAAGTAATTACCACATCGTTATTAAGGCGTTTACTGCCATTGCTTCATTTCTTAACCTGTCAAGCGGCATATTGTAGACACAATGCAAAATCTATTGTTATGTGCTTAAAAGAGGAACTGTACCGCTTGCCAGGTTAAAGTAACTCAGGTCTAAATAAGTTTGGATACTGTATTTGTTTTGGTTTGTGCGGTTAGAATCGATTCATGTATTCTGTATACCAATACCTTTTTATAGATCCACTGGTGAGAAAACCGCTGATGAAAAACCAGCAGAAAAAGCCAGGCGCTCATCTAGTGAAAGACGATCCACATCTGCATCCTCACGTAAGTTTAATTGAAGTTATTTTAGCAAACGTTATTAGTTTATCCATTTCAATACTGCAATTTAACTGCAATGTGCAGTTAAATTGCAGTATTGACATTGAAATTGTATCCAAAAATAGACAGCAGATTGTTATTATAATTATAATCTTATTTGTTTTAGGTGGGAGTGCAAAAAAAAGGTCATCGCATAAGAAGCGCCAGTATCGCTCAAATCGAGATTCTTCTACTAGTGTCAGCCCTAGACGGAGTTCTCGCCGTGAAAGGTAAATATGTGAAATAATACCGTGACATACATCCGGGTTCGTTTATTCAATCTGAGCCATTACTTATTAGCTGTTAACGCGGTTAGGTCGCGACCCCGCGAGACTTCGGCTCGTCTGGCGAGTCCGAAACTGTGAGTATAGCTGCACACACCTGCAACTATTGAGGATGATATTTTGGAAGAAATGCAATGCAGTTATTTCTTTACTAATTACCAATTTTTAATGAAACAGGAGTAAATCTCGTCGTCGAAGCAGCCGTCGTCGGTCGTTGGAGCGCCGTGACAGGGAGCGAGAACGAGAACGTGAGAGGGAGCGAGAGAGGGAACGTAGGCGACGCGAAAGAGAAAGAAGAGAGAGGTCAGTGAATATAATATTCTAACAGCGTACGAAACACATACTAGTTACTACTGTGACTCGTTCGCTGTTAGAATATTTTCCAAATGCATAAAAAATATTAAAAGCATACATACATAGATATAAAAAACATAGTAGGTGAAGAGCTCTCTGGACAGTTTTTTGACTAAAGTTCGGCACACCTTGAAGAATTATATGATTTCCGACATCATTGCATTGACCGACATCATTGCATTTGTGAATCTCATCATCATTGAGAGGAAGTGATAATTTTTATAACAGGTCGCGAGAACGTCGCCGCTCCCTCGAGAGACGTCGACGGTCGCGTTCACGTTCACGAAGACGCACTACAAGGGAGAGGTAACCTAAATTAGTATTTCTATGGGTTGATTTTTCAACAGCTAGATAACCGTTTCAGAAGAATTCATTATATGATTTGAAATAAATTCCATACAAAGTCGTCGAATGTGCTAGTTATTTTGTTGATAAAATTGTGGGGAAAGTAGCCCTTTAACAATAACTCCGATTTTTACGTTTATTGAAATTTTATTTGTACTTGGTTGAATTAATTTATTTGAAACATTACGTCATAAGGTCTCGGGATCGTCGTCGTTCCCGGTCTCGCAAGCGCTCAGCATCGCGGTCGCGGCGCCGCTCCGGACGTCGCTCGCGTGATCGACGTTCGAGGGACCGACGATCCAAGGACCGCCGATCTAGAGATAGATCCAGGTACGCCAGTATCCAATTTAGTATTAACTGCTTCTATTTCAATTTGAGAAACTAACAGTTGTTCGTATTATAGGGATAGGAAATCTAAAGATCGCACTAAGGAGAGGAGATCGAGAGACAGGAAGTCACGTGACAGACGATCCAGTGATCTAATCAAAGAAAGATTGGAAAAATCTGTTTCTATTCCTCGTAAAGGTTAGTTTATTTACTTATTTTATTATAGTTTATATTACACTAGCTTTCCACCAGCGGCTTCGCCCGAGTGGTTTCTCGGTATGTATTATATGTACAGTGGGTTATAGCTGTTACCTGACCCACCGAGACCCCACTGTCCCACCCAGGGTGGGTCAGGTAACAGCTATAACCCACTGTGCATATAAACCTTCCTCTTGAATCACTCTTATCTATTGCTGAAAACTGCATTAAAATCCTTCGAGTAGTTTAAAAGATCTAAGCGGACAGACAACGGAAGCGACTTCATTTTATACTATGTAAAGATTATATTATTATATTGAATATTATTAGAATTAATATTAAATATATAGTTGCCCGGAGTTTCAAACGCGTCCAAAAAGATTTACTTACTATCATGTTTTTCCATATAGTACCAAGTTTTATCCTTAAAGAGGTAGACAGAAGTGTCTCGCATTATTACCAGCCAGACAGCAAAAAAAAAAACTTATGTTTAAAACAATGTATTTAGTTTTTAGCTTACTCCACATTTCATAATAAAAAAAAAAGGTTTAAATGAAAATAAAACTATTTTTATATCTATGTTTCTTTTGTAGAAAACTTGGAAAAGTTGCGTAAAAAGTCGTCTGAGCGCGTTTCATTACCGCGCGAGCAGTCTAAAGAACGAGCTGTATCAAGTTCAAGTAGAGAATCCTCCGTGGCAAACGAAAAGTCGGTTCCGCAAAACGGTGATCAGGCTAAACCAGCACAGTCGTCTGATGACGAAGACAGAGAAGATATTATTGCAATTCCGACATTGCGTGAATTTTCAAAAAGTTTATCTCGTACTCCTTCTCCATTCTTACGGAAACATGAAATTGAACACAAAAAATCTGATAGATCCGGAGATGAAGCATCAGTAAAAGAACAAAATGAAGAGGAAACTAAGCCAAGAGAAGTAAAGAAGGGGAAGCGCAAAACCCAGCAATCTGAATCAGAAAGTGAGAGCAGTGAAGAAGTTTTAAAAGCTAAAGCCAAGTCTAAAGTCAAACGCAAGGATAAAGCTACTTCTAAAAAAGCAAAAAAACCCAAGAAAGAGAGTTCATCAAGTGACAGTGATTCAGAAGATAGTTCGTCTAGCGATTCAGAAGATGACAGGAAGAAGAAGAGCAAAAAGAATGCTAAAAAGAAATTAGCAAAGAAATCGCGGAAGAAGAGAGCGCGTTCATCAAGTTCGGAATCAACTTCCGAAGAAGAAGTAAAACACAAGAGCTCAAAGTCAAAGCAAAAGAACATTCCAGAAGAATCTGATGTCGACAAAAAGTCTAAAAAACGCAATAAAGATACAAATATTGAACACTCGAGGTCTGAAAAGGCAGATGGGAAGCAATGTAAGTCTAAGAAAGTTGAGAACTCTGATGATTCTCATGATGATAGTTCTGATAGTGACGAGAAAACGAGCAAGAAGAAAACTGCGAAACGGGACTCAAGTTCCGAAAAAGAAACCAGGCGCTCCAAGAAGTTAGAGCCATCCAAAGAGCGCGCAAATTCACCTGATGGCGCAAAAAGCCGAAAAGCAGAAGATAAAGTTGTAAAATCAAAGCATTCAGACGAAGTGAAATCTAAATCTCGTGATGATACTGAAAAGAAAGCCAAGAAACGTGAGAAGGAAGAATCCTCTTCAGATAGTGATCAGGTGTCGAAAAAGAAAGCCAGGAAGAAGGTTTCTGAATCCGATTCAGAATCTGACAGTGATGAACCTAAAAAGTCAAAGAAAGCTAAAAAGCATAAGAAACATTCTAAGAAGCACAAAAAACACAAGAAACATAAGAAAGCTTCAAAAAAGAAGGATGACTCTTCAGACAGTGAAGACGCTGAGGAGGAGGAAGAGGAAGGGAAAGTGAATAATGAGGATTTGGAAAAAAAACTTCGTGAAAGAGCATTGAAGTCCATGAAAAAGCAAACTAGTGTGTCAGGGTCCGACTAGCCCATAATGATTGTCCACCGCGCTTACAAAACTGACTTATGAGGGAGGTTCAGTGGCTTAGAATAATTGTCTTTATTTTACTGTATGTTACGATTTTAAACATGAATTAGCATGTATGATTTTAAGATAACGTGTATGTCACATTGTTAGTAATAAAGATTTTAATTGTGCATTCTCTTTTTATTTGTATTTTCCAACCTGAAACTTTTTGGGCTGAGTGCACCTATGTGAAAAAACATAGTTGGGAAGTTGGGATTCAATAAAACTACTTTAATCAATGTTATAGTATAATATTATTCAGGATAATCACTTAAATATAATGTTAGGTCCAGTAGGTTGGAGACAAAAGGTGATTTAGGTGTAGGTAGGTACTTAGTATATAAACTTTGGATGTACTTTGGTCACTTATGCAAATAAATAATCTGTTATTAATTAAATTTAAACCTATTTTTTTGAATAACCTCTGTATCCAGTAACTAAGCTTGGAGTGATACCGCTGTTGTAAATATTGCCATAACCCGGCCTTCTATTGTAATAGCCGTATCCTAAGTGGTTTGCACCTTGATAGGAGGGATTGCTGTAGCCGTAGTAGGAGTTGAGTCCACCACTGCCGGAGTAGCCGCCGTAGCCACCATTACCCCCATACCCGTAACCGCCGCTGTAGCCGCCTCTATAGCCTCCGTAACCCGAGTTGCCGACGTAACTGCCGTATCCAGAGTTACCAGAGTACCCCCCCTGTCTTTGGTAATCTCCGTCGTATCCGTTATAACCAGGACTATCATAGCCTCCAAATCCTCCATAGTTGTATCGGCTGTCTATTGAACCGTAACCTGTGACTCCTTGACCGTTTGGGTATCGACCCCAGTCTGAATAACGATCAGATGCATCTGAAAACAAAAAAATATTTATTAAAACCCAAATATGCAAAACTTAGTTTGCAGTAGTTTAGGTATTTTCCAGGTTACGTATGACAAGCTCAATAAAATGAAAAAAGGGCGCTAAGGTTCATTAATTATTTTTTTTCCGTGTGGAATTCCTGTTGGATAAATGGATACCAAATCTAAAACCGACGTCATTACGTAATATATAGTATACCTACTAATTTCCGCGGGCCATTTACGACTCCATTATTTTCCCCGCCAGTGATGTAGTGGTAGGGATGCGTTAATATAGACCTATTAGACCTGAGCGCCAAGACGGTTTCCTCTTGGACGCCCTTGCCTCCGAACACGATCGGCCCACTCGGCTCTTAACTACCTACGAAGCAGTTACCTACTATCCAGCATTTTGAATATGGATACAATAATATTCTCCTCTAGATTTTAACATACATTATGGCCTTGATTTTATGCGAGATGTATGGAAAAAACATTAAATTTCTGCTTACATCCACTACTGGCATCAGTTTTTAGATCATCCTTTTCGTCGCTCAAAGCTTGAGAGTTTCCAGGACCTGCGGCATCATCAGTAGGTGCTGCGTATGTGTACTCAAGTAACACTAGAGTAGCCAGAAGAAGGATACGTGACATCATCTGTCAAATTATTTTTTAATAATTAATATTATAATAATAAAATTCACAGTAGCAGCTCGGAGTCTGGATTTGTTCCCGGTTAATGGCAATCGGCTCGCCCCCTATTACATAGGACCGAAACATACCGGTGAAGTGTGGGTGTACATTGGTACACTTCTGCTTAATCCTTCGGGGAATACGGGCGTGATAGTATTAATATAATATATTACTGTGGTTTACAATTTACATTTCACACTACTTTCTGCTAAGGCAGGGAACGATTTTTACGCAAAGTTTGAAATGTATGGCTTATTCATATTCAGCTTAAAATATTATGTATTTAGGTACACAATGCCTGTGTCAGTGCTGCCCAAGTTCCGCATTATTTTAATTAGCTTAGTGCTAAGTTATACGTGTATGCCAAGAACTTTGACCCTCAAAACAATAATGATCCCGCTGTTAGAACTTTGTTATTCTCACGCAATGATTACAGGTTGGTAAGTAGGCGCATATAGGCATACGTAAATTCAATGATTCATTGTAGATTGTAGTTTCAAGATATCCAGTCTGACTTACTGCGACTACGTAACATATGGTTCCCCAGGCCCTTTCTTGTTGCTTGGATCCTAAGGGTCGAAGCGTTAAGCTGAATAGTCTAAGTTTATCCTTATAACATCTGCCACTGAAAGTTCTGACAAAAACGATCCAGTCGTTTCGGAGATAAGCGGTTCCGGCTAATCAGATATAGGTTCCTACAATAAGTAGCAGGCTGACAAAAAATCAATATAATATATTTTCGGGTTTAAAGTAGGTTCAAGATGAGGTCTTGAGTTCCAGGTCAAGCATAGTGCTGGTATTAGGTTTTTTTTAAGTAATTCTCAATAGCAGCTCGAAGTTTGAATTTAGCCTGGTTTGTGGCAATCTCCAAAAACACGGCACCGGAGCACAGTTGTAAGTATCTGTAGAATTTAGGTGTATGGTAAGTAACTATGATAAGATTTTTTCTCGAGGTCATGCCTAAAGGTTAAAGCTTGTATGCACCTATCATTAGCCCACCTAATTAATTAAAAAAATAAATTAACCATATCTAAGTTTATTCTATTCTACTTTCCATTAAGAGAGTGATAGAATCGGCTATCTTTTAAACAAAAGCTACGAAAGCACCTTCTCGACTGTAATTAGGCTGATTCATCGTCTTGAATTGATCTATCTGCTTATCGAATATATGTATCATATTTTTATATATTTATAAGTTATATATCCTATTATTTTATGTATTACGTGTACATACTTATATGTATCTGTTTATGTTTATTGTATATCGAATATAATTTATTTTAGTCTACATTTTATTAATTTCTCTTTGATCTACGAGTGCACTACTGTATTATTAATTATCTCTGCATCACCTCAAGGTTGTCTGGCAGAAAATGCCTTATGGCATTAAGACCGCCTTTGTACCAACGGTGCTTATAGAATTAATAAATAAATAAAATAGAAATAATTACATATTCGATAATGTAGTCAAAGTAAAAGTGAACTGGTTACCTAGTGCAAAAAAACTTACGTTTGAACTGCAAACTTTCACTAAAATGAATAATTATGTAAGTAGGAATGCATTTTTTTGTGTGTTGAGACTATAATTATAAGTGAAGTCAGTAGATGGATACTATTATTAATTTAGTAGCAACAATGCCGATTTGGCGGATAAAGGCAAATAACTACGTTCGCGACAGTTCGTAATTCAGAATCAATTATGTACCTAGGCAGGAATATGATTAGGATTGTATTTCAATAAGGTGTCTACCTAATAATTAGCAACATTATTGAACATACCCAGACATTAACAAATGTCTTCTAACAAATTCACAGTTATTTTAGTTATGTTAAGCTCTAGGTATGTATTTTAATAAATGTATGAAATGTTAACTGATATGGGACATACTTAATAGTCGGTAATTTAATATTATATAAAATAGTTATAGCATAAAAATAGTCGCAGACTAGATATTCTTGGCTTTATAAGGAACTTCGAAAATGGTAATGGTTCTCAAATCACATGTTATTATGTACGATATAATATTTTGTATGATACGCGATATTTTTATCTACCGATTGTGAACCAATTATTGAGTGTGTTTAAAATTAGTTTTCTTTTTCAAAAGATATCTGTATTTCGTGACGACAGAGATTAAGGGTCACTCACATGTACAAAAAATAATTCTAAGCACCAGCAGGTTTTATACAGACTGAAGACACATTATAGTTATAGATAACTACATAATATATTGTGCTGAAAGTAAGATGGAAATATAGGTACAATTTAAATTAATAGATAAACTAATTAGTAGGTCAATATAACGCGATAAAATCCGTAAAAAGTAGTTTTATTTAAACGTCTAATATTCGCGTAAGGGTTAGAAACCAGTAAACTAGTAATTATAAATTAGAAAAGACTTCATGAGGTAAGTGTACCATTATGCGATATTTTTTGATTAATTGATTTATTTAGGAAATTATTTATTAGGAAAAGGTATCTATAGATTTTATATTATGATGATCCTCCTGTGAAATAAATACTTGAACACATTAAAATAATAAGAACAATACTCACTGTTATATTTTTTCAAGCACACGTTGATATTATTACTTTATTGTATTTCACGAAAAGTTTAGAGTAAATCACCGGCACAGGTGGAACGTTGGAGTAGAGATGCGCTCTGCGTTCGTGTGCGTACGTTCCAACCTTTATAAACCGTGGGAGTTTTTGTCTTGTAATTGACAATGGTCACTGGGGAGGTAATGAGTCCGTTTGTAGGCGACTCGTCCTTCTGCAAGAAACTATGACGCATACATACGTAAACGTAACACAATCATTATCACTATACATATATAATGACACTTGTATTCTCCCAGGAGGTGTGTTATGGTCCCAAACTGCATACACTACAATATACGGAAGCATGATGCGAGTAACCCTGACAGTGTCTATTCGCATCGGTACTACGAAATGGACAATGGCTGTTTTAATATTTAATATAGGTATGTCATACAAATTATAATAAGGAATTTAATATATTATGTAGTTTTCAACAAAAATGAAGGACTTAAATACTTAATATACTTTGAATACACTTCCTCTTCATTGTATCTGCAATAATTCATCAGAATTATTAAGTATTCCCAGAAATGCAAAAGTAAGAAACAATGTTTTAGTAAAGCTTGTGCTACTTCTCGAATGCAGTCTCTGTACGCCCCTCGTCACGTCTACCGTTGCGTTACGTGTCGTGGATTCGATGCCCATCCGAGGCAAATACTTGTGTGTTCCATGCATTAGTTCGTATTTCTTTAGAATCTAGGTGTACCTACTTTGTGTTCGTCAATTGTATATTTGTGAAGTGTCCCCTGCGACACGGCTTGCTTCCCTGTGCGTCCCTAAACGTTTAAATAAGCGTTATTCATTTCCTTAATCATGATACAAATATCACATTAACGGCTTAGTTTTTTTTGTGAAACTATATTTGATAATACAGACGGCTTACCTACTTACTTAAAAAAGTAGATGAAGGTACATTGTTACATACATTTATGGGACAACTAGCTATATAGATAGATAACCCATACGTTAGTTATTTATACGATACGGTAAAAATTATATAAGTAGGTTAGGTAGTCAGTTACAAAGAATGATTGGTGAAATGTGTAGGTATGGGAGGTGATGGTACCATCATGGTTGACTAGCTAGGTTGGAGGTCGCTCGCCAAGGTCGCACTCATCCTTGTCTTCTTCGTTAGACAACTTTTTTGAGCCACTCGTCATCAGCGGCCTTAGTACATTTACATGTTTTTTTATAGTCTTATTCAAACACTGCTGTACAGTGAGGTTATCTATCATGTTATTTAGGATCCAGATTCTTGGTAGTTGTAAGAGTGGTAGTTTACAGGGCATGATGGTCGAAACTCGAATTTAAGCCACGCACTGCTGACATTTGCTGATCATTCACTGCTGTCTCAGGTCGTCCAGAGTAATGTGGACTGGAATAGAATACTGAGGACGTAATACTATACGGAGAGTCACTTCGAGAGAGGGAATTATAGCTTTATTATTACAGTTATTTTTTTACCGGGACACACAATAGGCTGTTACATATGGTTAATGTTAAAATGTATGTAACGATGGGCGTAGCCTCCACTTCCCCGTTAGAATTACCTAATAATGTGTAGGAACCAATGTATCTACATAAAACAGCGTCGTAGGTAAGTGGGAAAAAACGTTTTCTTGTGCGACAAGTTCACGAGACTATTTCGACACAATAGTCCAACCTATAAGTACTTATATTAATTTGTTACTCGTAACGTGACTATTTTATTTATGTAGGGTTAGATAAGGTAGCGTAGGTCTATTTTAGTTTACATACCTACGTAAGTTAGCTTAACTCTCCAGTGCTAGTTATAATACTTTGTTAAGGCGCTGACAACAGCTAACAGAAATCGACGTTTCGGTATTTTGGCCACGCCTACTATTGCTCCGATTATCTAGCGCCGATTTTAAACCGACGGTGATGAAGCGAACTATCAAATAAGAAACAAAATCAATAATGAACAATGAGTCAATAGATGGCGCTGTGTTGTATTTATTGCTCTGTACTAAAAACTAGAAACAAATTAGAACAGTATGAATAGTTATTATAATATTAATTATTATATGCAACTTTATTTAAAATGAATTAAAAACACTATACCTAAATGTAAAGAAAATAAAAACCCACACTACTTATACTAGCAAAATTTTCATTATTTTTAAATACACTATTCATTTGTTTGTTTTTTGTATAATATTATCTATTTATATATAACATACCATCATACAATAATACCATCACGCCTGTATTCCCCGAAGGGTTAGGCAGAGGTGTACCAATGTACACCCACATTTCGCCGGTATGTTTAGGTCCCATGTAATAGGGGGCGAGCCTATTGCCATTAACCGGGCACAAATCCAGACTCCGAGCTGCTACTGGGAATTTCATAGAAAAACCCTTTGCTCGACCCGGGCATCGAACCCAAGACCTCTAGCGTAGCAGTCGCGCTTAGGACGACTAGACTAATGAGGCAGTCATAATAAGACAATAATAATGATTACTTTCAGTAATATTATTGAAGGTAATCATTTTCTACTCCTAATTCCACATGCGGGGACCTACTGAGCTAGACCCATATATTTTAAACCGACTTTAAAATAAGGAGGTTTTCCCCATACAAAAATTGTATTAGTATATAATGTTTGCGTATTATATATTTCTATACAATTGTAAGTGTCCATAATATCTCTGGGCAAACGTAACAGGTACTTATGAGTTTATTTTATTAACAAACAAGATTCCGCCTGCGCACGGTGGTCCAAGTGCCCTACAAGCGAGGTCATAAATACCTTACTTTATTATACTTGTTAAATAGGATTTTTTCTGAAGGGTAAATAATAAAAAAATGCTTCACTTATTACATTAATGCTTTATTTACATAATTTAATACATTATGTACAATTAACTGTACATATGTATATGTATTGTTCAATATAAATTTAAATTATCAATATTTGAGATTTATTCTCCCTCGTTCGGAAATACATGTTATGGATTATGATATTAAAGCTATTCATGAAAGGGTTATCATTAAATATGTATTCTTTTATATATTATACATATTATGTACAACAAAAGACAAGAAAACTAAAACTAACATCTTATTTTCAAACGTCAACATAACCACAACTAACTACAACAATCAACCTAATTTAAATTATATTAAATCTCTACTTAATATTATAAATGCGAAAATAACTCTGTCTGTCTGTCTGTCACGCCTAAACCACTCAAACGATTTTGATGAAATTTGGTACTGGGATAGACTAAAGCTTGAGAAAGGACATAGGCTACCTTTTATTACAAAAAATAGTCTTGATGGGGTTGAAATAGGGGGTGAAAGTTTGTATGGGAGTTCATCATTTTTCAAGATAAAACCATGAAACTTTATATTAAAGCATTTGATAAGAAATAAATAAATATTAGTTTTACCGTTTTTGAAATTTCGACCTGTGTGGGGATGAAATAGGGGATGAAAGTTCGTTTAAAAGTCCAAACAAAGTCAAGTTTAGCCCCTGAACCGATTATGATGAAATTTGGAACAAAAGTAGACTAGACCTTGGGAAAGGATATAAACTACGCTTTGTTGTAAAAAAAGGGGTTGAAATAAGGGATGAAAATTTGTATGGGAGTTGGTCATTGTTGAAGATAAAATGATGAAACTTTGAATTTAGGCACATGATAAGAAGTAAAAATTTGTTCCAGTGTTTTTAAAATTTTGACCTGTGTGGGAATGAAATAGGGGATGAAAGAACTTTCATTTGACTTTGTTTGGAGTTCCATATGAACATATGGAACTCCAAACAAAGTCACGCTTTGAAGCCCAACCTCGGAACCGATTTTGATGAAATTTGGTAAAAAATAGATTAGACCTTGGGAAAGGATATAAGCTACGTTTTGTCGTAAAAAAGGGGTTGTAATAAAAAAAGGGGTTGTAATAAAGGATGAAAAATTGTATAGGAGTTTGTCATTGTTGAAGATAAATGCTGAAACTTTGTGTTTAGGCACTTGATAAGAAAAAAAATTATTTGATATGGGGTTTTTGAAATTTCAAACTGTGTGGGGATGAAATTTGGTACAAAAATAGATTAGACTTTGAGAAAGGACCGGTCAAAATCGTGTTGTCCACACGGGCGAAGCTGTGGGCGGAAAGCTAGTTCTTAATAAATCTAAAACCTGCCTCGACATAACGCTCTTTTTCTTATGGGGAAGTTTCCGAAGACCAGTAATGAATGGGTCTGAGCTGAGTCTCTTAAGTAAGTAAGAGGAAGTCTGTTAAGTAAGTCCGTATTCGTAAGTACTCGCGACATTTTTCTCGTGTGATCCCGTCTGAAGGCCTTATAATTTTTGTTGTTAGATTCTGTTGCCTCTTCGGATAATTCCCCGATAGATAGTAAAGCATACTGTGCTACTTCAGCACCATGGATGAGGACTTTGTGAACGGAAGCTGGGAGAATAAACCATGGATATTCTTGAATTAAAAGTCGCGCGGTTTCCAAAGGGTATTCATTAAATTTATCCGAATCAATATTAAAACCCGAGGACAAGGCTTGTAAAATTGTGGAACAACGTTCAATCAAATCTTTATTTAAGCCAGTAATTTCAACTGAAACTGCAGAATCAGAGAACAATAATTTGCTACTACTACTAAACTACTAGTTTACTATTAAACCTAATCTACGTCTAAACTCATTCTGAACATACGATTTCCTATCTGCTACTTGTCTCTTCTCATCATCCGACCTAACCTGCCACTTCTTAACATCCATCCTGTAAGAAAGATGAACAAAATATTCGAAAAAGCAAATCCAAGAATGTAAAGGAGATAGGCCAAACTCAAACCTACTTGGTCATGGTCGGTTCAGCCAAACCGCAATATCCAGACACGTGTATTTCTGTTAATGGACACAAATTTGAGGAGGTAAAAAAGTACAAATACCTTGGTACGCGGTTAAATGCATCTAGGGAGAGTGAGCAGGAAATAAAAACCCGTATCTAAATCGGTAGCAGATCTTTTAACAGGATGAAGCGTGTTCTCTGCAACCGTAACCTCAATCTTCTTTTGCGTATTAGAATGCTTCGCTGTTCTATCTGGCCCATCCTTCTATACGGATGGGAGGCTTTGACGGTTAAAGAAGACCTCAGGAAACGTATAGAGGCGTTTGAAATGTTACGAATGAGGAAGTTGTCCGACGAGTAAAGCAGAGACTTTGAAAATAATAATAATAAAATAAATGATATTTTGAAAACCTTCAAACAGAGAAAAGCTTCCTACTTAGGACATTGTTCGTTTTGATAGTAGAAAATCTATACAAAAGAAAGATAACACAGCTTATCAACTTTTTTCACTTGAATTTATCAAAAAACCTAAAGAACCGAAAAAACCGGGTACCCGGTTCCGGCTTGACTTCGGAACCGAAAGAACCGGTTCCTTAAATAGGGCCGGCTCGATGCTTTAATTTCATTGAACGAATCCGAGCGTGTAGGGAACTCAAGCCATATTTGTAAATATCTTTATATTTTTGGTTTCCTTCTAATTAACTCTTAAAAGTTACTAGACAGATTGGATCAGTTATTTTCACTCGTCTTTCACTATAAATATTTTGGCCAGATGTTCTATAAAAACTCCGAAACAGGGGTTTCTAAAAACTTATAGTCTTATCGTAGTGTGCTCGTAGTGTATCGCTGCAAGAGCTCAGCACAATGCTCAATGACCTCGACAGAGTTTCCCAACAAGTGGGTCTTACGATGAACATGGCCAAGACAAAAATCATGTCGAATGCCCATGTCGAACCCATTTCTATATCTATTGGGAACTCTGTTCTCGAAGTTTTTGACGAGTACGTCTAATGAGAAATCAATTAAACTAAAATATATTTTTTCTTGTAATAAATAAAAACTACCTTATAACTCACAAAGTGCCCGTTTGGCGCACCATGTGTCTTAGAACTAAATAAAGCTCTTGATATGCGTAGTATGACAGTGAAAACCGTTACAATACATATTTTGTGTTTTGAAACGCTATGTTCGTTTAAATCTAAATACACATATATATCCTCTGACTGTAAATAGGCAATATGCCTATTTACGGTTAAATAAATCGAAATAAACATAATGATAAGAAAATTTTAAAATATATATATTTCATTATCCTATATCTCTTAAAGTGCACGTTTGGCGCACCGTGTGTCTTAAAAGTAAATGCAGCTCTTGATATGTGTAGTATATTAGCGAAGACCACAACAAGGCCGGAATCAGAAATAAGAGTGATCAAGTCAAGTCATTTTCTTGGTGAAATTTCATAAATGTTCAAATAACTCCTTAAATACGAGAGATAGGAGAAAATTTGTCACAACAAATTCTGAAGGCATGAGATAGTCAAGTACGTACATAATTAGTTTTTTAAATTAAAAAAAAATGTTTGAGGTGCGAATGTCCGACCTCTCCCATACATTCGTTCCACTGTGCGAGGCTGGCTACCGGACACCGCGCTACACACGACGCCAACTGTTCGTGAGAAATAGTGTTTATTCTTATTTTATATGTAGGTACAATGTTTGATATTTTATTTGATATTAGTTTAAGATTTATTGTATTGTATTATAGTATTATATATACATGGGCTCCGTTGCTTGAAATAAATAAATAAAAATCTATTTCTCATGATTTCCCGTGGCTTTAAAAATATTTTTCTTGACTTTCGGAGTTTCCGGGTACTATATTTTTTTTTATCTCTGGATGCTATTGAAGAATACAAGCAACAAAAAATAGTATGTACAATATTTTCTATACTTAATAGCTTTTTGCCATATTAAGTAAGTAAAAGTCTCTTTTTACTGTAATGAAAATGAAATAATTCTAGGAAATATATTAATAATTATTATAAAAACTTAAAATAAAATAAAAAAGATCACAACAATAATAAACTGCACTTGTCACCAACAGGTATCGAACTTGAGACTCCCGACTTCACAATCATGGCATTTACCACTAGGCTAACCGAACGCTATCAATATAGACGAATTACGGTATCGTTTGTAGCAAATAGCGTAGAGTTTCATTACTGTTCGTGTATTTGTTTTGCCAATATGACATAATTATGACACTATAAAAATTGTTGTTTTCTATTACTTTCATGACATGTTTTTGTTTGTTAGTATAAAAGCGCTTTTTGGGCTGGCATTTTTGTACGTTTTCCATTTCTACAGCAAATATTTTTACTACTTAGAACTTAATTTATATTTGAACTATAGTTATAGTTCAACCATATCCTTTACCAATGTCTTTACGTCTTTCAATCTTATTTGGGAACAAAATACATGTGCGGTCTTAGCGTCTGGTGTACGTAACCAGAAGATGCACGTTCGAATCCTGCCCGCATGTCGTATTTTTCCTCCACTAAAATAACTTAATAATGAAAAATGCCTAAAAAATACCTAAAAAATACAAAAAGACATATGTAATATGTTTTGAGGTATGTTTATGTTTGAAATTGTCAAACAACAAAATACGTAATGAACGGATAGCGCGCGGAGCGAAGCGACATAGGTCCGTCTAGCAGCACGTCTATGCGAT
The DNA here is from genome assembly GCA_958496365.1 of Subacronicta megacephala. Classification (NCBI taxonomy): domain Eukaryota; kingdom Metazoa; phylum Arthropoda; class Insecta; order Lepidoptera; family Noctuidae; genus Subacronicta; species Subacronicta megacephala. Next base: position 7,723,145 of record OY292518.1, read on the forward strand.
CACTGTCGGATTGCATAGAAAAGAAAGAGAAGCGTGGTGATGCGACCCTCGCAGCCACTCGCAGCTTTTTACAAAACCATAAAACAATTAATTACTAAAAAAAAACTTAAGTTATCGAAAATATAAAGCAACCAAGTTCTGTATTTAAATATGATACGTTATTGTTATTAATTTTACCAACGTGCATTGCTTAGTAATAAAGATATTTTTGTTTAGAATTCGTTTTAAGAGGTTAGTTTACAATTTTTTTGGATCGAGAAAACTTTTCAAAAACGTGTTTTCAAAGCAACAGTTTTCTCCAGAATATGTTCAAGATTAACATATATTTTTTTCGCTGTCACAAACGTTATGGATTTGGCTAAAAACTTGTTGAAAATATGCCTATTTGGGTGTTGTCAGCGCCTTAAATGGCATATAATTAGAAAGTGACCCTAAAGTAGCTGACGCGACAGACGTCCTGTCTTAGCTATGGATATTCAATTGAACTGGATAAAAATAGTCGTTTTCTAAAATTTTCTAATTTTCCGCGCAACTTTTTTTTTTGTTTCATATGAACCTTCTTATGACAGAATTAGATAAATTGTTTCAGCCGTTTACGCGTGATGCCGTGACCAAAGTAAAGGGATTTCTTTTTATATTGGGGCGCCCGCAGCTGAGCGATGCGGCTTGCCTAAATTGTAAGTAGGTAATTAATTGAAATAAAACTACTTTTTACGGATTTTATCGCGTTATATTGATATTTTTAAATTCCCGACGTTTCGGATCCTTTACAGCATCCATGGTCACGGGTGGACTGCTACTGCTACCATGGATGCTGTAAAGGATCCGAAACGTCGGGAATTTAAGAATATCAATATAACGCGATAAAATCCGTAAAAAGTAGTTTTATTTCAATGTCTAATATTCGCGTAAGTGTTAGAAACCAGTAAACTAGTAATGTGTTATCACTTTGAATTGAATTATTGATTTTTTAACGAACTAGTAACTTACGTAGATAATAAGTGAAAGCTGTGATCTCCTATAATTGGTGGAGCTCACTGTTATTTTGTCCCATGACGTATGTGAAATCTAACAGGTTACGGAATACAGGCATGATAGGGTGAAGGTGTATATTCCGTGAAGGGTAGAGCAACCCTTTGGGGAATACAGTTATGATGTATGTGGAACCTAAGAGGTGTACATTAATAGTAATACACCTCTATAGAGGTACATTAGTACACCTCTTTACAACTCCATAGAGATTTATCTACTAATGTTCACCCAGGTCATCAGTAAGTTTAGGTGTCACTAAACAGTGGGCAAGCCTTATGCCTACAAATTCAAACTCCGACTGATAATATGAGAATCGAACACGGGATCTCTAGCATAGAAATTGCGCTTTCGACCAGTATACTAATGAGGCACTTGCATCTAAATATGAATACTACGATTAATGTTGTGCCATAGATAGAAAAGTAACAACATTTTAAAGAAAACAATACCTTTTTTTTTCATTTAGATGTTGAATAAGAGTTTACACGAGTTGCGGCATTTTTGTTGGGCTATTACTATTCAAACGAATAAACCTGAGCACAAATATTTTGGAGGTACTTGGAATTAATATTAAACTACGTGAGCAGCCATTACAATTTTGTTGTGAACTCCTCAAAATTGTTGTTTTTGTACAAATTGTGACAATTATGGTAGCTGGTAGGTATGTTAAAGTTTTGGCCGACGATTTAGTATAGTGGTCTCCGACAAGGCCATACCATGACTCACATTATATTTTAATGATCATGCCTTAAAAATACAAGACTGTAGTTATACAAAATTATTATAAATATTTCGTTTATGCTGAATGGTGTCCATAATGGTTGAAGCTCATGGAAAAGGAAAGCTAGAAGTCGTAGGACTACAGTTGTTAGTTTTAACCACAGATAGGTATGTACACAACACAACACAACAGGAACATAATTAAGTAGGTATACTAAAGATTTGTTATATGATATTTTTATTTTATAGTAGTGAAACTGTGAACCCACAAAATAAAATAAAAAATTGATTTTTACGCCAAACGCTTCCATAATATGACCCTCTAGCAGGGGTTGGCATCAAAATATCATTTCATACCGTTTTTTGGCTTGACATTGCTTAACATCGTCCCTAAGTCTATTATGTATCTACTTAGTAATTATAACACGACGTGATATTGAGGTCGTATAAGAAGGGATCTTGGTATTCCTTTCTCATAATCTAAAAATTATTGCATTGAGACGTGTGGTACGGGCCCTCATTTACAAAATTGGTTGAGCTCAGAGTTTCTGTGTCAACAGCTGCCAACTATATTAACTTTGTTAGCTTACAAATGTCTATACTCCAGACCTACAGTATTGAGCTGCTCGGTAAACTGAACGAATGTCGTTGACAGTGTATGTTGAGTCAATTGTTTGTTTGCTTAGTTGATTGTGTATATTACCTACACACAAATACCATACTATCATGCCGGAACTCCCCGAAAGATAAGGCAGAGGTGTACTCATGAACATTCACAGTTCGCTGATATGTTTAGGTCCCATGTAATAGGGAGCGAACTTATCACCATCTGGGGACAAATCCGACAGCCGTTCAAATGAGACTCCGAGCTGCTTCTGAAAATCGATTAACATTTTCCTCGACCTGGGAATTAAACCGATGACCTCTAGCGTAGCAGCCGCGCTTGGGACTAATGAGGCAGTCAACATAAAAAACACTGACTAAACTTTTCAATTTTGATATCTTTTTAAGATCTATTATACTATAACAGTACCAGTTAAATGAGTATTACTTATTAACACAAAATACGCGCTATGTCGTGAGTTGCAAAGAACAAGCCGCAATAGCATACCTAATTATCATATACAGGTAGTAGGTAACCTATCAATTATTTAGAAAGGAAAACGTAAATAGGTTTTAGTATAATTGATTACCTATGTCAGAGAAAAAAGCCCTGCGAGCTGGAAGATAATGTCTAGAACTCTAGAGCCTCGCAGTGACCCGTGACGACGCATTGGAGTCACGGCTATTGTGGTACACAATGATAATACGTCACTCGCAACTTATGTAGGTACATCTACTTGGTCATACATGGATATGAAGGGTTATTCTGGTACTTCAAAAATGTTAAATATAATTCAATTTTAACCTCAATGTCGTGACTGTCATCAACAATCAAGGATTTCCCAGTGGTTGATTTTGTGATTTAATTACAACATAGACAGCAGTTAGTTAGTCAAGTAGTGATAGCCTCCTAGCAGTGATGTGGTCTCGAGTTAGAATCCAAGGCACGCAACTTTTGACTTTTCGTAGACATGTGCGTAATAATAATGAAGACATTTACCTATTGATAATTTAGGACTTCATTTCATTTTCAGTTCCATTTGTCTTCTTTTTAAAAAACCTACTAGCAATTTGGGTATGTTAATACTACTTATACTAAGCTAAATGCTTGTATTACGAGTGGGTTCACGTCGGTCGTGCAATGAGTGGGTTTCGAACCGGCAGCCACATGATCGCAAGTCCGGCTCTAGCCATTAGGCTACCACCGCATAAACGACGCTTAAGATTGGAATTATATTTTGGGCGGTTTTCAATACGCTTTTATTAGCTTCACATGTAACTAAATAGTTATGTATCAGACAGAAAAGGATAACCCTTCTGTTCTGTTATATATTTATGGATGTGTGATACGTTACCATCAAAATATCATAAAGAAAATATAATAGATTAAGAATAGAAAATTCATATCTTTGTGAACATTGCGCTTCATTTAATGCTAAAATCTCACATTAATTCCTAATCTGAGGCTAAAATATAATAAAAAGGATAAGAAGAAGAAAATATACGTTATTTTTTAAAACTTAACCTTTTAATCTTACGCCTGCATTTCCCAAAAAGTTAAGGACGTACGATTGTAATAGCTAATATGTTACTAGGAAACGAGAAACAGAGCTTTTTTCATTATTTTCGTAATTTGTCTATTATTTAATGGTCTCTGACGATTTGACAATAAAAATCTAATAATACTGCTCGACCTGGGAATCGAACCCAAGAAGCAAGTTTTATTTTTTAGTCGTTCTATGTATATCTGGAATCAAGTGGCAGGGGAATTTACTTGTCGAGTTTTTTTCGCAAATATGACTCTTACGAGTATAGTACCTAATAACCATGTTTTAATACTATTATGTAATTTGTACGAGGTAGGAACTATTCGGGAATGATGTGATTGTGTTAAGAAAACAACATTATTAATTTAAAATATTATTTATTATTTCTTTACAGTTCTCTTGAGTTCTTGACGCTAATGATCAAATTCAATACGATAATATAAATGGCAACATTGAATTGAAAAATATATTTTGTAAATATTACACACAGAAAGCGTATCATGAAATAATAAAAATACTCGTATAGGTACTTAAATATTATAATTTTTCTACATTATGACGTATATTTATACTTGCGGCTAATAAATATTGATTGACGTCATCTTTAAAATTTTGAGATCGTCCAAGAATTTTTACCATCGGACAGTCTCAAAATTATTTTTATTAACGTAGGTATACCCAAAAACGTTTATTCTGGGTATACAAATAACTCAGTTTTTCACTGACTTACTACTATTTTTCTTAGTTTGATTCTTGTTTTTCTTTTCATCTTTTTCGTTCGTGTCGTCAAGTATTCGTGGATGGGCTGCGATTGTGCGTATACTCTTTTTCATAGGTTTGATTTGATTTCTTAGGAGGTCGTCTAATTCAGTAAGAGATTTAATTTCTTTGAGATCTTTGAAGCCGGTGCTGCGTCCCCCATTAATTCTACCGAGGTATCGATATATGTCATTGTTAGCTTGGCATTGTGCGCAGTTATACTGCACAGGTACCGCATTCGGGAAGTTCTGTTGAGCGCTGTTCATATTCGTACTGTTGCCTGGACAGTATGGTACGAATACAACAGGGAGAAATCCAATGATACCATAAGGCGCATACTGCTGCTGATTTTGATTCTGGTTGTATGGCGGTGAAGCTGCTTGGGGTGCCTGTCCTTGTACTGCTGTATCATTCTGTCCTGGCTTCAGTAAATAGCACGGGCAGGACCCTGGGCTCGGAACGATTGGCAGTGGGTATGGAATGACGTAGATCGGGAATGGTGGCATTTGACTAGACGGAACAGTCGCAGGTGGCTGGACCCCAGTACCTGAAGGAGCACCTTCCGAATCTGAAAAAGAATATTGATCGTGAAATTCACAAGTAGATCGCTATTTATGCCCAATATAAATATATTTTTTCCTGGTGTGATATTTCCGTTACCTATTTGTCTTTTGGATGTATTGTATAATGAGCCATAATGTTGCCACTATAACATTCCCTATCGTATTTAACCCCTTATAGACATTGAATTTAAAAATTTCATAATACATTCTTTAATTTCTTACCTAGGCCATAATAACTTCCACCCAAAAAATCTCGCATATAGAAAACAAATTAACGTACCCGGGTATTGTCCTGGATATCCTGGTTGGCCTTGTTGTCCAGGGTATCCTGTCTGTCCTGGGTATCCAGGCTGTCCTGGACCTCCTTGTTGACCGGGTTGTCCTGCCGGTCCTGGGTATTCAGGCTGTCCTGGACCTCCTTGTTGACCGGGTTGTCCTGTTGGTCCTGGGTATCCAGGCTGTCCTGGACCTCCTTGTTGACCGGGTTGTCCTGCCGGTCCTGGGTATCCAGGCTGTCCTGGACCTCCTTGTTGACCGGGTTGTCCTGTTGGTCCTGGGTATCCAGGCTGTCCTGGACCTCCTTGTTGACCGGGTTGTCCTGTCTGTCCTGGATATCCGGTTTGTCCTGGACCTCCTTGTTGACCGGGTTGTCCTGCTGGTCCTGGGTATCCAGGCTGTCCTGGACCTCCTTGTTGACCGGGTTGTCCTGCTGGTCCTGGGTATCCAGGCTGTCCTGGACCTCCTTGTTGACCGGGTTGTCCTGCTGGTCCTGGGTATCCAGGCTGTCCTGGACCTCCTTGTTGACCGGGCTTTCCTGTTGGTCCTGGGTATCCAGGCTGTCCTGGACCTCCTTGTTGACCCGGTTGTCCTGCCGGTCCTGGGTATCCAGGCTGTCCTGGACCTCCTTGTTGTCCGGGTTGTCCTGTCTGTCCTGGACGTCCGGTTTGTCCTGGACCTCCTTGTTGACCGGGTTGTCCTGCTGGTCCTGGGTATCCAGGCTGTCCTGGACCGCCTTGTTGACCGGGTTGTCCTGCTGGTCCTGGGTATCCAGGCTGTCCTGGACCTCCTTGTTGACCGGGCTTTCCTGTTGGTCCTGGGTATCCAGGCTGTCCTGGACCTCCTTGTTGACCTGGTTGTCCTGCCGGTCCTGGGTATCCAGGCTGTCCTGGACCTCCTTGTTGACCGGGTTGTCCTGTTGGTCCTGGGTAACCAGGCTGTCCTGGACCTCCTTGTTGACCGGGTTGTCCTGCTGGTCCTGGGTATCCAGGCTGTCCTGGACCTCCTTGTTGACCGGGTTGTCCTGTCTGTCCTGGATATCCGGTTTGTCCTGGACCTCCTTGTTGACCGGGTTGTCCTGCTGGTCCTGGGTATCCAGGCTGTCCTGGACCTCCTTGTTGACCGGGTTGTCCTGCTGGTCCTGGGTATCCAGGCTGTCCTGGACCTCCTTGTTGACCGGGTTGTCCTGCTGGTCCTGGGTATCCAGGCTGTCCTGGACCTCCTTGTTGACCGGGCTTTCCTGTTGGTCCTGGGTATCCAGGCTGTCCTGGACCTCCTTGTTGACCGGGTTGTCCTGTCGGTCCTGGGTATCCAGGCTGTCCTGGACCTCCTTGTTGACCGGGTTGTCCTGTCTGTCCTGGATATCCGGTTTGTCCTGGACCTCCTTGTTGACCGGGTTGTCCTGCTGGTCCTGGGTATCCAGGCTGTCCTGGACCTCCTTGTTGACCGGGTTGTCCTGCCGGTCCTGGGTATCCAGGCTGTCCTGGACCTCCTTGTTGACCGGGCTGTCCTGATGGTCCTGGGTATCCAGGCTGTCCTGGACCTCCTTGTTGACCGGGTTGTCCTGCTGGTCCTGGGTATCCAGGCTGTCCTGGACCTCCTTGTTGACCGGGTTGTCCTGTCTGTCCTGGATATCCGGTTTGTCCTGGACCTCCTTGTTGACTGGGTTGTCCTGCTGGTCCTGGGTATCCAGGCTGTCCTGGACCGCCTTGTTGACCGGGTTGTCCTGCTGGTCCTGGGTATCCAGGCTGTCCTGGACCTCCTTGTTGACCGGGCTTTCCTGTTGGTCCTGGGTATCCAGGCTGTCCTGGACCTCCTTGTTGACCGGGTTGTCCTGCCGGTCCTGGGTATCCAGGCTGTCCTGGACCTCCTTGTTGACCGGGCTGTCCTGATGGTCCTGGGTATCCAGGCTGTCCTGGACCTCCTTGTTGACCGGGTTGTCCTGCTGGTCCTGGGTATCCAGGCTGTCCTGGACCTCCTTGTTGACCGGGTTGTCCTGTCTGTCCTGGATATCCGGTTTGTCCTGGACCTCCTTGTTGACTGGGTTGTCCTGCTGGTCCTGGGTATCCAGGCTGTCCTGGACCTCCTTGTTGACCGGGCTTTCCTGTTGGTCCTGGGTATCCAGGCTGTCCTGGACCTCCTTGTTGACCGGGTTGTCCTGCCGGTCCTGGGTATCCAGGCTGTCCTGGACCTCCTTGTTGACCGGGTTGTCCTGTTGGTCCTGGGTATCCAGGCTGTCCTGGACCTCCTTGTTGACCGGGTTGTCCTGTTGGTCCTGGGTATCCAGGCTGTCCTGGACCTCCTTGTTGTCCGGGTTGTCCTGTCTGTCCTGGATATCCGGTTTGTCCTGGACCTCCTTGTTGACCGGGTTGTCCTGCTGGTCCTGGGTATCCAGGCTGTCCTGGACCGCCTTGTTGACCGGGTTGTCCTGCTGGTCCTGGGTATCCAGGCTGTCCTGGACCTCCTTGTTGACCGGGCTTTCCTGTTGGTCCTGGGTATCCAGGCTGTCCTGGACCTCCTTGTTGACCGGGTTGTCCTGATGGTCCTGGGTATCCAGGCTGTCCTGGACCTCCTTGTTGACCGGGTTGTCCTGCTGGTCCTGGGTATCCAGGCTGTCCTGGACCTCCTTGTTGACCGGGATGTCCTGTCTGTCCTGGATATCCGGTTTGTCCTGGACCTCCTTGTTGACCGGGTTGTCCTGTTGGTCCTGGGTATCCAGGCTGTCCTGGACCTCCTTGTTGACCGGGTTGTCCTGTTGGTCCAGGGTATCCAGGCTGTCCTGGACCTCCTTGTTGACCGGGTTGTCCTGTTGGTCCTGGGTATCCAGGCTGTCCTGGACCTCCTTGTTGACCGGGTTGTCCTGCCGGTCCTGGGTATCCAGGCTGTCCTGGACCTCCTTGTTGACCGGGCTGTCCAGTCTGTCCTGGGTATCCAGGCTGTCCAGATTGAATTGGGTATCCTGGTTGTCCGGGAGGAAGTCCTATTCCATAAAAAAGAAAAAAAAGTTTACTATCTGCCAGAAAGAAAGAAACATATGTGGTCTCCACGCGACAAAAATTTTTGTCACCTGTATTTCTGGCCACACGTATCATGTTGATTTGTTACTAAATACCTAACTGAAGTTGGAATTTATCAAATTAAGAATTTTAAATGGAAACAAATTGGCAGTAAGTATTGTTCTACACTCTCTTAGCCTTCAAAGTTCAAAGCCCATGCCTATGAATCTTAAACGTCAGTTCAGTAACCGAGGATTTACCTGGTCCTCCGGGCCCTCCCGGTCCTCCTGGTCCTCCTGATGTACCGGACGAGCCTGGTTGTCCTGGGTAATAACCACTGCTAGGGGGGCCACCGGGACCACCGGGTCCTCCCGGACCGCCTGGACCTCCTAAAATAATATTAAATTTCATATAGTGAGGTTGTCCTAGCCTTCATGGTTATAGTGTTTCTATGTAATTTTAATTTAAATGGGATCATGAGTGTGTAATACCGCAAATTAGGTAAGTTAACTTTGTATAAAACATTGAATGTTGAAAATAATAACCAAGTACCGCCGCCATACAATGTTTAGTTTTCTTTCTCAATAATTTACTAGTCCTACTTTGATATTAATTAACTAAATTGCCTCATTAGTCGAGTGGTCCTAAACGCAACTGCTACGCTAGAAGCGTTTATTTCCCAGTTCGGTCAGTTCATTGGGTGTTCCTTGAAATTCTTAGTAGTTAGTAGCTCGGTGATGAATTTGGGCCCGGTTAATAGCAATAGGTTCGCCCTTTATTATGTGGGACCTAAATAAAACGGGGTACTGTCACTGTGTAAATTTAGTATACTTCTACTTAGTTCCTTAGGGTATGCAGGAGTGTTGCACTAACGTTTCTGATTTACTTCGGAATATTGTTAGTATTTTTTTCGGATGGTTTGCATTAATGTGCTGGAACCAGTTTCTGTGATGAGTTAAAATTGCACCACATATCTAAAGAAAGAAAAGTATTAGTTTACCTGGTCCACCTGGGTATCCTGGAGAACCTGGTATTCCTGGCGAGGTTGGTTGTCCTGGGTAGTAACCACTGCCTGAGCCGTTAGGGCCTCCTGATCCACTCGGGCCTCCTGGTCCACTGGGGCCGCCTGGACCACCAAGGCCGCCGGGGCCACCAGGGCCGCCGGGGCCTCCTGGTCTTCCTGGGGAGCCTGGTGATCCAGCGGTGCCCGGTGCACCGGGGATACCGGGTTGTCCTGGGTAGTAACCACTGCCTGAGCCGTTAGGGCCTCCTGGTCCACTGGGGCCACCTGGGCCACCAAGGCCGCCGGGACCACCAGGGCCGCCCGGGCCTCCTGGTCTTCCTGGGGACCCTGGTGATCCAGCGCTGCCTGGTGCACCGGGAATACCGGGTTGTCCGGGGTAGTAACCACTGCCTGAGCCGTTAGGGCCTCCTGGTCCATTGGGGCCCCCTGGTCCATTGGGGCCACCTGGTCCATTGGGGCCTCCTGGTCCATTGGGGCCTCCTGGTCCACTGGGGCCACCTAGACCACCAGGGCCGCCGGGGCTTCCTGGTCCACTGGGGCCGCCTGGGCCACCAAGGCCGCCGGGGCCACCAGGGCCGCCGGGGCTTCCTGGTCTTCCTGGGGAGCCTGGTGATCCAGCGCTGCCTGGTGCACCGGGAATACCGGGTTGTCCTGGGTAGTAACCACTGCCTGAGCCGTTAGGGCCTCCTGGTCCATTGGGGCCTCCTGGGCCACCAGGGCCGCCGGGGCCACCAGGGCCACCGGGGCCTCCTGGTCCTCCTGGGGAGCCTGGTGCACCGGGGATACCGGGTTGTCCTGGGTAGTAACCACTGCCTGAGCCGTTAGGACCTCCTGGTCCATTGGGGCCTCCTGGTCCACTGGGGCCACCTAGACCAACAGGGCCGCCGGGGCTTCCTGGTCCACTGGGTCCGCCTGGGCCACCAAGGCCGCCGGGGCCACCAGGGCCGCCGGGGCTTCCTGGTCTTCCTGGGGAGCCTGGTGATCCAGCGCTGCCTGGTGCACCGGGAATACCGGGTTGTCCTGGGTAGTAACCACTGCCTGAGCCGTTAGGGCCTCCTGGTCCACTCGGGCCTCCTGGTCCACTGGGTCCGCCTGGGCCACCAAGGCCGCCGGGGCCACCAGGGCCGCCGGGGCTTCCTGGTCTTCCTGGGGAGCCTGGTGATCCAGCGCTGCCTGGTGCACCGGGAATACCGGGTTGTCCTGGGTAGTAACCACTGCCTGAGCCGTTAGGGCCTCCTGGTCCACTCGGGCCTCCTGGTCCACTGGGACCACCTGGGCCACCAGTGCTGCCGGGGCCATCAGGGCCGCCGGGGCCTCCTGGTCTTCCTGGGGAGCCTGGTGATCCAGCGCTGCCTGGTGCACCGGGGATACCGGGTTGTCCTGGGTAGTAACCACTGCCTGAGCCGTTAGGGCCTCCTGGTCCATTGGGGCCTCCTGGTCCACTGGGGCCACCTGGGCCACCAGGGCCACCAGGGCCGCCGGGGCCTCCTGGTCTTCCCGGAGAGCCTGGTGATCCAGCACTGCCTGGTGCACCGGGGATACCGGGTTGTCCTGGGTAGTAACCACTGCCTGAGCCGTTAGGGCCTCCTGGTCTACTCGGGCCTCCTTGTCCACTGGGACCACCTGAAGCACCAGGGCCGCCGGGGCCACCAGGGCCGCCAGGGCCTCCTGGTCTTCCTGGGGAGCCTGGTGATCCAGCGCTGCCTGGTGCACCGGGGATACCGGGTTGTCCAGGGTAGTAACCACTGCCTGAGCCGTTAGGGCCTCCTGGTCCATTGGGGCCTCCTGGGCCACCAGGGCCGCTGGGGCCACCAGGGCCACCGGGGCCTCCTGGTCCTCCTGGGGAGCCTGGTGCACCGGGGATACCGGGTTGTCCTGGGTAGTAACCACTGCCTGAGCCGTTAGGACCTCCTGGTCCATTGGGGCCTCCTGGTCCACTGGGGCCTCCTTGACCACCAGGGCCGCCGGGGCCTCCTGGTCTTCCTGGGGAGCCTGGTGCACCGGGAATACCGGATTGTCCTGGGTAGTAACCACTGCCTGAGCCGTTAGGGCCTCCTGGTCCATTGGGGCCTCCTGGACCACCAGGGCCGCCTGGGCCACCAGGGCCGCCGGGTCCTCCTGGTCCTCCTGGGGAGCCTGGTGATCCAGCGCTGCCTGGTCCACCGGGGATACCGGGTTGTCCTTGGCCGCCGACTGAGGGACCGCCGGGGCCACTAGGTCCACCGGGACCGCCTGGTCCACCGGAACCTCCTGGTCCTGTAAAAATCGATTTCAGTTATAACCCAAGCTGATATGTTAATGATGTTTTCCCGCAGCAGATCGATTTATCGTCAGTATTAGATACTATCGAAAAAATATTCATCAACTCAAAAGATTGACAATCGATAGTCAATAACTAGGCGTAACGTAAGTCTTTCTTTGTTTCTTTATTATGTATTCGAAAAGAAAGCTCAACCGCAGGCTGCCGACAAAGTACGGCCGAAAAAATGATGTTCAGAGCAGAATAAGCGTTCGTAGTAATGTGACATAACAAGCCCGTACGCACGCGGCAATTTAAAGAAATCCGATTTGCACGTTATCTTCAGTAGGTTTTCCTAGATAGACCTAAGTATATGAGGAGGATAATATAGATAATATATTTCTGAATCTGTGCCTAGTATTTACTTAGCACATAAATATCGATTTGGTCAAAGTTGAGTTTTGTTATTTGTTACGGAGAAGGCGCTTTTATTATCAATGAAAAGACCAACAGCAAGTTATTAACGATTGATTATTTTAAACAGCGTAAATAAGTAGTACCTACTACCTACCTAAATCTAGACTAAACTCAAAGAACAATTCTCATAAAAGATTTACTTTTTTTATTTGCTTATTGAAACTTTTTCTTTCGTAGGCACGGCTACACATCAAGCTATATAAAACCAGTTTACGCGGGTCTCTTATTGTATGGGAAGCCTATACAATGTGAGATCAGCTTAAACTGGATGTGTATAGGTTGACCTAATTGTTTAGGTTGAATATAAGTGATTTAACTTATACGTACTTAAATTAAATTATGAATAACTTACCTGAGCCGGGTTGTCCCGGGTAGTATTCTCCTGAGCCTGGAAGTGGTATACACAAAATTATTAACACATCAGATGATAATATTATCGTAAATTTGAGATGCAATTTCTTTTAATACAACAATGACGCATTGAAAGCATTGAAAGTTTGAGAAATCCTCGAACTAAACGAAACACGGATTTTTTTTACAGAATTTTGTGAATGTAAGGACATCGGATTTTGCCTTGGTAAACTTTGATCTCTTTAATTTAGTGAAGCTTTTGCTGCAGTAAACAAACAAGGTATATGTAGGTATCTGTGTTTCGCATGAACGAATAAATTAAATAAACCACACACTGGGCAGCTAGCTTTTTTTAGGATTTTTTTGTCGTTAGTTTCCGACAATAAGGCCTTAATAAACGTTAGTCACGTCTTACCTGGGTAGTAGCCTGGGGTACCAGCCGAGCCTGGGAAACCGGCAGTGCCGGGCGTGCCCGGTAAACCTGGACTGCCGGGAGTACCTGGGGTGCCGGGAGATCCAGGTGTTCCAGGGTTTCCACTGCTGCCTGGGTAGTAGCCGCCTGGGCCGTTAGGTCCGCCTGGTCCATTAGGTCCGCCTGGGCCGTTGGATCCGCCTGGGCCGTTTGGTCCGCCTGATCCATTAGGTCCGCCTGGGCCGTTAGGACCACCTGGGCCGTTTGGTCCACCTGGGCCGTTTGGTCCGCCAGGTCCGTTGGGTCCGCCTGGGCCGTTAGGACCACCTGGGCCGTTTGGTCCTCCTGGTCCGTTAGGTCCGCCTGGTCCGTTGGGTCCGCCTGGGCCGTTAGGTCCTCCGGGGCCGTTAGGTCCACCTAGTAGAAATAAATTTATATTATTGATTTCGTCTAGATGTACGATACGATGTTTGTACGTCAATAGTTATTAGCTGATCTGCCTGGCGAGTCGAGCCTACCTGGATAGCCGGGAGTGCCAGGACTGCCGGGGGTACCTTGCCCTGAAAACAATATAAATACCATAATTTAATAATAGTAAAATTATCTCCGAATAATGCAAAATGCAGTTAAGGTATTGCTTTGAGCCATACATTTAAAAAAAAAAACCGGACCAGGATTTTCTCCTGTATTTATGAATACAAATTCATATTTCTTGTGGGAACTGAACCTGAGAGTCGTACCGCAGAAGAGCCCTCAATAAGTTTGCCATTAATAATATTTTAGGTGTAAACTTATTTCATTAAAAAATCTATTCTTCATGCCAATTGTTTAAAATAAACCTCTATTAATCGATATCTGCGAGCTGCCCAAGACCGGGATGGTTGGCGCTCTTTGGGGGAGGCCTACGTTCAGCAGTGGTCGGTGATAGGCTGATATGATGATGATGATGATGATGATCTATAGTCGAGTCCTCACAGACAACAAGAACTTTCATAACGTCGCCGCGTCATCTTAATAGATCAAGAACGAACGTTCGTTTTAAAAGACAGTTGAATGGCACTTACATGATCCACCAGGGCCGTACGGTCCGTTGGGTCCTGAAAACAATAATTATATATGTCTGATTAGGACAGAGTGAAATCTTTCTTTTACATACTAAAGCCGCTTGGCACTTTATTTTAGATAAATTATGTTCCATTTTAGGGCCGCAAGTCAGAGTAGACTTGGGGCTATCGTCATCATCATTCAATGACTACAACCTTCTTGGATTTTGGCGGTTTTGTCCTATCATAACTTATATATCATTAGCTGTGATTAGACGACGCGACAATCGAAACAGCAAACTTATGCCCCCGCAGGTACTATGAACTGAATTCTATGTACTTATACAGACAAATACGGAGTGTCATGTTATTCCTGTTAACCGAACCGGGAAAAAGTGTGTTACTTAGTGCGTTTTACTAGGACTATGCTTACAAAGTCAGGGGTTAGTTAACTTATAATACTGCGTAAATCAATGCTTTCCATGTATTTATAGCTGTCCGCCCGCGGCTTCGCCCACGTGGAGTAGGTATACGTTTATCACTTAGAGGTATGAACATAGATAGTAGCCGATTCTCAGACCTACTGAATATGCATATAAAATTTCATAAAAATTGGTCAAGCCGTTTCGGAGGAGTATGGTAACTAACATTGTGACACGAGAATTTTATATAAGTCTAAGATAAGGTGCATACCTTGTCCGGTTTGTATTGGTTTAATGTTGCTAGTCTCGCTACTGCTGTCTATAGGGCGCGGTGGTCTCGGCGTCGGCTTTGGCAGAGGCTTGGCTGGAACACCGCCAGGAGTGCGGCCACATCCTTTGGGGAAGTATAATTTCTGCCACGGGATAAGCTGGCCTGGCTGATTGTTTGCGGCTTGTCCGTCAGTTCTGTAAATCGAGTTTTGGAATAGTTAAGTTGGGCTTATGAAAAACGTACGTAGATAAACTGACATAGCATACCTTCCTACTGGAGCTGGTTATAAATGTTTTAATTAATAGTATAGTTTCTTCTTGGGCGCTAATTATTTTTTTTGTATTGCAAGAATTGCGATATCGACTTTAACTTATTTTTAACCCTTTTGCTTAAACATTTCTGAAAGATAACATAGCAGAAAAAAAAGGGCTTTCTACCAACATTTTCAATTTACACCACTAACTGCTACAAAAACACTTTCTAAGCATATATTTTAGTACAGTTGTGATTAAGCTAAAGTTGATGTCGCAATTCTTGCTACTACGACTCTAGAATGTGTTAATGATGTACGATTTGCGAAAAACTACAATAAAATTAAATTTGGCGCCTCAGGAGAGACGATCACCCTTAAGGTGGTTAAAGCCAATACATTGTAGCCAACAATGTCTAAACGGCTATAAATACAACGTGATATATAAATGCGTTACATCCGTTAATAGCGTCGTAAAATCTATACTGCATCTAACGTAGTTATTACAATTGTGCAATATTATTAATGACGCAAGCATCTATATTGGACTGGATTAAGAGAGTCAAATACATACATATTGTCACGCCTGTCTCCCATGGGGGCAGGCAGAGACTATAGATTTCCACTTGCTACGATCCTGGCACACTACTTTCGCTTCATCTACATTCATTAATCTCTTCATGCATGACCGTCGGTTTAGGGTACTCGGAACCTGGCCTTTTTTAAGTCAAATACATGAGGCTGATATATCTACTTACGCTTCATCGTATTCATATTTCTCGTCGGGGAACACCTCAACGTCCTTTTCAGGTTGCACTACTCTGTACCCGTGGCTGTCAGCGACGTAGTGAGTAGCGCGGAGCAAGCCTTCAGGGTCCACGTAACCATAGCAACCATAGGTGACTCCGTCGGGACCACGGTTCTCGTGGTGGAACTGCCCGTTGGGGCCCACGTCATAACCGAATCCGTACGCACCTGAAAGATAAAACACGTTTGAAATATTGAAAGATCATACAATTAGCTACAGCCGTCATACTAAGTCTAAAACCTGTCTGGTTAAATGAAGTAACAAACATTCCAACGACTCTATATTGCAGATTGTGTTGGAATTTATTGTTACTAGTAGGTATATTTTTCTGTTACAAGGTTTTTCAGAGGATGTAAAACACGTAGGGAGGTGAGGAATTGAGGTAATTAATCTCACCATGCGGCACCACTATGATTGATGTCAATATTTTAAAACGGGATAGGTTATATTTGGACTTCGGTAGTCTTGTTTATTTTTCATGACAAATTTAATAAATACCATTTTCAGTTTGATATTTATTCATTCAAACCAATTCAAAACAATAAATATTTCACCTATAATGCAACGAAGTCTTATTAGACGTACGTTAAAATTCTCTAAGAATTAAAGACGCTAATTGTTTAATAAATTCATTAATTTCGTGTCAAATTTGTTCAGAAATCATTTTAACTTCAAAAACGTGTTTTAAAATAAGTATTATTAACATTACCCACCCACTTGACCATACAATAGTCCAATATCTTAGGAAAAATATACCTACACAATATAATCATTATATATATGTCCCAGCCGTATCGTATAATCCGCCGTATTACATTACGGCTAGCCGTTTTCTAAAACAGGGCCGTTTTGTAATGCGGCGGTTTAACGATTAGCCGGATTGACTGCGGCTGAATGAAAATCCGCCGGAATGTATTCGGCGCCATACGTAGACGCCATACGTGTACGAATAATACAGCGAGTATAGACTATAGAGTATAGAGCCGCCGCTTTGGCAATTTTTAGTTCCCACTTCTAACACACTTAGCGCTGCCTGACATAACAACAACAATGGCGTCGGATAGGTACTAAAGTGGCCATTGATTCGGTCAGTGTATATGTCTACGTTTTCTATTTGATTTATTAAAATTCGATTCGGTTCTGGCACTCGCCGGTCGCTGTCGCGGCACCGCTCGCTTCGCTCGCTCGGCTCGTGCGGTAGTGTGCTCGTGTGGTCACAGTTCTAACCTAACCCAACCAATATCTGTATTTAGATTTTTGCGGGGAACTTTAAATTTTGAAATATGACGAAATCGGCTCCAACTTCTGAGTACTTAAAAGATGTTCGCTTCTTTAATGGAAATTCGCAAGGAAAGTGACCACGTTTTATTTTGTAAGTATGGTCACCCTACAATCTAAATAGTAGTACGATGCGGCTAAACGTGGGCCGCCTTATTGAAGAACGTATCGCAATGACAATCCGGCTAATCGTTGAACCGCCGCATTACTAAACGGCCCTGTTTTAGAAAACGGCTAGCCGTAATGTAATACGGCGGATTATACGATACGGCTGCGACAATATGGCCAATGCAACAATATATTATATCTCAATAGAATGGTTTATAAGTAGTTACTGGTTTTACAAGTTTTAGAATATTTTAAAATCAAGAATGGATTAATGTAATAGAATTCGGTTGGCAAAACTATATAGCTGGTACTATGATATTTTCTCAGTAATTTTCCGGCTATCTAAATAACAGGATAACCATTGTAAATACGAACTAGTTAACCGTCATTAATGTAGAACCTACCTATGAGAAAAGTTTCAAGAAGTGTGTACTGTACCTACTTGAATGAATATATGTACCGATTTTTCAGTCAGAAGGTTAGACAGTAGTGTACTGTCTAACCTTCCGGGCATTATAGAGGCGTGATGGTATACGAGTATTATGCTATGTAAATTTATATGAAAGTTACAAGAATGATAACGTATTATGATGGCAGCTGTTATTCGACAGCAAGCACACAGAATGACGGAACAATTCTCGACACTCTGCGAGAATATATTCGGTTTAATATAATGAGAGTAATTCGAAATTTCATCTTCCCTCATTTTAGTATAATTTTATGTGCCATATTCAACGTTTACTACGTTTGTTATAGCTCCATCTATTATAACGTATATATTATATCTTTGTGTTTAGAATACCTACGTAGTAAAATTGTGGAAAAAATCCCAAAGAAAACAACCATTGTATAAAGTTATTTCAGTGCAAAAATCAACGTTTGACGTCACCTCAAAAACGTAAATTCTGAATTTAAAGGCAAATTTCAACCTGGCGAGTGGGACTCGTGGTGGCTTAGTGGTCATAGCGTGGTGTACTCAAGCAGAAAACGCAGAATTCAATAAAATAATGGTAGATAACTAAACTAAAACTAAATAACTGTAATACATACAAAAAGATAACCATTGTATAGTTAATTGTGTCACAGTTCAGTAACGTTGGAGATGAAAGGGAACATTTGCATAATATCAATAAGGGTAATACCGTGATGTTGTTGTGCCAAAAAATTGGTAACAATCACAGAACAGGTTTTGATTAAATCCAGAATTTAAAATAAAACGAGTATTTCGTTCCTTCATGGAATTCATTTATCTTAGTGTGCACGGTATGTGGATATTATACCGGGTAGTTGTGTGGGTATTCATTTCGAGTCGTCTCATTTATATTCACAGTACGAATTTTGACCAAAATCAAGTCCTGACCACCGGAGATCATTCATTATATTAATATTGTGTAGGTGTAGCCGTGTTGTATTTAAGTAGATATGAGAATTTGTGCGATATGATAACATCAGCAAATATAATCTTTTTTGATTGGAATGTGTGTTCCTGCAAGGTTATGATGTTACAGAAAAATCGACTGCGGGCAGGATCGGAACCTGCATCTCGTGGTTAGATACACCAGACGCTATGATGAACTAAGCCACCGCGAGTTAAACCCGCCAGGGCGAAATTTGCCTTCACATTTTGAGTTTACGTTTTTGAGGTGGCGGTAACCAGAAGCCGCGAAATAGCTAAACCTTCGATCTATCATTCATCCTTAGATAACCGTTTGGGATTACTTTTGATGGGCGATATTCAAAGAGAACTTTACAGGTTGACATCTGTGTAGGGCGCCAGCAATGACTAATACCTATCAACCGAGACAAAATGAAAAACTTGTCTGGGTTGTAATGTAACTGGTGCGCATAAAAGGATACCGGTTTGAAACAACAAAAGTAATCTAATCTTAAATGTATTCGTGTCCGATCCATATCACCACATTTACACATCCTTAAGTGTAAATTTGTAATTTTTTAAAACAGAATTGTCCAGTCTTAACATTTTCAAAAAAACTGAATCTTTAAAAATAATTTGTCTTGTGGCTGCAAATGCCGGATGTAAGTCGATTTCCAAGTCGAGCATAGCATTATTAGGATTTTCTAATAAATTGTGCCCGGTTAATGCGATCGTACTTTATTATATAAAATCTAAAACCTTCTCTTCGCTACCCTAGAGAAACAGTTGCTTAACTATGTTTTGTCCATATTTTCTACCTAATTGCTACGTTTCTTATAAGCGTGTAGCTTACTTGTGTCGTAGTTGGTCTCGTAATACTGTTTCTTTTCGTCATCCTCGATGTCCACGACTACTTCGTTGTCTCCCTGGCCCGCATACTGGCCGTATTGGCGACCCTGTCGCGCCTCCGCTAGTACTTTGGCATCAACTTTCAGTGCTTCCTTTGGCGTATCTTCACTGGCTTGTATTATTGCCAGTGTGGCCTGTGAACAAGAGAAAAAAAAAGCTTAACTTAAGACATATTTCAATTTAAAAAAAAAAACACACCACTTTGTTTACGAAAAAAAAAATGTTTAATGTCTAATATTATTGTAGGCTGGAAATGAATTTATGATATATGTAAATTATTATTACGACCGACTGTATTATTATTGACAAATAATTTAAATAAAAAGAACATAATTGTCTAAACAAAACCTATAATGTGCGTATTTCACAGCTTTGACCTTCATGTTATAGAAATATGATAATCGCCGCATTAATTATATTAATTTGATTAACTTGCTGATGATCCGGTACAAAACAGTCGTTCAATTATCATAATTATGTTGTCATAGCAAATATTGAACTTCTGATTGTTATTTTAACACAATACTAGACTAAGAAGTGGAGTGTAAAGTACACGAGCTTTATAAGTTGTAAGAGTCATATATGCCTTTATATACGACAAGAATATTTACTAAAATGGCCAGAAATAAGTTAGGGTAGGATTAGTGTTCAAGCCTTTGAAAGCAAATTGTCGTGGACAGTTGGTGTACCAATCTTCTTAAAAAATCGTTCCAGATTTTTCTCTTGCATCGTGGATGCGCGCGACACGTCTTCGCTAATAATAAGATATTGAACAGCTCTGTAGTATAGTTTGTTCGAAATAAGTGTGCTTGTCTGAAGTTAGCCGTTCCGAATTACCGCGCTGGTAAAATTGTTTAATTAAGTGTTTTTATACATAAATATCGAAATAAGCAAAGAAAATAATCAGAAATGTGAAACAGACATGACCCCAATCGCCATTCTATTAAAATTTACCCCTTCATAACCACATGCGGACAACTTCAGACAGGCTTAGTTATTTCGAACAAACTGTATTTGCTTTGTGTTAATTCATTAATTGTGCGTGTCAGAGATTAAACATAGACTTATGATCAAATTACAGGAATTTTAAACTAGCCTCAAAATTACCATGGACTGCCAATTAATAAGTCTCAAGTTCGAATCCATGACACGCGCTATTCATAATTAATTTAGAGAAAATTCGGAGACCACTGTCCAGCAGGGCGAAAATCTAAGTACTTCCAGAAAAAAAACATAACGAAACGGTCTTTGGAAAAGTATCATTATTTCTAACAGTCGTTTAGGTCATGTTGATGGACTGCACCAGACGTCTATTTCTTGCACAATAAAAGTATTGGGTGAGGCGCACTACGCAATCCTGCGCAAATATTATTGTATGTGGTCTTGACACGCCTCTACTTGTCATCTCTACATTCTTCAGTCTATTTATTTTGAAATTATTTCAGCAATTGATGTTTAACACTAAAGTAACTGTCGCGTTCTCTGAAGTAATAGATAGAGGTTTTCTCCATATGAAATACATGTGAAGTCTTTCACTTCAAATTCAATATTCGATTCAATTAGTGTCTTGTGAGGTTACATATTACGATGATGTTACAAACCAGGTATCTAAAAACTTCATTGTATGCTCCTTGAATTAACACGAAACACTGAGGCAAGGTACTCATTGCAAAACTGTCAAGGAGCCACTTAGCTAAGTACAGCGTAAATATCAAATGTCAAATTCAACAAGTTTTATTGAATCGACATCAACACATGTTGGTAATGTTGCTCATACCGTGATTACCTATTGTATATTTATTAATTCAAGTAAAGGTTACTTTATTGATGGTAAATTCCAAATGTTATGGTAATTTTACGAACACATTATATTGATCAGGTTACAAAATCCACACGACATAATGTTACGTGAATTGCGTGATGTACTTATTGCAAAAACACATTTCCAACTTTGCAGTCAAGTGCATATTTATATAGATTTTGTGACGGGAATATTTGAGAATGACATAATACAACTGGGAAGCAATTATCTTGATTATTTGTTTAAAGCAGGTTTTATTTTTGTGTCAATTCTATTTTTGTCACAGAATCTGATCATCTAGATTACGATCAAATCGGTCAAAGTAAAAGAGTATTCAGTTAGCGTGTCGGGTTTTGTATAAACTCTTCTTATTGTAATGCTGAACACGTTCGGTTCAAAGTTTTGCAGTGTCCGTCAATGTCCGTGACCGTAACCCCCAAAACTGTCGCCTTAAGGTTGAATCTCACGTACGAACAAGACAAGCATCAGAAACAAATTGTTTTTTGATCTGGGACATAACGTGTGAGCATTTAAAAAAGGTTTCGCAAGTCACGTCGAATTTCTAAAAAGAAAAAATCGCAAAACAATGGAACTGACACAGAAACCTATAAGTAAGTACTTATTTATGATCCTTCAAAAGGTGGCCCGTGGTTAAAAAGGGAATGATTAAAATTACAAACTGATAGGCATATTTCGAGAACTTACTTAACCTTTTGAACGCCAGAGTATAAACGTATCGCCGTACCCCTGACGCCAGGCCACTTTTTCTGTCAAATTACACAAGGTAGTGAAAACACACTAAAGTAATGATTAAATTGTTTATTTCATAATATGGTGCGACGTATATTTTGTCATATATTTGTGACGTTGGCGTTCAGGGTAAGATTTCATTTGTCACGTATATGTGACAATGGCGTTCAAAAGGTTAAACTTAAATTACTGTATCATAGAATTCCTAAGTTTACTCCCCTGCCCTGTGGTAACTGGTAACTTTTAAAGCGACGGCGGTAGCCTAATGGCTAGGGCGTCGGACTTGCGATCAAGTGGTTGCTGGTTCGAAACCCACCCATTGCACTACCGAAGTGAACCCACCCGTAACACAAGCATTTAGCTTAGCACGAGGGGTTAACTAGATTACTAGTAATGTGTGACCCACATTGCTAGTAAGCTTTTTATAAAAAAACTGTTAATTCTGTTATCACTAAGTAGGTTTAAAGTCTTACTTTCGTCACAGATCGTGATTCGTCACGGATAAACATTTTGAACGGCTAATACAAGCTGTTCTGTATAGGTATGTGTGACTGAAATGTATGCAGGCACGAAATGTTTTACCGTAAACACATCGCATTATCCCAACAGGCCAACATGTTTATTGCCCAGCGGTACTAAGGTTTATTTCCAAGCGGATCTCTGCAGCACGCGTGCCCTTGCGCATTGCCGTTAAGTATTTATTTAATTACAACTCGAAGCAGTCCATAATGTGAACACCTATGAAGATATCTTATTCCCACTTAACATTTAACGATACGTCTGTAGCTTTTTAGAATCATTGTCACCAGTATTGGAGAAGTAGATGAATTGTAGTTATGGGTTATGTATGAGTTAGGCGCGTCAACATTGTGCAAACAGAATAACTAATTACAATACCTAGTGCTGCTTACATTGTTTCTTACGCCATAACAGTACTTACAGTAACCAATATTGTCACATGTTGAAAAACGTTTTTTTTTTTGAGAACCATAAATACAATTGCTCGGATCGCGATATAATCTTTTACGTAACGAGATTTATTGTTTTATTTTGGCCATTGGCCCTTTAGGGTGTTGTGTGGCCGTAAAGGGTTCCATCCTTTATTACAGAATATAAATAAAGGTGTATGATCCACGACAAATATATGAGACACTGAGACTGTTCGCACTGTGGGAGTCATGTACCATTTTACATTTCACGGACAAGCACATATCACTGCAATTTATACAATAAATTTGACTGTATCATGTTACATTATTTCGATAAATGTCATGTTTTTAAGAAAATCTTTTAATATAATAAACATTGAATTAAAATGAGTGTCATTAATCAATGAATAGTTTTCGTGATGTGTAATAATTTTTGGCAGTTCAGTGGGAGTGCCTAAGGCTAGAGTTCAAATGTCAACAGCTGAGTTAGCGAATTAATTACGCCTTGGTAGGTTATTATTATTTGAAAACATTTTGGTGAAATATAAACAGTTAGTAAGAAAGATAGACATTATTTCACTTCAGACTCGCACAAACATATTTTATAAAGTATACAAATTATTATAATTTAGTTTTTACCGTAATACTAAGGTAGGTAATGACTCTTACATATATATTAATTGATAAGTACTTTACATTCTTATGATTTGTTTTTTTGGTACGCAATTAATGACTTACGAATTACGATATATTTTAGCGTAGTGGTTGAGCAATCGGTTTCTGTGCCATACGTCGCGAGATCAATTCCGGCTCATAATAAATATTTGTTATATTGTATATTCCGGTTTGCCTTGTTATAACAAGGCAAACCCGAATGGGACAATTCTAGAGTGAGACAACGATTTTTAAAGACGGAAAAAAGAGAACAAATTCTCCTTTTATACAGATATTTCTGTGCTGCTTATACTTATGTATACATTAATTAGTATTGATGACTTCGTTGTAACAATAACACATTATTACTTAAACACGTACCTTTATTTTGTAAGGTTTATATTTTTTGGAAAAATCTGTTGGAAATAATTATAAATAGGTTTCGATCACGAGACGAGAACCAGTATGTATATTATGTCAAGGTGCGGTTGGGTGACGCCACCGGGTTATGTCACACACTCTCCGACGGTTGCCTCTAATCTAAGCGCTAAGTAAGACTGCAAACTGTCGAAGGTCGCGTGCATCCGGCACCCGGCACCCATAGTGCTCCGTACTCACGAATACTAGCTCCGTGACTAACAGCGAAAGTGTTTGGACTCTTTTAACCTTTGCTATTGACCATTTTTGGTATTAATAGGTCATAATCTATACTAATATTATAAATATCGAAAGTAGCTCTGTCTGTTTGTAGCTTTTTCACGTCTAAACAGTTAAGTCAATTTTGATAAAAAGATACAACGGTAGGTATACAGTTTGGAGAAGAAAATAGAATACCTTTTGGTAAATATCCTTCCTTCCTCCCTCCTTTGAAATGCGAGTGAAACTGCAGGCAACAACTAGTTGTTTATAAAATATACAACCCACATTTCACCATGACAAGCTTGCATCAGAGCAGGTGAATAAATATTTTATTGATAATCAAATCAACGTCGATGTCGTCATTGTTCCGAGAGGTCATTACTTGCGGTGTTTTAATGTGCTATTTTTTCCTTTGAACTTTAATTATGAAGTCATCAACAAAAGAGATCTCTGTACTGACATTTCACGACGAATGCAGTCATAGTCTGCCATTTCATCAATTACAAAAAAGTTAAAAGAATCTTCTGGTGTTATGATCCCATTGATATTGTTGAGATACGCTTTTCTGTAACCTGCTTATGATAAAAATATGGGTACCACGTTCACAAATTTAGTAAGTAAGCTCTCGAAGCGAACTTTACCTTGTATGCATGCTCATCTACTCATCAGGCTTGATTTCTTCATTAAGAAAACAATTAGAATTTCATAATGGTCAAACAGCGTGCTTCGCTGCAGCAGTGTCGTGAGAATTGGACGCGATTGCTTCATCTACAGGATCACGATAACGCTTGCAACGTTAAACAGATCGATGGGACACTTCGGGTAGATTAGCTCAATTTTCCTAACATTCTTGTCTAGTCTAGTGCAATCCGTCCCAGCGGGTGGGTGAATGGGGCAAAGAAAACGACGTAGTGATTATGTGGCATCGTTGTGCGTGAGAACTAGAAAGGCATTGCCTAACTGCGCCAATTATAATGTTCTTTGATATTCAGATTACAGAATTTGATACCAGATAGATCTTCAAATTAGAAGCCCGGTCAAAATCCTTTTATAATTTTATATTTCGAAGTTCCGATCATATTCTCATTAATTATTAAAGTATTAATTTTGTAGATACATGTTATTTTCTATTACTGATTAATATTATTATATTTGTGCTACTTCCGTAAATTGGATGACTAGTCGCGTGTAGTATAATGACTACAAATTGAAGTATAAAATAACCGTGATAAAAAGTCAGCCGTTTTTTAGAAACTGAAACTATTGACAAATGTATGGAGGGTTGATTTTGTATCGCCATTTCAGGATTAGTCTTAGTTTAAGAAATGTTTCTACTGACGCCTTTTCGCCTGTAAGACGGCTACAATGTCACAGTGTATTTAAAGTATTAGTTATTACCTATTATAATTTATAGATAAGCTTTGAAAATATTTTTATTGTCTTGATTATAAAGTTGAATTTTGTTTTATTACCTATGCTAGCGATGTCGAAAGTCAATGTTGCAGTTTCGATTCGTTAAAAAATAAAAAATGATTTAAATCTTTTCCTTTATAGTTTAGATCGGGATTTGCAACTGTGAGTTTGATAAAAATATGATATGGGTTAATAGTTTCTATCCACCGATAGCTAGGATTGGTATTCAAGGATAACATCACCAAAGACAAGAGAACATTGATGTTGAAACCTCTTTATGCGAAACTTATGATAAGACTACACAGTGCTTTAATAGGTACGCATGGCTACACATCAAGCTATATAAAAACAGTTTACGCTGGCCTTATTGTATGGGAGGTCTATACAATGCGAGATCAGCTTAAAGTGGATTTGTAAAGGAGACCTGTAGCCGTGTGTACTTACCTACAATAATATGTACCTATATGTATCTTATAGTGTAGGTATTAACTTGCCTATTTCCAAATACACTACCATAATCAAAATGCATATATTTAGATAATGTAGTAGGTATTAAGACTTCGTAAACGTAGTCCCTATGGTAGTATTAAATAAAATGATTTTAGTACGTCAAGGAGACACACCTACCTACTATAATAAGTATTAGTATTAAGTTATGTTCATATCTCCTTCATATTGATTTTAGAACCATTGTAAGTACCTAATAACACGTTCCTTAGATAAAATGGGCCTTTAAGTAGATATAATAAAAGATTCGTTCAACTGACCTCGGGTAATGCAACGGGGGTAAAATTTTACCCAACCTAGTACCTATGTGTATTATAAAACAGTGGAATTAATCTAACACGTTTCATACACACTCGCAACCAGCGCGTATGTATGAAAAGATGTATGAATGTGGAAGAAGCCTAAGAGGTATGCAAGTCTTAGCAAGTGGCAGCCAGTTTCTGCCTACCTCAGTGGAAAAAAAGCATGAGAGTATGTATGTATCTAACACTGAATTTTTAGAAATAAAAGTAAACAGACTTAGTTCGAAGTACTTTGTGTGTATTTACGATTGTTTCAAAAATTGCCTTTTCGTTATTATCGAGTAAGTAGTCTTTGGCGAGATGTTTGAAAATAGATTCGGCTTAGTCCCTTGATGCGACACAAAGCAATATGAAATAAGATCGATAAAAAAGCTTAAAAGCGAAAACCTTCATTTTGGTAGTAAATATATTTTTCGGCTTTATGTAATAAAACAATATCTTGTAGTAAGTCAACAAGACAGTCTAAGCCTTCAGAGATTAATATTTTCGAAAGGCCGTCGTAGTCGCATTTACGAGAAGACACGTCATGTCATGACCCCAGACCTATGAGCCGAACTAGCAAATATCCTCAACCTTTAAACTACTCGTAGTCTCCTGTACCTACATATGGCATTGCTTTACAATTTAAAACCAATTGATACAACCGGACATTTTGTATTTGTGTTTAAAAGTAGAGATGACTCACATTTTTAGTATGGTAATTTAATGTTAGTGACGAATTCTTGTTTTATTAAGGTTCCGATTAATAAAATTAAAAAATAAATTATATTTTACTTTTAACCCAAAGTGTGATGTCATGTATGCGAAATGTTTAGCTTATTTACTGGTGAAAGGGGTACCTAAGTATCAGGAGGATATATTTATATCGTTAGAAACCGAATACCATTAACAAAGCTAAAAAGTTTTAACAGGTCCTAATTAAAAAAAATACTGATTTTTTACTTGAAAATGATCACCTTCGTGATTTGGCGTTTTAAGATGTCGTTAATAGCGTATAATCACCGGTCAGGTAAAACGCAGAGCCACAGCAGAAATATTAGTCATCGAAGGCACAAACTGATATCGACTGAAATCGTCTCGCATGATTTTTATTATGAGTTAAAGACGAACCCTAAACTAACGAGCTTTCATGATGACGTTTCTAAACGTGGATGAATCTAAATAGGAGATCGATCTACATTGTACGTCCTTGAAATAACGATTAGCAGGGTAAGATGAAAGACCCATTTCTTAATATTGCC
Source organism: Subacronicta megacephala (assembly GCA_958496365.1). Taxonomy (NCBI): domain Eukaryota; kingdom Metazoa; phylum Arthropoda; class Insecta; order Lepidoptera; family Noctuidae; genus Subacronicta; species Subacronicta megacephala. Next base: position 7,750,844 of record OY292518.1, read on the forward strand.
ATACTAATGGTTATTTCAAGTTGCAAAATGACTAAGTCGGTGAGATTTTTATTTTATTATTGAATTATTAACATACTTTCATAATTATTAAAAAAATTGGTGCTACTCTGAAGGCTACGACCTCCCATAATTTAAAACACCGTCATTCCGTGACCTTTGAGAAGATAATTTAAATATACATAGTATCTATATAAATATGTTTATATGACATCATTTGTCTACAACACAGACAAATAACATGGAATTCCGCATTTATCTGTATATGTATGAAAATTAAACAATAAAATGTAAATCATGAATTTTTTTTGTTCATTTGAGTGACAATTGCACTGACAAAACAAATTGTAATCCGATCATCATAAGGAACTTACATGAATATGCGTTTTTTGTTGTCCTGCATAATACCGACTCTAGCGGTAAAGAATAAGAAGGTAGTGTTAGTAATGTTACGGTGTATGTCCGTCCGGAGGTCTTGAGGAGTTTTTTAAGCATTTTAAATCCTGCCAAAGGTTTTGACAAAATGATTGACAGGACAATCGAGGAGACTATATGTATCGGCCGGTATCAGAACGCCCGTCCATAGTTCCTCACGATAAAACAATGTCAATGGCCTGTTATACCATGTGTCGTTAACCTTTTCTTCATGTAAAACATGGAACAACTTTCGTAGTCATCCTAAATTTGGGCGATTTTCATTTTACTGACCAGATACAATACCAAACAGGTTTCGGTAGAAGCGTCGGGTAGCTTCTCGTGCTGTGGGCGTCACTAGTTTTATTAATAACTAAAATGTCCTTCTAGTTTTATTTTTAGAATCTTGTAATTTATAGGAAGCACACAATAGATACTACGTCGGAAGATCAAAAAGTCACACCGCACCCTTAGGACGAAAGCGTATCATCTCAAAAAGTAGGATGAGACATGATCGTGATGGAACTAAAAACAACGTTGAATATTAAGTACATTTAATTTAAAAAAACCCCTGTTTTCAGCTTGGAACATAACAAAACGTTATTAACGTACCTACATTAATCACGCCTATATTCCCCGAAAGCTTAGGCACCCCACATTTCGCCGGTATATTTAGGTCCCATGTAATAGGAGGCGAGCCTATTGCCATTAACCGTGCACAAATCCAAACTCCGATCTGCTACTGAGAATTTCAAAGAAAAACTCAATAACACTTTGCTCGACCAAGGAATTGAACTCGACTAATGAGGCAGCCTAAACCAACGTAAGCCTTTAAACCAACGTTAAATATAATAATTATAATAAAAAAAAACAAAACGCTATCTTTGTTCAGCTTGGAACAAGGAATAGCAAAACGTTATTATTAGTATTTATTTAGAAAGAAATAGGTTGTTATTGCTGTAAATACTTCTAGGGTCAAGTATGACCGAGCGATGCGAGTGAGGGGTCATCTAGTGAGAGTGGAAGAATTGCTTAGCAACAAGATACAAGTGTAGGCTGAGTGAGTCAGTGTTATGAACGTCACCAACTTCGACGACGACTCATTGATCTCTTAACGGACGGCTATTGTGGCGGAGTTCCCGACGCCACGCTCCACTATCCAATCATTTGTTATGTAAACCAAACAATGCGTTGTCACGTTTAACTTAATGAAGTCTGCTAGTAAAAGAAACCAACCTAGTTCTTTCCACTTTTGTCTTTTAATCTATTCACTAAATCACGTTTGAATGCCACTGAATAGCCTGGCTACAGCCAAAAATACAATGCTAAATTAATATTGCTTGGGGTTTACCAGTTTAAATATTGATCTCTATTTTATTGTGAAATAACAGAGTACCTCATTAAGCAGAGTAAACCAAGTCAGTGAGTTAGGCTTTGCAGGTATGACAAATAGTGCTCATTTAACATACAGTTTTTCCTTTCTTTATAAATAGCTCAGTACTCGTTAAAAACAGAATACAGGGTAATATCTTTCAGTACATTTTTTAAAAGAAATTTTACGATAACTGTTTGTTGCTTTTCTTTTAGGATACTTTATTTTTTTTAAAACAATAAATTTAAACTATAAGTAAGAGTTTGAGGAGATAAACTCGGTGAGAAGTATTTATAAAAGTGTACTTGGTCCTAGACCATTTTATTTAAAGCAGATCAGATAAACATTAAAAAAAATACTATATATATGAGGAAGTAATAATACCTTTACCTACATTGATACGTCTTATTTATAATGACTGTAACACAAAGAATTGAGCATTTAATTGTAGCCACGTTTTGGGCAGTTTTCAAGTGTAAAAAGTTCCAATATTTATTGCAGGTTAGACGCGCTTTAATTGATTTCCATTATAAATTTCACGAATCGCCCGATGTCCGCAAGAAAAAATCAGATTTATAGTTCATGTAAGTCAACGGCGTGGGTTGAAACATCCCTAATTTGCGTATGTAGTTGATGTCATCGCTCTTGTAATGTTCTGTCCCTGACAGCAAAGGACATTCAACTTTGCCTGTTATTATAACAATAATGTCGCTCTGATCGATGATGTTACACTGTAATCGTGGGCTTACAGAAATATATAACATTAATGCAGATGGGAGATACAATTCAATTCGACAAAGATGACCGATTGTAATAGCGAAGGACCTAATGGTTCTCTAGCATTTCATATCTTTATATTTCATATAAGTAATAAGGTTATGTAATGTTTCAACTATATTTTTCTAATGTTCAAATAAAATCAGGATATACAACCAGGAAAATTTCAAAATATTTTCCCATGTTGTGGTGAATTACTTATGAGTATAGCAAATAACACGTAATTTTAGCAGTTCAGAAATCTGAATATCTATATAATAACCTACGGAGGTTTACTTTATTGCCTGAAACTGTAGGAATGGGTTATATACAGGATGTCAAATTTCATAAAAGCGGGATACCTACATAAATATGTTAATTATAGTATAACGTGAATAGGTATAGCTTAATGAAGATATATTATAGTAGGTATATATATGTATTTTGTGTGTATGTTTTATTTTTACATATTTTTTTATAAAAATACGTTTTATCAACAGGTTCCAACTGCTGATGAAAAAGGATTTTTCCAAAAATCTTTTACATAAACACATACCATCACGCCTGTATTCCCCGAAGGGTTAGGCAGAGGTGTACTTAATGTACACCCACAGTTCGCCGGTATGTTTGGGTCCCATGTAATAGGGGGCGAGCCTATTGACATTCACCGGGCACAAATCCAGACTCCGAGCTGCTACTGAGAATTTCATAGAAAAACTCAATAACACATTGCTCGACCTGGGGATCGAACCCAAGACCTCTAGCGTAGCAGTCGCGATTAGGACCACTAGACCAACGAGGCAGCCAAAAATCTTTTTTTTAGAATATTACTAGGTATTTCATGACTTTTCATGCATAAAGAAGATGTCGCATTTTCTTGGACGGCCTTTATCTATTTAGGTAACATGTACCTAGCTTCAGTTTCATAATGCAATGACAATTAATCATAGATAGGTTTATAAATCTTTTAGTAAAAAATTGGCTGGGTATCTATAAATTATCTGAAAAGTATTTAATATTGGACAAACTCGATCATGTAAAATGTATCGCGTTGTTTTTTATTATTACGAAACATTATTTTTATCGGTAAAGGTATATCTTTTACCCGCATTACGTCCAAAAATAATGGTAATTTATGAAAGAAATCTATTAGTGATTGGTATATGTACTAAAATAAAACCATGCCTCTGTTGTATGACCCCACCAATGTATAACTTTCTAATAACAATAATAAAACCAATAACTTTGTACTTTTTCGTCATTTTTGACATCACCGATAGGAAATATTCTATCTTCTAATATTCTATCTAGTTCGGACACAGATGTCTTTTGCAGTAGATCTTAGCATGTTATTGATATGTTTTATTATTTATAAGTGGTTTATTTCTTTTTTCACAAATAAAAAAAAACAACAAGAAAAGTTGTACAATCTATCAAGATTGTACTTGGTGTTTTTTTTAAAAATTCATATAAGGTATCAACCTTATATGAGTTTTTGGTGTAATTAGCGTTGTTACGGTAAGGTAAGTCAGACATATAAATTTGGATATTCGACATTGAACTAAACCTCCTTTTTGTATTTCCTTAATTATAAATTAATATATCGGGACGAAATCTGTGAATAGGAGTAGGTATCTATTTTAATGATATTGAAATTAGTAATTAAGTATCTCTTACTCTTACTAATTATCTCTGTTTTAATTAGATCGATAGGTATAAAACTTTATGCCAGCTACCTACGTATAAAATTCAAGGAATTGATGAAGCAAAATTTCTTCATTAGTTATATTAATTGGACACAACTCATCCATGTACTTTTGTCCTGGAATTCTGAAAATATTTTTGATCTGTTAGAACGTGTTTATATTATACCACTGCCTCGTGTTCGGTTTCTATAAACCAGTTAGAATTCAAAGTAGATTCACTCTAAATTGAGGCGCGATAAGTTATAGAATTTGTGGATATTAGTACGTGGGTCACGCGTTCAAAGCTCGTAAACGTCGAAGTCGTCATCCTGTGACGAGACAAAGTGAGAACATATTTTAACTTGTATTTAGATGATGTACATAGATTATCATTTATAAAAGCAAATTATTTTGTTCCTTCACAGGTGTTTACAGATTCAGAAATGTATTTAAAGATTTATTATATTACGTTATTTGAATAGAATTAATGTTGGGAAAATTCCACAAGAAAGGAAGCTGGTAACTAAAATAATGGTATCTCTGTTTTATATTATAAAACATTAACATATTATATTTGTTTGTTACCTTTTCACATCTAAACCGATTAATCTATTTCAATAAAGTTTGCCAAGGAGATAGATGAACGATGACACTGATACTTCTAAGGAATAACTTTCATTATGTTACTTTTATTTATATTAAGGACCTTTGGTATACAAATAAAAAATGGTTTGACTTTTGTCTCGAAAATTCCTTGGTAACGTGAATGACACATGCGGGCAACGGCTAATTTGAAATAAGAGTAATGTGAAGCTTTCGCTTACAACTTTTGTTTTTGAGTAAGTAAGAAGAAGTACATTAAACAGAAACGTGTACCCACCGTGTTCCTAACCTTTGTTACATGTCGTTTTACTACACCTACTTTAGTAATCATAATTATTTTTACCCGACTACGAAAAATTACAAAATAAAATTACTTTTAACAAAAAAGTTAAACCGCCTTCAAAAATTAATAAAATAATTTTGTCTAAAACAGTTTGGGAAGTCGGTGACTTCTATTTGAGTGGGTCTTTTATTTTCGCCACCGACTTCCCAAACTGTTTTAGACAAAATTATTTTATTAATTTTTGAAGGCGGTTTAACTTTTTTGTTAAAAGTAATTTTATTTTGTAATTTTTAGTGGAAAGTTTTGTTTAGAAATACTTGTTAGCCAACTAAACGCACTGCTCCAATAAGACAGCGATGTTTCGGAGTAAACGATAATATCATCGATGTAAACAATTTTTAGATTTTTGTTGATATTTTCAAAACTGCTCAACCGATTTCGATAAAATTTGAACGGGACCACCTCTGAAGTATAACCTACCAAACAAAAAAACAATCATTAAAATCGGTCCACAACTGGCGGAGAAATCGCGTAACAAACATACAAAAAAAAAAAAAAAAAAACATACAGACGAATTGAGAACCTCCTCCTTTTTGAAGTCGGTTGAAAAAGGAAGGGTAATGAGTTTAACAGTCTATGTATGAGATTTTCACGCTTTAGAATTTATGGCAATTTTGTTTTTCATTACTGATAATGGTAATCTGAATGTAAAACGAAAATAGTACGTATAAACAATATTATACTTATTATTACCTTATATTGTAAGCCTAGTGGTTCTCTGACTCTATATAAAAGAATTACTAGATTTTTTAGAGTTTAATGATTTAAAAAATATGAATCGGCTTGGCTTAATGTTTTGATGAAATAGGTAGGTACCTACTTAATCAAAACATTAAATTGTTTCAGATGATCCTGAAGCAAATTGCGAAAATTTGGCTGAAGTTCTGTGTCAAATCTAAGAATAATAAAAATTTATAAGTATCTAAATATTTATACTGTTTTCACAAGCTTTTATATAACCGTATACTTCAAAAATTTGTAAATATTTTTTAAGTACTTAGTTAAAAAAATATTTATTTGCCGGTATCCGATTGATTGAGATAAAATTTGGCATATTCATGTAAGTTCAGTGGTAATGCAATATTACGGTACCCTCGAGCTGATCTATTGATGGAGCCCGGATGAAGGGACTGAAATTCCCTGGTAAGGAAATGGTCGCATTACTTTGCATTTTTTTATTACTAAGATGAGTTACTGGTTTATTACATTAAGGCAAATTTAATTTCAGAGTAAAGAATTTTATCAATTATATCGTGGTCCTAGTTATAGATAGTTCAACTTCTTAAGTCCACTAACTTTATTATCTATATATCGAGGAAAATAATAATAATAAGTATATGACAAAAGTTTTATCTCGTTTTATATCTTAGTTGCAAAACATGCATAAAATAAATATTAATTACGTTAAATAATCACAAACACACATTAAATAGTCTGTATGATGTTATAATAAGAAATACATATAAGATAAAAAACAAGCGTTGTACCCATGAATATCCTTTTGAGAAAATCACCATAATAAATTCTCATAAAAAATGTTTTCCGTTTATAAATGAATCTATTAATATTTGTTAATATATAAAGGTTCAAAACAACGTTATAAAACAAACATGACGTATAAAATAGCCATAAAGTCACTATTAATATTACATTATGAATAAAACATTACAAACTAGTGTAATTCGAACCAATATAAAAACTTACCAAAAAATAAATAAATGTTCCCGGCCCCATGGCACGGGTTGCGGCCCTTCAGGCCTGGTGACGACCTTGATGCGCAGGCTGTCCGCAACAACCTCAGTCCCGAAAACACAAAGCTAAGCCTCTACGGCGCCGATTAAGCATGTAGTTCGCTAAAATTCGCTAACATGACCCGCTCTCCGACGGTCGGCTTTTAAAACTAAAATGTGCAAACTCGAAGATGCGCCTCTTATATTAGCTCTTACGTTAACGTCGGATACCGCAACGTATTTGGCATATAGGTGTAGCCACGTGAACATGTGTGGGTGTATTTCGGCGATGAAGCCTCCGAATACTCATTGGTGTGCGTGATTTTGGCGACACGACTGATAACGACGCGCGCTTGTGTGCGCTAGGGAATGTGTCCTCTTACCATAATTTAACCTAAGTAGGAACGTAAATCTCTTATCACCCTTATTTATTTATTGTTAATCCCTCTGTAATTTGCATTAGAGTGATGTATGGCATAGATTAAATAAATTTTGGACGCAAAAAGCTTCTGTTTACTTTTATAACGTTCTTCAGTTAGTAATATTACCTATGTATGTACGCCCTCTAGCCGGTAAAATAAGATATTTAAAATTCTAGTTGCGTTTGGTATGTATCATTTGAGATACAAAAAATATGCCTTTGTTGTTCGTGTTAAAGCATAGAAAGAAGTTACTTAACCAGTTTCAACGGCCAATGATATGATTAATGCCACATAGATCAGTGGTTGTAAACTGGGTTACTGTGCGTGAGGTCCTGGGATCTATCCTAGGTCAAACAAACTCCTACCTATTAGATATTACCTAAATATACCGGTTTTTGTAGCATGCTTCGGGCTACTGGTCTAAAGGCACTTAATAGTAATTTAATAATTTAATTGTCATTGTATAATTAGACGACTATTATGCCAAGATATTTATGGATATTTGAAAAAGTTTTCATATCATACAAAACTAATGGAAAAGTATGCTATACATATGGGTTTAAAATGTGTCGCTGGTGGATTCGTACTTTAGTGTCAAAAGCACAATGTCCTTTTGTGGTAACCGAAATGTTATTTCCCTGATATGGTTTTGTTGGGAAATGTTTACAATAAATTCGTAGTACTTAATTTTTGTTTATTTGGCGCCGTTATAATAAATAGGTATATTGAACTTGGATCAGTTCGAACATAACGCGATCATGCCGCCCGCAGCGGCGCCGACGCGGACGTATAAATTACATTTTTCTGTCAGTCGACCGTTTAGCTGTTTATATCTAGTTCTGCAAAAAAACATGTAGGTACAGCTGCATTTTAAGCTATACCTAAATTTAGTTTCAGTATAAGCTGCTCTTTCGTGGAAAGCCTCTACAAGGCGAGGTCAGTGTTTATCTACTGAAAATGTATAGCTCGGTATGCAGCCGTGAAAATTGCATTAAAAATTAAAAACGAATTTTCCATAATATCTTAAGGATAATCTTAATTTAGGTACACAAGCAGATACATTTTATTGTGCACCAAAATAAAAATCCTAAGTATAAAAAATTTGGTCTCATCTCATTGCTTTGTTAGCAAACCAACACTTAACTTACATTTTAGTATTTATTACCCCATAAAATGTAATGTTATCCCAACATGTTCTGAATTTCCGGTTAAACTTAGTGAACCCACCCGAGCTAAAAATATTACGTGTGGTTTTACATTATACATATGTACCTACACTACTGACGTTAACTTGCGGTTAACATTGGACACAGCCAAAAAGTTCCAAGAAAAAGTATACATTACTTCTACACATCTCTAAAGTATACCTACTTTCCTTGTATTAGGGGTTTTTTTACAAGCTGGTCTCTATCTACAATAAATTAAAGTAAATAACTCAGAATAGGTGAGTAATTAAAGCGGTCGTAGCCTAATGGCTAGGGCGTCGGACTTGCGATCATGATTGTGGTTGCCGGTTCGAACCCCACCCATTGTACTACCGACGTGAACCCACTCGTAATACAAGCATTTAGCTTAGCACAAGGGGTTAACAAGAATACTAGTAATGTGTGATGGACATTGCTAGTAAGCTTTAAAAAAAAAATATGGATGTGATTTCAATTCACGTAGATAACCTACTTCCGGTATCGAATTTGTTTGTACTCAATTACAAAATATTTTTAAATAGACAAAAAAGACTGATAAGCTATATTTTTAGAGCTTTCAATAAAATACACTACAAAATGTTTTTTTAAGTTGGTATTATGTTAATGCCATTCGAGTGGTTTTTCTAATTGATACACTTAAGGTCATTGTCATCATAATTAAAAAATCCGAGGGTTCCAGCTTACTTGTCAGTTGATTTTGACAGTTCTTGGACAGGATCAATGCTACACATACATAATTATACCTTTACAAAGTGCGTCTGTCCATTGTTTCCATAACTATGGACACTTCTAGTTTGTAAATTGTTGTTGAAGGTAGTATTCATCATTGTTAGCTCAATAAACGCGTGCATATAACCTACCTATATTTTTAATAAAAAGAGAAATAAAAATGTCCTTTAAACTGGATCTATCCTACTGAGTAATCGGATTCCTTACCATAATTATGATTCTGTTATAATTATGACTTATACCTACAACCAGTAGCTATAATAATTATAATATCCAAGATCAAGAAAATACGTAAGTAATGGTTATTACAATTCACAAGTAATCGCATACCAACTGTAGACGACTGCTTTTAATATTTACTTTTAAGATTGCATATGTTTATTTGCAAACTCGATGATTCAGTGTATATAAGTATTTATTGCAGGCGATTAAGCCGTTCTTATCCGAAAGCTTAGTCATAAATGTAAATGCGAGCAATTAAAAACACAACCAATACGCAACATGGTAAGTATTATTCTCACAATAAAAGATTTCGACTGCCTCGACCTGCCAAGACCGCTACGCTAGGTCTTGGGTTCGATTCCCAGGTCGAGCATAATGTTATTGGGATTTTCTATGAAATTTTCACTAGCGGAGCATATATCCAAACGCCGAGCGCGTTTGGATATATGCTCGGTGAATGGCAATAGGCTCGCCCACTATTTCATAGGACCTAAATATACCGGCGAGGGTTAGGCAGCGGTGTTCTTAATGTTCACCCACAGTGAACATAAAGTACACCGCTGCCTAACCCTTCAGGGAATACAGGCGTGATGGTATGATGAAATTATTTCAAAGTTTTGTTCTGAAAACCGATTAAAATTTTTCTGATTTCATTAAACTTCTTTATAACTACGCTATCTACATAATTACTTAGACCTTTACGAAGTTGACGAATGTTGTTTTCCTCTCATTTTTGGGCAAAATAATGCCTTCAGTCTAGGATTCTTTAATTTGCACTTTTTTGTGATTTCATTCTACGCTTATAATTTAAAAGCAAAAGTTTGTGTATTCGTTTGTTACAATACTAAAAACGGTACTTTTGTTCTTCAAAATTCTTAAGGGTAGTGTAAAATATATCGTCTTAACAGTTTAACACCATACACACATTACGGAATATTATTATATCAAAATTGAAATACCATAGCAATAACTATTACTTTATTTCTCATAGACAGTTCTTTCATATAAATTCTATTGATCTTCTACAATCAATAAAATACTAATGATGGTTAGCTGCGTAGTCACAAGACTACGACGACTACGCGCTCGTAGATCCAGCGTAGCCGGAAAAACAATAAGTGTTGTAGAATATTCTAGTGCGTGTGCGACGGAACTTACTTTCGGATTATTTTTGGATGTTGTTGCCACTGTATGGTAACATACCATCACGCCAGTATTCCCCGAAGGGGTTGGCAGAGGTGTACTTAATGTACACCCACAGTTCGCCGGTATGTTTGGGTCCCATGTAATAGGGGGCGAGCCTATTGCCATTCACCGGGCACAAATCCAGACTCCGAGCTGCTACTGAGAATTTCATAGAAAAACTCAATAACACTTTGCTCGACCTGGGGATCGAACCCAAGACCTCTAGCGTTGCAGTCACGATTGGGACCACTAGACCAACGAGGCAGTCTGGTCGAGGTGTATGGTAACTTATTACATTATAAGTAGATATAAGATAATATACCAGTTGTTTTAATTTTATGAAATAAATGTTTGATGAACTGCAGCGATAGTCTAGGATCATTTTACTGCCACTGTCTCGAATTCAAATCCAAGGCACGGACCACTGACTTTTCAAAGTCATGTGCGTATTAAAATTAATTATCACGCGCTTAAATGGTGAAGAAGAACATCGTGAGGAAACCTACATGCCTAAGTGATTTTCTTGACGCCATGTGAAATTATTTCAAAGTTTTGTTCTGAAAACTGATTAACATTTTTCTGATTTCAAGCAGTAGTATGCCAACCCGAGAGAAGGAAGAGAATAGGCATCCTGATCCTTCTCGTTCTGAGAGGAGACCCGTGCCCAGCAGTGGTATAATATAATGGGTGGATAATGATAATGATGATGAAGTGTATGGTTTTTTTTATGTTAACGATCGATACCTATGCCAAATAGGTGATTGTTCTTCTATCGTGTATGGCATAAGCTAGGTACGCTTAACAAAATAGAAGTTCCTGCCTTGTTTAAAATATTATCAAGGCAGCACACCCGCCCGCGCCCCTTGTTCGGTTCCCGGACGATCATTCACACATACCCAATTTAAGCGTAGTTATAACGTTTTTTCTATACATATTTTGGAAACGGAAATAAGTAACTAAATTAAAAGTGGGTTTAAAGTCATTTCGGGCCCCAGCTTTGATAAAATATTGGCATTCTTTTCGATTCTCTTCATTCCAGCCTCCTTTCAAAATAATGTCCTTATAAAGCGTGCGTAATGTAGCGTTACATTTATTTTGGGACAACAACGAGGTAGCGGTATTTTTTGAGAAAAACACGCGGCAAATTTGGGTCCTTGTCCATTCTTCGAATGCAGCGAGTCAACGAGAATTTCAAGATTCGATAAATGGAAGATTTTTTCCTCTTGAATTTAAGGGTCGATGACCTCTTGACCAAGACTGTATGTTTTTAATGTAACAAACAATTTGTGATTCTGATACTGATTTTTGTAATTCACGAAGAAATTACTAACTTTGAATATTAATGTCGTCCGTCCTCTCATTAACACTAACCAGTTCAGTGATCAAAATTAGGATCCTATTTACTTCCAAGAACTCGAGTGTTATTTTAACTTTCTTCAACGCTTTTTATACTTTCATACTAAAAAAACTGATCAATTAGATAAGGTATTTTCTCTTATAGCACAATAAGGCATATTCAATCAGTTCAATGTAAAACCAAGCATTGGTGGACTTACAATTGTATTCAAAAGTGAGTTGAAATAGAAACTGAATTACTTAATATAATTTACGAGGGCAGTGCAGATTTTATATTCTAAGTCTACGTTATCCCACATTACTGAACCAGATTCTGAGTGGGCTTTGTTTTTTAAACCATTGAAAAACAAACAGCGTTTTAAGGATGAACGGTTGTGTACAAAGTAGGCAGTAAGCAGTAGGTTATGTTTGTATACATGTGTGTTTATGTCGTTATTCTTACTTTTAAAGTAAAGAATGAGCCATTTGCAGAAATTACCGTTACAAGCAGAAATTGTTTATTCGGTTTGTTTGGGAAACCTGTATCACATTGTCGTTGAACACGCACAAAGCTACATATCTTTAAGATTTGGTCATACAAGCGACCGGGTTGCCATAGTAATTCCTTCTTGCTTTTCTAACAAAAAGTCAGTAGGTCTCCTACATTACAAATAATACCTAGTATTATCATAGTACCTATTTAGGTTTCAAATTAATCATATAAAAGCATACCTATATCATACAATTGTATATTCTGAGTTAAGTTGAAAAACCTTAATCAGATGAAAGAAAGATGTCCCAAGTGTAACAACACATTGGACACCTTTTAAAATCGATATAATGTTACTAAAACCGATGCAAAATTAAAGAAAAAAATTAGTTCTCTCTTCAGTTTCTTGCCCCCTATTACATGGGACCGTAACAAACCGGCAAACAATGGATGTATATAATCATACCTCTGTTTAGCCTTCGAACAATACCTATAGGTGAGATTGTATCTTATAGTCTTTTTTAATCTAGAAACTAAGCTAACAATTAATTATGAAGTGATGTTTTTATACACCTACATACATAGAGACAACCAAAAATTTTAATACTATAGGAGTCTTCCGTTTTTGGCTCTTTAAGTAGAATTGTGAAGAATGCTATTGGGTACTTATGCAAAAAGTGTTGGATGAACTCCAAAACCTGGCGAAACAGGTAACCAATCTACTGACTCGCAGAACCCATTAAAACTTTGCATTTAATGTTCAGAATATTGTGACCGTGACGTAAATTTTCTGAAGTTTACTGAAACTGAGAAGCAAAGGAAATGATGTTTTGTACGGATTTAATTTAAAGTTCGAACTACAAGAGCTGATTTTATTTATTGAATCAGCTCTTTAGTTATACAATTATATTTATCATCGTATGGTTTTGAAAATGGAACAGCTATTCTTGATTATATCGATGCGTCAACGCATTAAAGACTCAAGCGTTTCATTAAATTCGACTTTGAATCTTGATTGGATTTTTTGTAGTAGCTAATTGATATAGGAAGTAAAACATAATTTTTATTGTGACTAATTTTACTGAGTATTTAAAAATAATTGTTTTTTTATGAGCTTATCTTAACCAATTATAACTAGGTTTCATTTATACGGGTAAGTATGTAATATATATACGTCTGCCAGACAGCAGTAGCCTAGCGTGGTGGACTTATTACCCATATATAGCCTAAACACTCCCAGTCCACAATTTGAGAGGAGAGAGGACCCGTGTTGAGCAATGGCACATCACATTGGTTAATGATGATCACCATTTATAGTCGGAATTACTAGAATGATTACATTATCATTTGATTAAGTACAAGTGTACTTCGTTAGGTATGTACTAAAAAATTTCGTGTCTGAGTTCTTTACTGTACTTACATTGTACTGACTGTGCATTAGTATCTACTGAATTGAGGCGGCTTGATCAGCCGAACACTGTCGCAAGAATAAAACAAAAAATTACTCAATCCTTAAAATGCCATATTCTTAGCTTTTACTGTATCTTGTTTATTCACTAGTAGCGCAAGTTATGTTAAAACTGTCATAATATTTAAAACATACCATCAAGCTTGTATTCGCCGGTATGTTTTGGTCCCACTTAATAGGGGGCGAGCCAATTGCCATTAACCGGGCACAAATTCAGACTTAAGGCTGCTACTGAAAAATGCGTAGAAAAACTCAGTAACACTTTGCTTGACCTGGGAATTGGTTCCAGGACCCCTAGCGTAGCAGTCGCGATTAGGACCACTAGACAAATGAGGTAGTCTATTTTATATTAGAATACTTAAATTCGTAATATTATTTTGTCTTTTAATATTCATACGTAAAACAGTAAACCTTAATTGACGAATACATGTATTATAAAACGGTGTCTTGGAAATTTTAAATATTAAGAGGATTGTCCCATAAATATTTTTAAATCATGGCTTGGAATAATAAATGCAGGAAAATAAGTTTGCCGATTTAATTAATTTTATAGATTTTCGGTATTTTTTTGAAACCAGCAAATATTCCTATTTGGGTTTTATCAAAATTACTTCTTCTGCTTATATTACATAAACAGTATTTAATGTAGTAATTATTCGCATCCTTTTTTGTAGCGAAATAAAAAACGTCCAGTGAATTTACCGGATGTCGTCGATCGATTTGCATGCGCCATTTTTGAGAAATATAATTATCAATCTCCTATTTTTTTCGCCAAATTTATTCTGCTTCGTTAACGGTTTTCTTTATTAATAAGACAAGCCTTAATATTTTACTACGCGAGTAAACCTGAGGGATTATTTTGTGCACAATATATATATCGAAATAAATAAATAAGTCAGCTTGTATTATTTAATTACTCGTATATTTAAATATCTATATTATAAATTAAGATGAATATTTTTTTGTTAAGATTTTAATTTTTATTAATTTAAATAAAAAAGTAGTTGCGAATAGGATTGAATGGGTTTTGGCGTCAAGACAAAAAATAAAAATAAAATGTTTACTAAAAATTACCACATAAACTGAAAACTAAGGCTTCCCCCTAATTTATTAATTGCTATTTCGTATCATAAGTATATGTAGCTGCTTTAAAGTTAATAATTCTACAATTCATCAATTCATATAAAATATTTATTACTCCTTTCAAAAGGTTGTCAACACCGAATATCGCAACGTATACTCAATCCTGAATTCAATGTGATAAATGAGGATGCTGCTATAAACTCTTGCCCACGGTTACGTTCCTTTTTTATTTTGGCAACAATACTTCACTGAACATTACCATCACAAAAGATAAGGTTATCAAAAATATAATTTTGAATAAAAACTGCGTACCTATCAAGTTTCAATAAAATGTTCATGTACGCACGGCTACACATCAAGCTATATAAAACCAGTTTACGCTGGCCTTAATGGTATGGGAAGCCTATACAATACAAGATCAGCTTAAATTGGATTTGTATTGGTTTACCTGTAGCCGTGTGTACCTACTTAGTTAAATTTCAAGATCCATATTATCCTCTGTATAATACAATATGTCAATGAGAAGTTTTGAGAAAGAAACAATATTCAACAGTTACTGCATATAAGCAGAACGCTCATCTATCCGAATTGTTATTTGATCATCAAGTCGAGCTTAATTCAAGTTTTAGATCCGTTGTGCTGGTTTTTAATGGTTCTGCGAACGATTCAAAGTGATAGAATTAAACGTTCTCGAGTGTTCACCGGTTGATTATAGGGGTGAATGACCCAACATGTGACAAACAGGGTATCCACCTACATTCAACTATTTTGTATTTTAAATTAATGCTGGAAATTGTTAATATGAATCCCTTATTTATGACTTTTATTGCATTATAGTGTTATTTTAGACACTCATTTTTCATCGTAACCGCGATCTCCAGGATGTAGACCGTTAACGACTCTAACATGTGACAAGATTTATATCTAACAGGTAAATATTATGTTGTTTTTGTTGTCCTGATGTACCTTTTATACCTAAGTAAGTTATGTGGGATCCTCTATGAAGATATCAGATGAAATAAGTTTTACGTTACCTACTATGCTTGTTGAAAAAGTTACAAATATCAAAGATCTACAGACCGTGTTCTTTCTATTTTATTTTACTAAATTATATAAATTGTAAGATGTTTCTAGAAGATGACAGACTGCAGACCTTAGAAATGAAAATAAGAAAATTAATTAGCAGATAGCTTTGATGGTCGACCTTCTTCTTACAAACCAATGTGCAAACAAACTTGCCAAGGCAACAAATAAAGTTACTTTAGAGAAAACAGAAGTCACTAAACATGAGCCCTAGGTTTTCTTTCCTTATAAAACAGTTTAATAGATTACTGTTTATCTACCAGAAGAACAAAAGTTTTACGCTTTTCCTACCACATTGAACATGTGTCTTATACTTAGATTATTTTATTTATATTTTAAGTTTTGCGCTGAGCTGTGCGTCGCATTGGCACAATTTTTGACAGCAATCTCTAGAGGGGCAAAAATGTCACCAAACGTAATCAGATGAATAATATAGCAGCGCATAGAGCACTAACAAACAATTTGTAAGTTTATGACTGTACTTTGTATTTTACACATATCTAATAATTATGACTGCCTCGTTGGTCTAGTGGTCCCAATCGCGACTGCTACGCTAGAGGTCTTGGGTTCGATCCCCAGGTCGAGCAAAGTGTTATTGAGTTTTTCTATCATTCTCAGTAGCAGCTCGGAGTCTGGATTTGTGCCCGGTGAATGGCAATAGGCTCGCCCCCTATTACATGGGACCCAAACATACCGGCGAACTGTGGGTGTACATTAAGTACACCTCTGCCTAACCCTTCGGGGAATACAGGCGTGATGGTATGTTAATAATTATGACTGTACCTACTAATTATAAAAGATGTTTTTCTTCAACGTGGTTGATAGAAAAAATATTTTTTTTAAGGCTCCTTTAGTAGTAGTATAATAAAATAAAATAAATCTCTTCTCTTATCTTCGGTTGGCTAGTTTATTTTGTTTTTGCTATATCAGCTTGATGCTGTAGGCGTTGTCCTAATCAACCTGTTACGGGCCATTTAACGGTTCCTTACAAAATGTTATTTATTCGTTACTAGATAGTTTGCATCTTAGACGAATATTTTAATAATGCTTCAATAATGATACTATTGACCTCGGTACCGTTGTTTAATACTTGTTGTTAAATTGATTGATTTAATTATATGCATTATAAAATTATTCATTTAATCCGTATCAGACAATCTGTTTTCCTGCAAATTATAGCTTTGTTTTTCTCCATAAAGTTGAGATTTTTTTACTTAGAATACGTAGGATGCGGGGGCAGTGCAGCGGCGCAGCCGCAGTGTTGATTTTACTAATTTGAACGATGTTCTGACGATGTTCAAATTCACTTATTAGTACATAAAAAACCATATGTTTAAATTTACTTAGTTAAAATTTATTGTTTTGAGTACTTAAGTACTTTCTTACTAACTAATCGCATAACGAATTGTATGTGACTACTTAAGTACTTTCTTGTAAGAAAATTGTACATTCAACATACAATTCGTTATGCGATTAGTTATGACTTCAGACTCGAATTTCAGTAGCCTTGAGTTTATTTTTATTCAATTAATGTAAAAGATAAACAAATAAATAATCGAACATTTTACCAAAGCTACTAAGCAATATAGGACCTAAACATAAAGCTTAAAAGCTGAAATTCACACGTTATCGTAATATATGTATGTGTTGTAGGTATAGACATAGAGTTGTGAATAGATATTCTATGCTTTTATATAAGATAATAGAGACAAGACCATAACAAAATTAAGTAAGTACTTATATAATAAATTTAATAAGCAAAAAACACGACAAGGAACTTACGTGCAAGTGTAGCTAATTTTATCCATTGATGTCAGTTTGTTGACGAACCACACCCTGTGCCGACGAAAGACTAATAGCATCCTATCAAATTTCTATTACCTAAATGCCGAAACAGCACAATATTTTTATAAATATTTATTTTTTGTATATACCTAAGTTCTGATAAAATGGTTCCTATATCTTGCGATTACGTCAACAGAGAATAAAAGAATGCATCGTCTTTTTTGTAGCGGTAATCGTTGCTTCGTCTTTTTGCATTTTTGGCGAAATAAATAAATGCAGTATAAGTTTCTGTTTCATCACCAGGGGTCGGATTAGGCTCTACCTAAACAGCTGCTCTAAACAGAAATTAATTACTATTTACTTATTTGGTAAGTAAAAACTCTACCTATTCCGACTCCTGTATTAATCGTTGGTTGATAGGGTTTGATGCCTCTTCTATCAGCTCCTGCAGTAATATCTTAAAATGTAAATTTATTGCCAACCTGTAACCAATACTTATTCAAGTAGAAACTGTTTTTAAAAAGTACTCATTTTTATATTTTAAGTGCGTTTTGATTAATTATTGGCGCATACTGCGCATTGTATTTTGCAATTATCTGATTGTATCCATAAAACAATAAGATCCGTCCCGCGATTTCGTTACTATTACAAATGTTATATATTATTAAAATTAATAGTTCGCCTTGTATTTCCAACTAAGGGTAAAATTTTGAGAAAAGTTTGATCATAAATTAACATATTTTATATTTAAGCTTCTCAACACATGTTAGCGAAAAGCAAAATTAACAAATTTTGCATGCTAAAGCGTATCATAATTTAATGTTCGCCTTTGTTGATATGCCATAAAAATTCCTTACGGTGCGCCTTCTGCCAAATGCATTTAAAACAACGCAATAACAATGAAAGTATTGAATAATAAGATAAATACGTTTTGATGAGCTATCGTTTTCTGGGGTGATTCGATTCCCGTAGAGTTCAAATGTTTGGTCTACAGTATTGATATAAATAAAGTAATATATAAGTAAATAGTCGACAGGCAGTTGTTTCACTATTCTTTGCCAAAGTACAATATCATAATTATGGCTACATTATTAAAAGAATATTATTCTTTATTTTGCTTTGTACCAAATACTTATATTATATAAAATGTTGTATGGCTATAATAGTTTATGGCATAGTTGTGTTAAAATAAACATTTTTGGTATGTTATCAAACTAGTATCGTATCACAATTTGCATTTCAAAAGGATAGTCTAGGACTTGCTAATATCAGAATAAATAAACGTAAAGATTCCAATTAGGCTAGTCATATTAAAACTTTGGGATTTTCTGTACAATAACTAAACGGAACTCCTTAGAGGCATTTATTTACTTGCTGTAGCCTTGGACGTACTTACATGTTGTAGCAATACAATTATCACATTGCCAGTGATTCCACTGTTAAAAATTTAAAATTGTTAACATGCCTAACGTGTTTACTTTATTATATAGTTTGATTTAGAGCCTAGATCCGTGTTCCAGCACGCGAATGATACCTGTTATATGAAGACTGTTTGCAATAATTAATCAAATTGACAAGTGCAAAGGTCTTCGTTGGAAAACAAATAGGTAAGGTCGCTCAACAGGGTGAGGTACCTGGCATTGATGAAGATAGCAGATGGTTAAGGGCTGGTTTTGGTGTCAATCCTAGAGGCGATCGAATCGATATTGTCAACGTTGCAAGTTGAACATAGATGAGATTGGTAGGAGCATAGAGATTGGAACATCAGAAGAGAAGCCACTCACCAGTGGGTGAAGTCTGACCATTGATGATGATGGTGATAGAGAGTTATGTAAAAATTTATAAGTATTACTTACTATAATATTATTACTTTGCTAATACCGAGGTGTCCGCTTTGGATGTACCAGTAAAAACTTTATAGCCGAATAGATACTAAGAATTACGCTGTTGTCGAATAGATTTTAAGAATTACGCTTGTTTGTCAATAGTTTTATTAGTTAAAATAGGACGTAGACATACAAATGATTAACAAATCCGGATGCTGAAATGAGCAATTTTGATGCATCATAATGTGTTTTGTAATGAATCATAGTGCTTTGCTAGTACATTGCCAGTATAAGATGATCTCGCGTTGTATATGTGGCTTTTCATATGATGAGAGGTCAGTTTGTACTGGTGTACAGCATGATATGTAACTGCATGTCCGCGTATCATATAATGACTCATCAAAAGTGCCAATAGTAGCCCCCCAGCTCGTTCAAGCATTTTTAATTGAACGCTAACTATGGTACAGTATCTTATTGTTATTGTTAGATATAATATAATTATTCAGAGATGCAATTGAATGGCAACCCTGGCGGGTGCGGCGGCAATATTATATTATAGAAAAGAGTGAAGATGAATCGTATCATGGCGTACAACTAGTACACTTATTGTGATCATTTGTACGTACTTAGCATTGTAGAGTGTACTTATATTTCAGTAATAAAAATATTTTCAGTTCCTGTTATTCATTTATGTAATAAACATATCCAACAATAATATTCCGTGAATTTCGCCGAAAAGAAGAGGTCTTGTAAAAGTGAGTAGTACCTAGGTACATACTTACGTTCGAGCGGCGACGGTTAAATTAGCTAAGAAGCTTACGAGCACGTAAAGTGGAGTGGAGTTATCCTACGCAGAAAAGTTTAACATACCTATCCACTTTACACATTTATTAAAACTTTAAATACTTAATTTATGACTAAACTTTTAAGCATAATATTAAATTAAATAAAGTTCCAAATTTATGCGATGCTTATCGCTATCACATACTTCTGCTGCTTTTTAGTATTATTTAAAACGAAATATTTAGTCTTTTAATTCTTATTTATTTAATTCGATTTTAAAGACTATATTTTCATAGAGAAACAGTTTTCTTATGTTAATTTATTGTAACAACAAGAGTTCGAGGATCTTTTATAAAATATAAAAATACCTACATATTTAAAAGTACCGTTATTATTACTTTAATTACCTACTTTGTTGTCGTAGCACGAAAAATATTCGGACTACTAGGACATAAATAAAATAGTAAAAGTAGCACAAGAAACCGATGATATTTTTTGCGAAACTACAGAAACAGTAGCCGGTAAATATATGGACCTACATTAATTCCGAAAATTAGATTTTCTGTTTAGAATGATTCTTAAAAAAATAATTGTCAAATAAATAGATGATTACTTTTATCAATGAAGAAATTGATAACAAGTTTTATGTTTTTTTTGCGCATAGTAGTTTATATTCATTAATAGATGTTGCATGTTTTACCATTTTTGATAAATATTTTCTTGGTATATAGAGTGACTAACCTTACCTATCTATTTAATTTAATTATGATATTTGAAAATATCACCGCATAATAATAAAAATCTTGAAAATTGTTTATTACTGAAAATATTCTAATTGCATTTTGACCTAATGAAAGCAAAAGCGGCGGTAGCCTAATAGCTAGGGCGTTGGACTTGCGATCATGTGGTTGCCGGTTCGAATCCACCCATTGCACTACCGACGTGAACCCACTCGTAACACAAGCATTTAGCTTAGAACGAGAGGTTAACAAGAATACTTGTAATGTGCGACCCACATTGCTCAGCATTCAGAACACTGCGGAGTGGGGTGTGCATCCAGTGATAACATTATATCAGTGTACCAGGCACGTATATCAGCGACTTGGCATCTTTTGTCATGTGCTCCATAATAATATCATAGATGGATGAGAGTTGAATCACAAACGCGACGAGTATAATGTGTTGCTGAAAAATCACGGGTACAACGGAATAACTGTGTACGTCAAGTTGTCCGCAAGTGGTTTAGCATTGGTTAATTTTAATAGAAAGAGTCGGTGTAAAGGCAAGTAGGGTCGTATATGTTTCGCATTTGATTAACGTGTTTACTAATTTACTTTTAATTATTGTTCACCATAACGTTTTAATGTTAAACACAATAACATCATAAATGATCTAAGTTCTAAAAATAGAGTATTTGAATTAATTTGACTTGCAAAATGCGATATTTACGAACAAAATATATCACATTATTAATATTAGTAACCAAGTAGATAAGTATACCTATTTGGTTATAAACAATTCCATTATTAAAATACAAAGTTTTACAATTGTGTAAGTTCATGTATCTATATGCTGATATTTAATCAATTTATTCCTAGTTAATATTTTCTATTAATGAGAACCGTATTAAAATAGTTACATTAGTTTTTGAGATTAGCCCGAACAAACACATAAGAACGGCAGGGACTAATTTATATGTCGTGATACTATGATAACAAACATACCATCGTGTGCGTCATGGACGCCCATAGTTCGCCAGTATGTTTGGGTTAGGTATTGCCATTCACCGGGAAATTTTAAAGAAAAACCCAGTATCAGTTTTCTTGACTTTGGAATCCAACTCAAGGCCGCAGCAGTTGCACTTCAGACCACTAGACAAATATGGCAGAAAATACTTTTTTTTAATAATTTTCATGAAGTTATTTTTGCAACGTGTAAATTATAACTCGACAAAATGACTAAGGACGTTGCCCCATAAGCGGCTGTAGTAATTGTAAAAACTGAAAAGTACCTTAGACTTAATTTTATATTTATAATACTTATTAGCGGTTTTTTTTAGATTAAAAAAATTGTCTCCGTTGTCTATTAACTAAAAATCATCTTGTAAAGAGGTGAATGTTATATAAAGACACGCTCACGCTTGTTAAATTCTAGTAAATAGTTGGTGTAGTAAACGTCAGGGGCGTAGCTACCGCCGTATCAGCCGTTTAATGATACGGGGCCCCCGGACTACAAGGGCCCCTAACATGTAACAAGTTATAGTGTATGAAAACAAAAAGTAAACAGAAAAGGGAGGAGGTTATAAAAATAATGCCCCCAATCTTTACCCTTTGCCCCCCCCCCCCCTAACTAATTTTGATACAGGGCACGCTACGACACGTAAACGTATTTTTTACTTAATATAATAAATAATGTGTTTGCTATCGTAAAAAAGAGAATCCACATTTATCTAAGGAAACGGCACCAAAGTATACAGTTTATTGGACTGATTTTCATGTTTGTAGTTAGAAAACAAATTTATAAATAATGTAAACATGTTTATTTTATGCTGAAAGATAAGTACCCATTATAATCTTTCTACGTCAACTCCGCCAACCTAAAAGTATTTTTATTCATTCTTTATTTTGTTAATGTTCGTTTCTATCAATGTTGTATGAGTTCCAATTGTTATATCAGTTTTATTTATTCACTGCAATATTTATTTAAAGTGCACCGCTGCCTAACCCTTCGGGGAATAATGGCTTGATGGTATGTTATTTATTTTCCACGTTAAACATTTGATATGACCAGTACTAGGCGTACTTGTCAACTCTTTGGCTTCTGCGAGAGGTACGGTGTGTTGGAGAACAATAATCTACAGTATCAATATATAGTTTTGTTAAGTATTTTTACTTACCCCTAGTACTTTAGTATAAT
This sequence comes from Subacronicta megacephala, assembly GCA_958496365.1. Lineage (NCBI taxonomy): Eukaryota > Metazoa > Arthropoda > Insecta > Lepidoptera > Noctuidae > Subacronicta > Subacronicta megacephala. Next base: position 7,774,276 of record OY292518.1, read on the forward strand.
TACTGATCAAGTCACAAGTCGCTTCAGACTTCGTCGCATATTTTCATTCAGTATATTTGACTGGTATACAATAACCCTGACATACAATCAGGTACTATCAGATCTACATAACAATCCGGTTTCAATAAAAAACTGTAGATACCAGAGATAGAATTTTGGTAGAACTTGTATGGATCTTTTATCATAATCCTATCTCTAGTCTCTAGTAACAAAATCTACTGACAGATTAGTTATTGAATCTAGCTATTAGTTATCTATTCGATTACCTTGTAAAGGATATCATTCTGTACTCTGTACTCACGTTAATAATATAGTATTTTATTGCTTTGACTATAGATCTACTTTTAAGTGGCCCCTATTAATTCCAAACACTCTGAACCCTCATTCTCCTAATTTGTAGCCGTATTTTATTTTAATTTAGTTACTTACTCAATAAATAAAACATTTCACTTTGACTTTGATACGAAATTTCCTTTTACAGACTTTTAATGGTGAACGTTGCGCGCTGTGCTAAAAAGATTGACAATACTCGTAGATACTTATGTTGTAAATCTTGATAGATAGATAGATAGTCTAAAAAATGATGTCATTTTTATGTGCTATACTGAAACTCTACCTACATGATAAAAATGATGTAACATTACTTTACACGGTAAATTTGTCATGCTAATTTTATATTATCGAAAAAAATACATTTTGATTTCAAATCTCAAAGTATAAGTTTTTTTTTTGGTTTAGTCTTTTTTTATCGACACCAATTGTAATTTAAGTAGTGAATGAGTGATGACAACAATTACTTTTCGTTTTGGACGCGTCTACAATGATATAGCACTGCTTAATAATGCAGGCGTCTGGGGGCGTTGTTGATGATCCACGCCCGCTTTGTTTTACTATCCGTCTTCGAAAATGTCACAGATTCTATCTCAAACTGCGCCTTGAATATTAAAATCCTATAGGTAGGTAACATTAAACAACCGTCGACCGGAGGATAACTGTATATACAAGTTTAGTCATAATGTTTGTCACAGATATGTTGAAGTGCCAAAAAGGAGAAAATATCCAAATGTCTTTTAAAAAAGTCGCGTTCTAAATAAATTCGCCTATAATAATCTATAAGGTCACAATATCAATAAATACTGCTTAGCGAATAGAATAATAATTTATAAAATACGAGCTTATTTGAGGAAAGCCGAAGATCGGGCTCTGTGGCGTTCACTAGGGGAGGCCTACGTCCAGCAGTGGACGAGTATGGGCTGATGATGATGATTATGATGAGCTTATTTAAAGCCGTTAGAAAAACGCCCCCCAGAACTTCTAAATGCAAAGCAATTTTGACATATAAATACATAGGTACGCACTATGGATAGGTATCTTTGTAAAAAAAATAAGAACAATAACGCTCTATTAAAAACAATGGCTGTCTGAGGCTATACTTTTTCGAATGAATTAATTTAAGATGTTTGATAGCATCTTGTGACAGACTATAAAGAGGACAATGCCATTTAAGTGTTAACCGAATTCGGTTTTAATTGTCTCCAAAAAAAGGTACTAGTATACCTATCTACCCTAAAAAAGTAGATGTGTACGAATTTATAGGTATACATATAGTTTGAACTAATTGTATTGTTTCAGCAATTGTAGTTGTGGTACCAAAACCGCTGCTGACGTTTATTTCACTAATAGAGAACAAGGAATTTACACCATACGACAGGACGTAAAACCTCCAACGTTACTATAACGTTTAGGTAATATTAAATCTTTAGGTATACATTTTCTAGATATAATCATAATAATTTATTTGCAAGAAAATTGAGTATCACTTAGTTAATTATTATAAAAACATATAAAAAAATATTTACAAATGTGTAATAAAAAAGTAATAGTATCTACAACTTGTAAATTTCATAGCCGGATTGTGAGTTGCTGTCTGTATCATCTTCTACGTGGATGATCTTTTCAACATTTTCATTAAAGGTCACTACAGATTTTCTTCGTTTTGTATTATTTTCCCCAAATTCATCTTCTGAATCCTCAGCATCTTTTAATTTGTCTATCGATTGTATGACAATTGGTGCATTCACATCGGGTAAAGGAAAATCGAGTACAGATTCAATAGGAGTCTCCTTTTTTGAAGTCATCGGTTCTACGGTAACCTCTTCGATAGGTGCGCTCAACATTTCTTGAAGTCTTCTCTCGCTTCTTTTCAGATCTTCAATGTTAAGTTTTGGCCTCAAACCTTCGGGTTTTGGTCTCAAATCTTCGGGTTTTGGTCTTAAACCTTCGGGTTTCGGTAGGTCCCCAAGTGATCCATTTCTTGACGCTAGGCTATTCTCGTCGGAAAATTCGTCGTAGTTTCTGTTCTTTCGCCTGGAGATAAACGCATGAATCAAGTTTTTATATATATTATGGATATCTATGCAGATAGAAGCTTATCTAAATAACTGTTTACTCACCATTTTAGGAAGAACCAAATGGCTATTAACAAGATTATTATGATGAGTAGTATGCTGAGGACTATTGTGGCTGCTAACAAGCCAACGTCACGTTCTAAAACGTTTATCTGGCCATCTTCTAGATGATCTTCCAGCGCTAAAGTACTTATTATACTTACAACCGCTGCATTACTATTTATATCTCTGAAATGGAAGCATGTTGGTATAAGTGATTACTTTGTAAACAAACGGCAAACAATTGATAATATCTAAGTATTCTTACAAGATGAGACGATCCACTGCGACAGGTTCTCTCTGGATTAGTCCATAAACGTAAAGTTGTAGCGAAGCTCCTACAGTGCTAGTTTTAGGTTTTCTGCTGGAAACGTCATCTGTGTCATCAGATATAACCACTGACCTCAATGTTTTAACTTCATATCCGACGGCATCACTTAAGTTAGCCAAAACAGCGATTTCATCGTCTAGGAAGGTATCTCTTATTGTCACTACGGCTATATTGTTTAAGTCTAACAGTTTTACCTGGAAATAAAGACATTACTAAGATTTAAGGTGAAGGACACTAACAGATACTGTAGTGTAGGTTAACGCTCGGCACACAAAAGGTTTACCAACATGCGAGCTTATTTAATTAAATTTGAAGATAACTTGATTATCATCTTAGTCACAAATTGAGGTTGATAATTTCAGTTTAGTCTTCATTATTATGTTGTTTATGAAATTAATACATTTTGTAGTTCGAATAACATTAATGAGAATGGTGTATCTTGTGGCGGGATTACTTTAACGTTGGCTAACAGGATGTAGCCCCATCCGGTAAGTTCTATTGCCCCCGAGCGAGGTTTTTTTTGTATCTTAGGATTTGATACTTGTACAGATTTATAAGGAGCCATAAATTCTTAATAACATGCAGCGACAAATTTTAATTTACTGAACTGGGTATCAACAGTGTTTAAATATAAAGTACCTAAGCAAAATTTATGTTGTATTATTAATATTTTCTAACACCAAAGTACAAGTTAATTAAAGATAATATCATCAAGTTAAACTAACACACTGATCGAAACATTCATACCTACTTATGTTTTATTATTTAAGCAAAAATTGTACTAAGTTTGAGCTTGTTATATTAATCAGATAAACTTTAACGGGCGATTAAAGTTGGTAGCAAAGCAATAAATAACTCGGGGCGTTTGGAAGTACGGATTGGAAGTAATTCTGATTTTGATAAGAGTAAGTGCTTCTTAACAATTAAAGCTTTAATATTTTGTATGAACAGAAATTAGATGGTAATAAATCTATACTAACATTATAAAGAGGTAAAGTTTGTGAGTTTATGACGTTAAAGGGGTTTTTCCCTGGATCTAATAATCCGATTCTGAAAATTATTTCACCAATAGTAATACATTAGTCCTGAGTGACATAAGCTATATATTATCCCGTAAAATGAAAAGAAACGTAGGTATACCTACTCCACGCAGGCGGAAAGCTAGTTCATAATATATGTAGAAGTGTGGGCATATAAAATGATATGATTGCATCATGTTTTTGTTTAACTATCTTTGGTGTCAAACCTGTTAATTAATGTTATCTACAGCATAATTTATTTGCTTTTCAGGATTGAATATTTAATTGTATCCTAGGAGAAGATACCTTGAAGCTCAATTGAAATAAAAATGCGGTTATTATTATTTTATATCACGCTTAGCGATATTCTGCCAAATATTCTAAACTGAAACCGTGGGCAGTTTAAAACAGCGTATAGTGTGATTGGCAGGACCGGAGAGGTTTCTTCAATCCCAAGTATTTATCAAAAGACATAAATATAATTACCAATAGTTGTATAGTGCCGGTTAGTCCCTCCCCGTTGCGGTCAGTGGCACTCACGGTGAGGAGCTGGTCGTGCTGCAGGCGTGCCCCAGAGCGCACGTGCACGAAGCCGGTTGTCGGCGCAACGGCCAGAGCGCTCTCCGAACTCCAATACCATAACGCCGCATTTTCGCCTACGTCCGCATCCGTCGCCTGTTTCAAGTTATTGAAACACTTTAAAAGGAGACATTACATTTTAAAAGGAGGTTTTATGTACGTCTGCATTTTTTAAGCTATAGGTGTTTTATCCGCAAGCGACTACCTATTTTAAAGATTAGATTAGATATTACGATATGAATCTTACGAACCGAGCTAAAAAGTATCCGGAAACGGTCAATGAAACCGCGGGGCACAGCTACTGTAATACTTAATTTTGAAGGAAAATTATAATGCAATATTAAAACCGGTACTTTGTACTATTTTACATCAATAGCAGATATAAAGTTGCCAGGTAAGATTCCAATATAGACGTTATATATTAAGTAGATACCTGTCTTCGCATTAAAAACTTAATAGGTATTTCACTGTTGACCGCTTGAATTAGAAAACATCCTTGTCATTAATAATCTCGGGTTCGGCGGCCATGAGTCACTCAAGCAAGACAGTCGGTTTTATATTCAAAGATAAAACTCTTTCCAGACGTGAATCATGTTACTACGTGGGAACTTAAAATGAAATATAAATGCAAGACACAAAGTTTACGACTTTCAACGTTCGTTGCAGATATACAAAACATTTGCATAATATAAACCTACCTTTAATTCCGCCAAAGAACGGGGCAATATTCTCTCCTCGAGCTCATCAATGGGATATCCAACGACAATCGGTTCGTTTTCTTTTCCAACAAATATGGGAGTATTGTCGTTGATATCATTTACTATTAGGTTCACTAAGCTTCGTCTCGAGTTGTAAGGGATCGAGTCTGTGAGAATCCATTTATTCGTACCGTAGTCGTAAGGACCGAGCCAATCAGTTCGTTCTGACCGTTTTACGCGAATGGCATTATCACTTTGGCAATGTAATATAAGTTCGACTTGAACTTGTGAAAGGGCCATAAAGGCTATAGATTCATGTTCTCTGTCTATAGCTGTGGTGTGTAGACCATTTTCATCGACATATAGCCAGTTTTGATCAGTGGGCCAACGGTTATTTAAGCTGAAGTAGCATCCATTTTGCGTTGAGTCGAGAACGACTAGGTTGTTGTGAGCTTCTTCCTCATCTCTGTCTAATACGATCAGCGGTGGGACTACGATGTCGTCATCTCCACATGCTGTAACTGCTTCTGCTGTTAAATATATCTGTAATAAAAAAAATCGGATGATCAACAGGAAATTTAGCACTTTGAGAGTCACGAGTAAACTGGATGTAAATAAGACATCAATATTGAATTGTCAGACCTAATATGTACCTACTCTTTTCAATTTACCTTTAAATCTATGTCTTATTTCTAATTGCACACGGGCGTATTCTAAGTCGTGGAAATGTTCTCAAAACAATGGAACATAGCTTGGCAAGGCAATTGCAGTTTAGTCAGTACAAGTCCGACATATTGCTCCGCCTCCCCAGATTTGTCGTACTATGAAAAGGTATATTGTATTTATAATAAAATATAAAATTTAATACCGTGGCTGTACCCGTTGCTTGTGTAATAACTGTAGTGGCAATAACTTGGAAAGTGTACACCCCAATGTTGGCCGGAGCAGACAAATACAGTTCACCGATATTGTTTATTGAAAGACGTGTTTGAAGATGTGCTGGAACAATAATGAGAATTTTATATTAAACTAGGTTTTGCCCTCAAGTTTACTCGCGTACCAAAACGGCTAATATTTTTCTGGGACAATAGGGCCTTCTTCAGGTTGCATACTATTTCTTTCTACGTTCTAAAATCTTTTCAGCAGTTTAAGTGGCCACCTGATGATAAGTCATCGCCGCCCATGGACCACCAAATGATTGCCTGCTTGCGCTGCCGAGCCAAGGAAAAGGGAGGGAAAGGAGAAAATGAGAAGGACTGTAGGAGGAATGATGAGAAGGACCGGTGCTTCACACTCACCGTACGAAACGCAACAGAATGCATACTGCTACTTGACGTTGATATTCTGTGACTGGGAGGATAGTACTTCCCCGGTCGTGCCGACCTATTCATGCTGCCATATAGATATGCCAGCGAGGCCCTACTACTACAACATGCCAGCGAAGCACAACTACTACAAAACAACATTCCATTTTCCAGCGAAATTCAACTGTAAGTTTTCGTTAAAACTTTAATGTACTACTCTGTGAAGAAAGAATTGAAGGAATTATTTATGTACTTAATTCATTTTGGTGCCTGCGGAAAATGACAAGTAATACGTAAAGTAAAATTGCTTTTAAAAGAATTTAAGGCGCGCAGCAAAGTAAGCCATTTGGGAAATAGTATGTAAAAAGTTAAAAAATTCAGCGGTCTACGAAAAGTATTACAGTCGTTATAGTATGATAATGAGTAAGGATCAAAAATTATGTGGGACCTGTGTTTTTTCGGGATCATAAGCCTTGGTGTGTGGTGTCACGCATATGTGATTAATTTTTTCTTTGGGAAACAAATAAAAACACTTATAACAGTATAACATAAAAAAAAGATAATTAATGCATCTGTTTGCACATATCAATAATACAATAGGTACATAAATAAGAGGTAACGTATTTATAAACAAAATATAATCTCAATTACCTAGTAATAATTCAACTAAACTTTCCAAAATTTCCAGGTGTATAAAACTACGAAAATATATTTCTTTAGAAAGTTAAACAAATGAAAAACTTTTTAACTATGTATGTAGTACTTACTCAAGGCTAAAAAATAATAATAAAAATACATTTATCTATACTATATACTATTTATTTATTTATTTAATTAAAACGGTCTTTTAACCAATTATAGTAACTAATATATATAAACTGTACGAAATTAGCAAAAAAGGCTAACAACACTTTCATAAATTCCTCTCACAGTACTTCAGACATACCAATAAAATCTTCGACCATCCATCCGCAAACAAATCATCTGTTGGATTAGAATCCAAGAGATCATTAAGCGCTGCCATAGTGCGAGGAATTGTCGACTTAGCATGTGCAACAGTACGACATGGAGGCACGGCAAACAGCTTGTGCTTTCTGCCCCGATAAAGCTGAAGAGTTTGTTTGTTTGTTTACTTGAACGCGCTAATCTCAGGAACTACGGGTCGGATTTGAAAAAATCTTTCAGTGTTAGATAACCCATTTATCGAGGAAGGCTATATGTAGGCTATATATCATCACGCTAAGACCAATAGGAGCGGAGCATAAAGGAAAAATGTTGTAACAACGGGAAAAAATTAAATGCAGAAAAGCCGAGAAACCACGCGGGCGAAGCCGTGGGCGGAAAGCTAGTTTATTAATAAAACTTTTACAAAAACTACAAATAGAGTACACATATTTAGATATAGTTATTAAAGGGAAGATCTTATAATTCGTTTTAGTAAAGTCTACCGAAAATTGTGTAAATCTATTATATCTTTAACAGTAATAATAACGGTGCATGGGAAATTGACTACACTTACCTACATTATAAGTTGTGACCTGCCTGAACTAGGTTTAGTCAAACCTGTGCTTCAGGCCATCACTTTACTAATAATATTTTATTGGGACAATTATTACTGTCGAGTAAAGCTTAGGTATATGAATACACTCAGAATAAAGAAACCTGTATTGCATATAATTTTACCAAATAATTGAATTAAGTACAATACTTATTACAATATTTTGGTAAAATTATACAAACAACGTCGATACCATCGTTCTAAGATTCTATATTAATTTAATTTGACTTCTTCTCCGTGTCTGTTCTCAAAATTCATCAACATAAAAATTACTTTTAGGATTAAAAGACTTTTATGTTTGCTATTGCGAAACAAAGCTTGGTTATCAACTCGCATTGGTGACTCAGTTTCCCGAAATTAACCGAGTTCATAAGTAGGTACTTTGCTCTTCACAAACTTAATTTAATTATTTTTTAAGAAAATCTGTTGCTTTATTTCCCTAATTTGATTTTCCGGGATTAATAGAACAATTCGAATTTTCTTAGAATAAATCATAATTACCATATTAATGTAAAACCAAGTTATACATAATAAAACTTTATAAATCAGTTCAGTTGATTTGGCATAGTTAAGTCTAGCAAACAAAATTAGAATTTTTGCATTTATAACATTATTAATATTTTCTTTAAGAGAAATACGAAGGTTTATTTAAATTCGTATTTTTTTGTTATCACTCACTAGAATATTCTAGGTAAGTGCTACACCTAGAATCTAGAATTTTCAGTCTGAATAATGAATGCGGTTGGGAAGTTTTTAAGTTCCACCGGTGTAAATCTAGACGGAAAACATTTATCACTAAGTGTTGTAAATTTCCTGAAAGGGCTTGGGCTGAATAACAAGTGAAAATATAACAACTTTAGTCTTTTAGAATTCAGACAGCAAAGTTATTCAAATGCAAAACAGATTTTGTAAAGTTTGATCCTGCTCGCAACTTATAAAGGACAACAACAAATAATGGTTTTTTATAAAAGGCCGTGTCATCTTCCTGTCAAAGTGAATACTAAGTGGAAAAAAACCGTAAAGCTTAAACATATTTATGTAATTAGTAATCAACAAGAACGTTACAATCACCAGTATTGTGACGGTAACTTCATCAACCTATTGTCCCACTGTTGGGCACGGGTCTCCTCTCATTAGGCTATATAGTTAGTATCTTTAACTTTTTAATTTTTTTATTAGCCTGAATTGTCCACTTCAAGCAAAGGCTTCCCCCATTTTTTCCACTTTTCTCGGTGCTGTGCCACTTCTTTCCAAAATTTTACTTATCTTTACAAAATGCTTCACAAAATTCAAACTTCAAGCCGAGTTCCTGAGAATTCCATATAAACGCGCAATAACACTGTTCGTTATTACGCTACTGCACGCTAGAGCGAGCTAAGGGTAACCTGTACCTAATACAGGCTTTTCGATAAATTTCCATTTGAATCTTCTTTAGTCATCATAATCTTCCACTAAAATGTATAACTTTTATAGAACACTTACCGTTGTTCAACGCTAGTGAGTAGCTGACAGCTTCGCCATTGTCAGCTGTCGCCGATACTCGACCGATGAGACCCGTCTGTACTATCTGCACGGTCAACACGTAGGACTCCGAAGAAAACAACACTGATGGAAGCACAGGGGCATCTAGTGGAAATAGATAGGTTTATTTATAACTTAAACTGTACTGTCAAGCAGAGGTATAATTAATCTACACCCACATTTCGCCGGTATGTTTAGGTCCCATGAAATAGGGGGGGCCTATTGCCATTCACCGGGAACATATCCAAACCTTGAGCTGCTACTGAGAATAGAGAAAAAATCAATACCACTCTGCCCGACCTGGGAATCGAACCCAAGTCCTCTAGCGTAGCAGTCACGCTTAGAAACACTAGACTAATGAAGCAGTTAAACTGTACAATAATAACTAATACCTATCTAATGCTCATATTTTTGGAATGAACTAGTTCTTACCCTTCATTAAAACAAGGCTGATACTGAACCTAAGACCCAGGGTCCGCCGGAAAATCATGAATAATCTATAATTTACAAGCTTTGGAATTACCTTGTACATCGCAAGGTTATAATCATTCCAATATGATTCTTATTTCAAGGGTTAGGTTAAGGAACAAGCGACAAGTTTTTAAATTGTTTAAAAACTTGGACATACTGATTCAGATAGGACGAGTACGTGTCTTTTTATCACAATTTTACCGATGACGCTTCTTTAGAGTAGCCACATTCAACCCTACTTGAATAAAATACAAATATGCCCATATTCCCGGAAGGGTTAGGCAGAGGTTTGCCCACATGCCTCACTTGCCCATACTTCGCCGGTATGTTTTTTTTAACATCAATATGGGTTGATTAACTCCTTTTTTGTGCATTTTATAAAGGGTAGTATTTATTTTTTACTTTAAATTTATTTCTCGGAACAGTGTTTGGTTAGAGTTTTATGTTTTATTTAACATACTCTATGTATTAATATTCCAGAGGTAAAATATTTAATATAATGGCATATTTTAAGCAAAGAGAATAAAGCTTGTATAAAACATAAAGATTGGACGATAAAGCTATACTCCTGAAGGTTAAATAGGTAGACAAGCAACTACAATATTATTTGTGAACCTGGAATATTGTGCACTGAAATATGCTTTGCTTTATCAAGATAACATTTTTATGAGTGACAGGTATGATCGCTCGTCTAGATTTTAGTATAAAGACAGATAACCTTTATTTACACATCACATAGGACATCAGGTCAATAGGACTATAAACAGAAATGTTATTGTAGCTTAGAGATTAAACTAGTGTAGTTGTGTGCATTATTACACCTCTGCCTAACTACAAAATACAGGTTTGACAGTGTGTGATTAACATTTTTTTTGGAAACCTATTAAAATTGTATATAATTCAATAGTTTTCTGCATGACCCTAGTTTACTAAAGTACTAAGTATAAAATGTTTTGTTTGGGTCTAAGTAGTAATGTGCTTGCACGTGGATCAACTTTTATGAAATAGGAAAATGTAAGGTTAAATAAATGTATGTTCTTAATATTTATTTCTGTTTTTTCTAGCATACTCTGTCTTTAAAATGAAAACGAAATACATATCTGTTTTTAGAAAATGCAAAAATAACAAAATCTTGTTTTCAGAAATAGTGTAGCGTAGTGCAACACAAGTTTTGTCGTTAGGTTAATTTGCTCTGCTCTTTATGAAAAGGGTAGCGACAGTACGAATGACATTGCAAGTGAGTAATTGTGTGAATTAAATGTATGTTAGGGTTGACAATATGGGCAAATACCTGAAAGTGTGACGGTAAGGAGAAGTACGGCTCTGGCATCAGCTGCATGCAGTTCAAGCGTCAGATGAGTGACGTCAGCCGGCAGGGTCACCGAACCAGACGCCTGAACCAACACCACCCCATCCGTCACGTATGCCACGAACAAGCTTGCATATTCTAAAAAAAGAAAAATATATATTATTGTTAGTTATTTCTTATTTTAAATATATTTTTAATTAACAAATGCCATATATCTCTAATAATATAAATAGCTAAGTAATCTAATCTCATAGATCCATGAAACCTATTGAAGGATATAGTATTATTATTTTTATTTTTTATTTTTTTTTTTATATGGGATAACTCGGCAAACGAGCCGAGCTACCTGATGGTAAGTAGTCATCGCCGCCCATGGACATCTGCAAAACCGAAGGAGTTGCAAATGCGTTGCCGAGCCTATTTAGGGAAAGGGAGGGGAAGGAGAAAAGAAGAAGGAAGGGGATTGGGGGAGGAATTGGGCCTCCGGCCCTCTCGCTCACCGAACGAAGCGCAGTAACGAAACGCTACTACTCGGACGTCGGTCTTCTGCGAGAGTGTGGTACTACCCCGGTCAAGCCGGCCCATTCATGCTGCGAACAGCGTGGCCCTACCACGACATATTATATGTCTTCTATGATAAAACTCTTGTCTGTGATAAAACAGTCGCAATAATGATGCGCTAAGATGGCATCTTACATTTTTATAGAAAAGCCAATACTGCCTCGATCTATGTATCAAAGCATCGAGACAAATACAAATGAGACATTTATTATATTATTTTCACCAATTATTTGATTCTGTTTATTTTTATCCGTGAGGATAATGCGGTGAATTTATTCAATGTCGCGTTATCAACGCTATGGTCATTTCTTCGAACTCGCTTATCTTTTTAATATATTAAACTTGAATTAATTTTAATCTCCTTTGTCGAATACGTCCAGAATTTCATGCAAACATTTATTCATTCATATCAAATCAGACATGTTATATAGTGCTTACAATTATCCATTGAATGAAGAAAGATTATGAGGATTGAGGTAAATATTAATAAGATAAATCATTTGAGAATCGTCCAACATTTTTCGAGCTTTTTCTCTGGGGTCTGCTTCAAGTCTAGTTCCAGACATTTGAACCCAATTTCTGGACACTACCGATATCCCAGATTGTCAGGCATTTAGGGTTTCTTACTTCAACTAAAGATCGTCATAGGTGTTCGTTAGACAGCCGGGAACGAGGGCTTTAAGTGCTCTCCGGGGCACGGATGTGTTAAGAATGGCCATTCATTCACAAACTTACAGCGGCAGGTGTAGCTTAACCTTGGAGATCTGATGATAACCGTAAATTTATCGCACTCCCACACGAGGAGGACACAAGTCACTAGAGTGTAATCAAATTATAAGTTTTCCTGCGTGGTGGGTTTGTCCACAGAAACGAATTCCCACATACACAAAAACCCAGACCCGGATTGTATAATTGTGTCCCTAGACCCAAATCTTTGTCCTATGCAGTAATCAAACTTGCGACCGTGACGCGAAAGACGATCGCTCAACCATTACACCAATCGTGACGACAAAGCATCCGGACCGTCAAGGTATTAAAAAGGACTCTATAATCCCATCGCGGTGGGTAGGCACTTGAGCACTTGTTAAACCTATTTCAGCCCAAGCTCCCGCGAATTGAGCACGGATTACATAAGTTATTTTTGGACCAAACTAAGTTAAATTGAGTTTGCTTTATATCTTTATTATTTTAATAAACTTAAGTAACAGATATCTATATACATTGTTCTTATTATAATGACGTTGTAGACAAAGAATATTGAGGTCCTTTAAAAAATGTTTTATGTTTACGTTTAAAAATATAATCAAATCTCAATTGCTACATATTATGTCTGAAGCATATTCTTTATTAAATTAAATTTTGCTTAATTCAATTAAAGTATTGCTACATACTATTAGGTATTTTTTATATTACATTTATATTAAAAAGTTTCACCGTTATAAAAGAAGTAACCTAATTCATAATAGCCTTATATTGGATTCGGTTTGTTCTCTGTTCGTGTTTGTCTGTTTGGTTATTTCTGTCTATAGGTAATAACTCCTATGATTTTACTTGTATTGAAAGTATATACATATATTATAGTATAAAGTGCCCCATTAGTCTAGTGGTCCTAAGCGCGACTGCAGGGATGTTTAGGTCCCATGTAGTAAGGGTCGCCCCTTATTACATGGGACCCACACACCCACATTACCCACCCACTAACCCTTCGGGGAATACAGGCGTGATGGTATGTTATGTTATGTTTTATAAAGTATTATACTTATTAGAACAAGTTGAACCAACTAGGATGTCCAAAAGTTAAATTAAACAGTGTATTTAATCTTTATCGAGTTACAGTTCTTAAAATCGTCAAATAATTGAATACTATCGGGCTATATACTATATACTTATCGGGCATCTAAAACTTTGTAGACTGAACGCCCTATAGGTAGGTCTATTAGACTTAATATATATAACACTGTTAATTGATCAAAGGTTTGTGAACTCGTTTGTTAAACGGTGTACGACCCAATTGTATTATTAGATATTGTCTACTAATTGGTAGCTTGAAGGATTAGAGGCGAATATAAGTAAAATTTTGCGAGATAACGCTTGACGTGGGTTAATTTGTAGAAGGGGCGGGGCTGTTAGATTAATAACTAGTGGTTATATCCGAAATCTCGTATTTCTTGCCCCCTTGATCAATAATAAGAAAGACGTCACTGTATTCCATTTAAGTTTAAGTGGCGTGGTACCTAAATAACTTAGTGGCAAAGGGAAAGGATATATAATTATTATCGGGGACCTGTAATTTCATATAATTTAGACGATCCCCAGAAATGTTTTGAAGATCGTAACCCTAAGCACCAAATATTCTTTTTGCTTCCCAAATAGATAAATGGTCACCAAATTTGAACACAGACTACTTTAATGTAAGACTGAAATGGGGTTAGGTTAGAACTGCGAAGCGAGCGTGCCGCGGCAGCGGCCGGCGACGTTCCAGGACCGAATTCGGCCTATTAACTAACATTTTACTGAAGTATTACCTATTACCTATACTATTTGGCTATATTATATTAATATTAATTTCGTGAATTTTAAAGGCGTCCATATATTTTTATGGCAGTCAATAATAAGAAAAATTGGATTTATTTGATAACATTTTAGGAAACGTAATTTGGTGACCATTTATCGATTTTGGTGAACGTTTCGAATTTTATTGGTAGTAAAATAGATACATTTTTGGGGGGCGTTTAAACACAAGTCATTATTAACTTTTATCATAAGACGTTGTGTTTAAGGTTTATTACGAATAAGTACATACCTCCGAATAGGTCCACATTAGTCCCAACGTAACCAAAGATTACGATCACTTCGTGTTGGATCTCATTCCGTTGAATAATTCCCTCATAGAGAACTCTCTCAAATGATACATCAACTCCAGTCTGCAAATCTGTAAAGCCACAAGGAATCAAATCATACAACGGTTAGGCAGATGTATATCTTTTATAGGATGGGGGACAAATTAGCAGACGGATCGCCCTATGGTAAGCGCCCATGGACACCAGAGGGGTCACAAGTGCGTTGCCGGCCTTTTAAAAAGGGAGTACGTTCTTTTCTTAAAGGTTTGATAATTATAACTTATTGCTAATCTAAGTATTAATAGTCCAAAAGAACGAAAACCACAGAAATGATATGTTAAAATGATATAATTAGCATTGCTGAAAAATAAACAATAAGAATTGAAGGAGGCCGAAAGTACTAGAAAGAGGTACTTCTTAATTATCCAAAAACAGCTTTCAAGGGTTTATAGATATAATATAGCAGATAGAAAAATACAAAAAACTCAGTTCCATTAAGTACACGAAAAGGTAAAGTGCTGAAAAGAGAAAAAACATCATCATTAATTAAAATAAATAACATAAAAAATAAACATATTATATACCGCATATCAAAATAAAGAATCTTAATAGACATGGGTAAATCCTGGCATGACGATTGTGTCAATTTCGTAAATATGGCCTGTCTGGCCTTTAAACGCAATTATTACCTCGAATTATACATGTATAAGATGTCTCTTACAAAACACGCTAAAATAAAAAAACGGTCCGGAACTCTTGAATTAAAACAATCCAAAATTACGTCAACAATAAGAAAGAAAGTAATTTGATCTACTAGCCATGAATGATTTAAACAGAGAAAGTCGTTAGAGGATAATTGACCATTATTTGTAAACCCATATTAAATAAAATTTTACCAATTAGGCATTACAGGAAAAATATGTCTCGGATTTAAAATTATTCATACCATCAGTCAGAGATATAACAATCGTCGCATTTGCTGTGATAGCTCCTGGCTTGTGAGCGTTAACGGCAAAAACGAACTGGCGATAGGTAGTTAGTACTGCCCCTGGGATCGCACTGGACACTTCCAACGTCACAGAGTTTTGGACTGCGTTGATATTGAACCACTGTGAGTTTTCTGAAAGAATTGGGTCATCAATGAGTGATATGAGTACGTTGCAATTATAACTATTTGATAGATAAACTGTGAACGAGGAACTATTATACTCAGTGCTTACCTCCTTGTAAAGAAAACTGAACGCTGTCGTCGTAGCCTTCAGATAAAATGATGGGTGTCTCTAGAAGCAGACCATCGATTGTGTTGTATGATCCAGTATAATACGCCGCGTCGAAAGCAAGATGAACTGCAGAAGGAGCATCGACAATGGCTTCAATTACTATTGTGGCGTGCGCGGTTCGGGCTTCTAGCGCTGACCCTAGTATTTCCAGAAGTATTATACGGTTCGCCGGTATCAGTTGAGTCGGAATGGGCGTCTGTAGCACTACATTGATGACAGGTCCCGTTCTCGTCGTAGTGAAGTAGGCGGCGAGATCTGGAAATACGTGACACTGTTAGAGTTATGAAAAGAAAGCTTGCCTTAGCAAAAACCACATACATGATAGTTTAGTAGTAGTAGTGCCTGCTGGTATGTGTACATGCCAATATTAATGGATCCGCACGTCCGAGGAAGTATTACCCTCCCACAGAATTTCTACGTCAAGTAGCTGTATACATACTGTTGCATTTTGTACGGTAAGTGTGGAGCGCCGGAGGACCAATTTCTTCCTTAGTCCCTAACGACTACTTACCATCAGGTAGCTCGCCTGCTCGTTTGCCGAATTATCCCATACAAAAAAAAACAAAGTCTAAATTATTACCCCCATATAGGCTGATCGTGATGTCATCTGTGTATCCGTCGACGAGTCTAATCGGATCTAGATCTACCAGGTTGTTTTGTAGGGATCCGAGATACGACACTCGATCGAATCCGAGGTTGGAAGCAACAGTATATTCTGCAAGGCAATAATATCGTTATTGTGTTTGTGATTTTGTAATTTCTAATGGTAGAATCACTGGCGACGTGTCTTACCATCTTCGATGAGTGATATAACGATCGTGGCATTTGTTGGGATGGCTCCTGGCTTATGAGCGTTAACGGCAAAAACAAACTGGCGATAGGTAGTCAGTACTGCCTCTGGGATCGCACTGGACACTACCAACGTCACAGAGTTTTGGACTGCGTTGATACTGAACCACTGTGAGTTTTCTAAAAGAATTGGGTCATCAATGAGTGGCGTGTATACGTTGCAATTATAACTATACAGACAGATAAACTGTGAACGAGGAGCTATTATAGGTACTCAGTGTTTACCTCCTTGTAAAGAAAACTGAACGCTGTCGTCGTAGCCTTCGGATAAGATGATGGGTGTCTCTAGAAGCAAGCCATCGATTCTGTTGTACGATCCGGTATAATACGCTGCGTCAAAAGCAAGGTGAACCACGGAGGGAGCATCGACAACGGCTTCGATTATTATTGTGGCGTGCGCGGTGCCAGCCTGTAGCGCTGACGCTAGTATTTCCAAAACTACTATACGGTTCGCCGGTATCAGTTGAGTCGGAATGGGCGTCTGTAGAACTACATTGATGACAATTCCCGTTCTCGTCGTAGTGAAGTAGGCGGCGAGATCTGGAAATACGTGACACTGTTAGAGTTATGAAATGAAAGCTTGCTTTGGTAAAAACTACATACATGGTAAGTAGTAGTGCCTGCTAGCATGTTTACATGCCAGCTTGAATGGGTCCACAGGACCACGGACGTACTACCCTCCCACAGAATATCGACGTCAAGTAGCAGTATGCATACTGTTGCGTTTTGTACGGTGAGTGTAGAGCACCGGAGGCCTTATTTTTCCCTTAGTCCTCTTCCTTCTCTCCTTTTCTCCGTCGCCGCCCTATTCCTTAAAAAGGCTTAACAAGGCATCTGCAACCCTAGTTTTGCAGATGTCCATGGGCAGCGACGACTACTTACCATCAGGTAGCTCGCCTAATCCTTTGCCGAATTATCCCATAAAAAAAACAAAGTCTATTATTATTACCTCCATATAGGCTGATCGCAACATCATCTGTGTATCCGTCGACGAGTCTAATCGGATCTAGATCTACCAGGTTGTTTTGTAGAGATCCGAGATACGACACTCGATCGAATCCGAGGTTGGAAGCAGCAGTATATTCTGCAAGGCAATAATATAGTTATTGTGTTTGTGATTTTAAAATTTTTATTGTTTGAGTCGCCGGCGACGGCTCATACCATCATCGATGAGTGATACAACAATCGTCGCATTTGCTGTGATGGCTCCTGGCTTATGAGCGTTAACGGCAAAAACAAAATGGCGATAGGTAGTCAGTATTGCCCCTGGGATCGCACTGGACACTACCAACGTCACAGAGTTTTGGACTGCGTTGATACTGAACCACTGTGAGTTTTCTGAAAGAATGGAGTCATCTATGAGTGGCGTGTGTACGTGGCAATTATAACTATTTGATAGATAAACTGTGAACGAGGAGTTATTATACTCAGTGTTTACCTCCTTGTAATGAAAATTGAACGCTGTCGTCGTAGCCTTCGGATAAGACGATGGGTGTCTCTAGAAGCAAGCCATCGATTCTGTTGTACGATCCGGTATAATACGCTGCGTCAAAAGCAAGGTGAACCGCGGAGGGAGCATCGACAACGGCTTCTATTACTATTGTGGCGTGCACGGTGGTGGCCTCTAGCGCTGATGCTAGTATTTCCAAAACTACTATACGGTTCGCCGGTATCAGTTGAGTTGGTATAGGCGTCTGTAGCACTACATTGATGACAGGTCCCGTTCTCGTCGTAGTGAAGTAGGCGGCGAGATCTAGAAATACGTGACACTATTAGAATTATGAAAAGAATGTTTATTTTAGTAATTGCCACATACAAGTTCTATGATTCTTACTTCCATATAGGCTGATCGTGATGTCATCTGTGTATCCGTCGACGAGTCTAATTGGATCTAGATCTACCAGGTTGTTTTGTAGGGATCCGAGATACGACACTCGATCGAATCCGAGGTTGGAAGCAACAGTATATTCTGTAAGGCAATAATATCGTTATTGTGTTTGTGATTTTGTAATTATTTTTGGTTAAATAACTGGTGGCGTCTCGTACCATCATCGATGAGTGATATAACAATCGTCGCATTTGCTGTAATGGCTCCTGGCTTATGAGCGTTAACAGCAAAAACGAACTGGCGATAGGTAGTCAGTACTGCCCCTGGGATCGCACTTGACACTGCCAACGTCACAGAGTTCTGGACTGCGTTGATACTGAACCACTGTGAGTTTTCTGAAAGAAATCGGTCAACAATGAGTGACGTGTGTACGTTGCAGTAATAACTATTTGAAAGATAAACTGAGGACAAGGGGGGGGGGGGTTTATTATACTCAGCGCTTACCTCCTTGTAAAGAAAATTGAACGCTGTCGTCGTAGCCTTCGGATAAGATGATGGGAGTCTCTAGAAGCAAGCCATCGATTCTGTTGTACGATCCGGTATAATACGCTGCGTCAAAAGCAAGGTGAATCGCGGAGGGAGCATCAACAACGGCTTCGATTACTATTGTGGCGTGCGCGGTGGTGGCCTCTAGCGCTGATGCTAGTATTTCCAAAACTACTATACGGTTCGCCGGTATCAGTTGAGTTGGAATGGGCGTCTGTAGCACTACATTGATGACAGGTCCCGTTCTCGTCGTAGTGAAGTAGGCGGCGAGATCTGGAAATACGTGACACTGTTAGAGTTATGAAAAGAAACCTTGCCTTAGTAATAACCATATACGAGGTCTATGATTATTACCTCCGTATAGGCTGATCGTGACGTCATCTGTGTATCCGTCGATGAGTCTAATCGGATCTAGATCTACCATGTTATTTTGTAGGGATCCGAGATACGACACTCGGTCGAATCCGAGGTTGGAAGCAGCAGTATATTCTGTAAGGCAATAATATCGTTATTGTGTTTGTGATATTGTAATTATTTTTGGTTGAATAACTGGTGGCGTCTCGTACCATCATCGATGAGTGATATAACAATCGTCGCATTTGCTGTGATGGCTCCTGGCTTATGAGCGTTAACGGCAAAAACAAAATGGCGATAGGTAGTCAGTACTGCCCCTGGGATCGCACTGGACACTACCAACGTCACAGAGTTTTGGACTGCGTTGATACTGAACCACTGTGAGTTTTCTGAAAGAATGGAGTCATCAATGAGTGGCGTGTGTACGTGGCAATCATAACTATTTGATAGATAAACTGTGAACGAGGAGTTATTATACTCAGTGTTTACCTCCTTGCAATGAAAATTGAACGCTGTCGTCGTAGCCTTCTGATAAGACGATGGGTGTCTCTAGAAGCAAGCCATCGATTGTGTTGTACGATCCGGTATAATACGCTGCGTCAAAAGCAAGGTGAACCGCGGAGGGAGCATCGACAACGGCTTCGATTACTATTGTGGCGTGCACGGTGGTGGCCTCTAGCGCTGATGCTAGTATTTCCAAAACTACTATACGGTTCGCCGGTATCAGTTGAGTCGGAATGGGCGTCTGTAGCACTACATTGATGACAGGTCCCGTTCTCGTCGTAGTGAAGTAGGCGGCGAGATCTGGAAATACGTAACACTGTTAGAGTTATGAAATGAAAGCTTGCCTTAGTAAAAACTACATACATGGTAGTTTAGTAGTAGTAGTGCCTGCTAGCATGTTTACATGTCAGCTTGAATGGGTCCACAGGACCGGGGATGTACTACCCTCCTACAGAATATCGACGTCAAGTAGCAGTATGCATACTGTTGCGTTTTGTACGGTGAGTGTGGAGCACCGGAGGCCTTATTTTTCCCTTAGTCCTCTTCCTTCTCTCCTTCTCTCCGTCGCCGCCCTATTCCTTAAAAAGGCTTAACAAGGCATCTGCAACCCTCGTTTTGCAGATGTCCATGGGCAGCGACGACTACTTACCATCAGGTAACTCGCCTAATCGTTTGCCGAATTATCCCATAAAAAAAACAAAGTCTATTATTATTACCTCCATATAGGCTGATCGCAACATCATCTGTGTATCCGTCGACGAGTCTAATCGGATCTAGATCTACCAGGTTGTTTTGTAGAGATCCGAGATACGACACTCGATCGAATCCGAGGTTGGAAGCAGCAGTATATTCTGCAAGGCAATAATATAGTTATTGTGTTTGTGATTTTAAAATTTTTATTGTTTGATTCACTGGCGACGGCTCATACCATCATCGATGAGTGATATAACAATCGTCGCATTTGCTGTAATGGCTCCTGGCTTATGAGCGTTAACAGCAAAAACGAACTGGCGATAAGTAGTCAGTACTGCCCCTGGGATCGCACTTGACACTGCCAACGACACAGAGTTCTGGACTGCGTTGATACTGAACCACTGTGAGTTTTCTGAAAGAAATCGGTCAACAATGAGTGACGTGTGTACGTTGCAGTAATAACTATTTGAAAGATAAACTGAGGACAAGGGGGGGGGGGGGTTTATTATACTCAGTGCTTACCTCCTTGTAAAGAAAACTGAACGCTGTCGTCGTAGCCTTCAGATAAGATGATGGGAGTCTCTAGAAGCAAGCCATCGATTCTGTTGTACGATCCGGTATAATAAGCTGCGTCAAAAGCAAGGTGAATCGCGGAGGGAGCATCGACAATGGCTTCGATTACTATTGTGGCGTGCGCGTTGGTGGCTTCTAGCGCTGATGCTAGTATTTCCAAAACTACTATACGGTTCGCCGGTATCAGTTGAGTTGGAATGGGCGTCTGTAGCACTACATTGATGACAGGTCCCGTTCTCGTCGTAGTGAAGTAGGCGGCGAGATCTGGAAATACGTGACACTGTCAGAGTTATGAAATGAAAGCTTGCCTTAGTAAAAACTACATACATGGTAGTTTAGTAGTAGTAGTACCTGCTAGCATGTTTACATGCCAGCTTGAATGGGTCCACAGGACCGGGGACGTACTACCCTCCCACAGAATATCGACGTCAAGTAGCAGTATGCATACTGTTGCGTTTTGTACGGTGAATGTGGAGCACCGGAGGTCTTATTTTCCCTTAGTCCTCTTCCTTCTCACCGTCTCTCCGTGGCCGCCCTATTCCTTAAAAAGGCTTAACAAGGTATCTGCAACCCTCGTTTTGCAGATGTCCATGGGCAGCGACGACTACTTACCATCAGGTAGCTCGCCTAATCGTTTGCCGAATTATCCCATAAAAAAAAACAAAGTCTATTATTATTACCTCCATATAGGCTAATCGCAACATCATCTGTGTATCCGTCGACGAGTCTAATCGGATCTAGATCTACCAGGTTGTTTTGTAGAGATCCGAGATACGACACTCGATCGAATCCGAGGTTGGAAGCAGCAGTATATTCTGCAAGGCAATAATATAGTTATTGTGTTTGTGATTTTAAAATTTTTATTGTTTGAGTCACTGGCGACGGCTCATACCATCATCGATGAGTGATATAACAATCGTCGCATTTGCTGTAATGGCTCCTGGCTTATGAGCGTTAACAGCAAAAATGAACTGGCGATAGGTAGTCAGTACTGCCCCTGGGATCGCACTGGACACTTCCAACGTCACAGAGTTTTGGACTGCGTTGATACTGAACCACTGTGAGTTTTCTGAAAGAATTCGGTCATCAATGAGTGACATGTGTACATTGAAATTATAACTATTTGATAGATAAACTGAAGGCAAGGGAAGGGGAGGGAGGGTGGTTATTATACTCAGTGTTTACCTCCTTGTAAAGAAAACTGAACGCTGTCGTCGTAGCCTTCGGATAAGATGATGGGTGTCTCTAGAAGCAATCCATCGATTCTGTTGTACGATCCGGTATAATACACCGCGTCAAATGCAGCATGTGCCGCAGAAGGAACATCGACAATGGCTTCAAATACTACTGTAGCGTGCGCGGTGGCGGCCTGTAGTGCTGACGCTCGTATTTCCAATAGTACTATACGGTTCGCCGGTATCAGTTGAGTCGGAATGGGCGTCTGTAGCACTACATTGATGACAGGTCCTGTTCTCGTCGTAGCGAAGTAGGTGGCGAGATCTGGAAATACTCGACGCGTTGTAGTAAGTCGACTACAGCTATGAAAAGAAAGCTTGCCTTAGTAATAGCCACGAGCCACATACAAGGTTTATGATTATTACCTCCATATAGGCTGATCGTGACGTCATCTGTGTATCCATCGGTGAGTCTAATCGGATTTAGATCAACCAGATTGTTTTGTAGAGATCCGAGATACGATACTTGATCGAATTGGAGATTGAAAGCAGTAGTGTACTCTGAAATGAAATAATTGCATGGTAGCTAAATTTGCTTTTTTAGAATCTTCGAAAGGTCATTGTGGTATGAATTTGAATTCTGTTTGGTTTCTTGCATGTTGATCATCAGTTCTAGAACGGTTCTACGAAATCCAGTTCATTCTGCCAACCTATATACTCGTAATGATTTATATTTATACTTAGAATGGTATAACATTATAAATGATTGTCTATTTATAATACGAGCAGACCAATATTATTATTAACCTTCTCTGAAATTCCCTAAACTGCAAAAGATTAAAGGGAGGGAAGATATACCTACTCAGTACCTACTAACTTACTCACACTTATGCGAATATTAGAATATTTATAAAATAACTTTTTACGGATTTTATCGTTATATTGATATTATTTAATACCCGTTTCGGATCCTTTACAGCATCCATGGTCAACACCTCAGTCCTCCCGTTTTTCACGTAGTTTATTTTTATAGAGATAAGTAATGAAGACTCAAATCTTAACGCTTTTTTCGGATCGAGCTTATTATGTAGAAGTATATATGTATCTCTTATATAATTGATCTTTGCTAAATAAGAACCAACTAATATTATAAACCTGAATATGCTAAAACTGTAATGTAAAGTAAACAAATAACGCCTATCATAAAACACCATTCAAAGTTAACGTACGTAACGATCCATAAAATCGACGAGAAGTCCTGGGTTCGATTCGCAGATCAAGGATAGTGTTATTGGGGTTTTCTATGAATTCCAGTGGCAGTTCAAAGTCTGGTTTTGTGCCCGGTGAATAGCGACAGGTTTAACATACCGGAGCACTCTCGGTGTAGATAAAGTACCGTTAATTAAACCTCTAATTTTTTTGTGTTAGTATAATTTCATATAAAAAACATTGACTGCCTCGTTAATCTAGTGGTTCACAGGCGACTGCTGCGCAGAGGTCAAAGACAAAGACTGGATAAGAAGACTTTATTGGTCCTGGGTTTGATTCCCAGGTCGAGCAGAATTTTATTAAGTTTTTCTATGAAATTCTCTGTAGCAGTTTGGAGTCTGGATTTGTGCCCGGTTAATGGCGATAGGCACGTTTCGCCGGTATGTTTAGGTCCCATATACGGGACTTTAACATACCGGCGAAACGTGGGTGTAAATTCGTACTCCTCTGTCTCTGCCTTCGAGGAACACAGGCGTGATGGTATGTTATGTTATATAATCACATTCATTTACCTTTTTCAATGTCAATTGATATGACAGCTCGTGCAGCTGCAGCACCGGGTTTGGTTGCGATCACAGTAAATAGCAGGTGGCTATTATCTGCTAATACATTATCTGTTATTGGCGCCACAGCAGCAACACTTAATGAATTGCTATCAATTTGGACCAATGTAAACAGCGATGCAAATTCTAAAACGATTTTAAATTTTTAGCTGAGATAATAATTACAGTCAATAGCATTTCCATTAGCATTCTTTTCAAGATTACCTCCGTCCAATTGAAATAGAACCGTTTCGTCGTACCCGGACAATAAGGAAATTACTTCGTTAAATTGCAACCCGGAGTCAGGATTATAATGACCCCTATAATAAGCTTCCGTGAATGTCGGATAAATAATTTCTTGCTTATTAACATGAATCACTACACTCGTCCAGACTGATACAGCTCTTTCTCTTCTTGCTTCTATCTCTAACACTATAAACGTGTTTTCAATAGCATCATTTGGTAACGTATTTAGAAGCGATAATGATAAACCATTGTTAATATTTGTTATTGCAAAATACGACGAGTAATCTGAAAATAGAAAGATGAGTAGTAATAGACACAACCTTAATTGAACAGACAGTATTTCTAAGTAAAAATTTTTGATCGATGTAAATACCTCCTGTGAGAATAAATTCAGTGCCTGCCATATACCCGGAACTGAGTATAATATTATCCACTGTCAACAAATTGTTTTCCATAGTACCAATGTAGGTATTCTCTGTAAATCTCATTATGGCAGGATCTGTTAATTCTGGAAACAAACTCTTAATATTATGTTTCTTCACGATTTCAACATCCCAACTAATAATAAAATAGGTCTGGAAAACCAAATATTATTTGTAGGTTTTTTCTTTCCTTTTAAAAGTATGATTATGTTTGTTTTTTTCTTTTCTCCGTTGGTTTTATATTTCCCATTGAAGTAAAATGGTTATTACAAAGATATATACTTCTACTTATTTCCAACTGAATTTGGATACTTCATAATATTTTGCTGAGATATCATAGAAGTACTAGCTGACCCGGCAAATGTTGTTTTGGTATAAGTACTAAAATCGCGATAACAAAATGGAAGGTATAAAAAATAGCCTACGACCTATTCTCAAACCTACCAAATATAAACAAAAAAAATCAAAAAAATCGGGAATGCCGTTTCGTAGGGTTTTATTATGGAAAACAATCACAAGCACTGTGACACGAGATGATTATATAAGTATTAGATTTTTTATAATAAAGCACTTACCGGACGGGAAACTAATTGCAACAACGGCATTTGCACCAACAGTAAGTGGTTTTTCAGCTACAATGTTAAACAACAAAACCTTTTCATTAAAAATAACTTCTTCCGGAATAGAAGTTCGTAGAGACAATAGTACATTGTTTCCTGTATTTGTGATTTCGAAATATTGTGCATGATCTGTGAAAATTTTTATCCGTTAGCATTTATCTTCGAGTGGTAATATAAATATCTTGCGTCTAGCCTCGTATATAAAGTATCTTACCTCCGTCTATATGAAAGGTTACGTCATCATCAAAG
Source organism: Subacronicta megacephala (assembly GCA_958496365.1). NCBI lineage: Eukaryota > Metazoa > Arthropoda > Insecta > Lepidoptera > Noctuidae > Subacronicta > Subacronicta megacephala. The sequence continues at coordinate 7,800,064 of OY292518.1, forward strand.
CCTTGCGCTAAGTTAATATCATCTATAACAATATTCGAAGTGCCGAAGTAAGTGCCGTAGTAAATATTACGATTGAACACAGGTGTCGTTGAATCATCCTTTATTATATCCAGGAGTACACTTGTGGTGGCCGTCACGGCGTTCTGACCAGATGCGGCGAGGGTCAATATTACGATATTGTTTTCTGATAATATGTTATTAGGAATCGGTGTTTCTAAATGTATTGTGACTTGACCTTCGACATGTGACACTGAGAAGTAACTTACGTATTCTGAAAACATTATTATTATTACAATAACATTTGTTATAATAGTATTTCTAAAATATGTACAAAACGGTGAATTTCGTAAGCGACCATATATTGACTTACCTCCGGAAATAGAAAAGACCACGCTATCGTCATAGCCAACCATTAATCGAATTGGTTGAAGAGAAATCACATTATCCTGCAAACTTCCTCTGTAAGTAGATGTTTCAAATTCCAGTTCTCTAGCTGAAATAAGTAATGAAATGAAACAGTAAAGGAAAGGTGCCCCAAAACCACTTGAGATATAATAAAGTAATTCAAGTCTGGATATATAGGGAAAAGTGAAATAAAAATGAGTGTGGAAGAAAGACGTAAAAAGTTACAGTGTTAGGATGATTAACTTACCGTTTTGAAATCGTATACGCGCACACATTATTACTGTGGTTTTCATTCTATTGAAAATCGTAAAATCCTGAATTTAAGGCCCTACGCCCTACCTTAACAAGAAAATTGAATAATCTGGAATAATAATTAAACTAGATACGACCTTATTAATAATCATGGTTGAGACTGGATGATGCGAATCAAAGTTTTTGGCTCTTCTCAGTATGTATTTGTTTACTTTATAATCATTACAAATTGTCAAAACGGATATCTGAAGTAATCCAGGCTACCTTTATAATTAATAGAAGTGGAAAGCATAAAACATATTTATAACGGTAAGGAATGAGTAGATGTATCCTCCTGTCTGCTCAAAATAATAACAAAAAACAATTGCAAACAGGAATGCTGACCGTGGTGATTATGGTAATTCTTTGTGTGACTGAGGGATATCGTTGGGTCCACGTTCAGTAAATGTTCATTTGATTTGCAAAAGTTGCCAGCGTTTTTCGACAAATATTTATTTGAAAACCTTTATGAAGTCTCTAGTAGTCACTTGATAAACTTAAATCATATTTAATTTGTCACCATTATTTGACATCTGACCGTCGAGCGTGTAAGGTACTTATCCCCGTAGCTTATCCCATTAAAAACATTAATGTGAAAGGCGAGCCAAGTTCAATATTACATATATGCGACGTTGTTGACTTCACCGATAAAATAATTAAGATCTATTATGTGTGCCAAGTTCTGTGTAAAACATCCTAAAGTTTTAATAAGAACATGCAACATTCTAAAATATTTTTTAGTTATATCAAATTCTTGTTTCTTGGTAACAATATTTGCTACTTAATAGCTAATATAAATTCTTAAATTTTCACAGAAAATTGCTAACTTAATGCATTTATTTCACTTGGAATGTAATTCAAGCTCAAGATTTGACTTTGAAAGACTTTTTATCCTAAAATAAAAGCACGTTCAAAGTAACATTAAAACTGTCGTAATGAACAACAACCCGCTACGTTGAAGTAAATAGTACAGTGCTTTTCGAAATTTCAATAAGCCTCACTTATTCCCTAAACGTTAAATGCTCGTTGCTTTTAATTACGCATCGTATATTTCCATCATGATGATGATAATAATTATAATTGTATTCAAAACATTAAGCATAATATTATACGACATTGACGCGGTGTAGAATGTATTGCAAGAATAATCCTAAGTATGTAAAATATATTTTCGAGACTCTAAAAGCAATAAGTCTACCACTTTGGTGCTAAACTAATACTTAAACAAGTTGCATCTTTGGAATGGGTCGCATCATCTATTTAAATAGGATAACAATAATTACTTCTTGAAAAAATCAATTGTGACTATTTTGTCGATGCTACACAATAGAATAATCAAAATTGCTGGTAATCTACAATATTACTTTTAAAAACTTACCTGCAGGGAGGGTGATGATTAATACGGCGTTTGCACCAACAGTCCTCGGTTTTGTGGCTTCCAGATATAAAGTAATTTGCCCTTCAGCATAGATTTCAGGCGGAATAATCAAGGCATAGACTGAAACCACTGGTCCATTACGAGTTACTTGGAACAAATCCGCATTTTCTATAATTGAATAAAAGATTTCACAGTTACAACTGAATCCTTACCTTAAGATTACTAGTGTGACATACATTGCTAGTTATCTTTAAAAAAAACGGTTCGATTAGACTGGATTCATTATAAAAGAAATTTAAGTACAAAAAATAACTTTAACAGAATACGCTAAAGAAGTCTGCATACCTTACAATTTTAATATAGGTACTTGTGCTGATTTAAATGCAAAAAATTCAAATTTTCCCCGAAAACGAACAAGTTTGTTACTGCGGAGAAGTTTAATGGAATTTGAGACAAAAAAGAGGAACGGTTTGTGGTGGAACGTGGAAATCTAAATGAGAACTTCAGATTGTTAATGTCGTGTCACAAACAATTTTAAAAGTCCAAAAGCTTAAGGCAAAAGAAACAAAGAAGAACAAACAAGAATATTAGGTTACCTCCTTCCAAAAAGACTGAGACGCTTTCATCGTAGCCTTGAACGAGCAAAATTTCTTGAAGGGCCAATCCGGTGCTTGGATTATACGATCCCGTGTATATGGGTCTGTTGAACACCGGTGTTACGTTGTCGTCTTTCACTATCTCTAGGGTGACGATAGCCGTAGCAGTGCTACTGTCAGTAGAGGCAACTATTTCTAGATGTATGTAACTGTTCTGGTTTATAATATTTTCGTCCAATGCTGTCATTAATAATGTGATAATGTTCCCCTCAACGACTGCAGTAAAGAACGATGAGTATTCTAAAATAGAAAATTTCAACAATTAATTTTGGCCATTGTTCTCAAATTTGGTCCATTACTGTTCGGCCCATTAATGCGAATCTAAAACGATAAACGAATTTATTTAGCCTGTGCTAATAAATTGGTAAGCCCGGGCGAAATAAACTCGATGATTGTGAAAACGCCTGCAATTTTTTTTTGTTGCTAAAAGCTTAAATTACCTAAAACATTTTAAGCTGTACTTTGCTACATTAGTCTGATGTTGAGAAAATCTGACTCAAAATAGGTTTGTTCTTCTTCCATTTTATCGGTATGAAAACCTGCACAAAGAATGCATATCATGGTAAAAAGGTTAACTACATAGTCAGTTGGTTAATAACAACGGTTCCACGAACCTTTATTTATACAAGATGGAGACGAATTTCCGACAATAACTGAAACATCGCTGCATCGTTTAAAAATGTTATTTTTTTTTAACAAGAAATATGTTTTATAATTTGAAATAATACTTTGTAAATAAATAAGAAAATTAATATATATTTATATATTAGGTATTATTATAATTGCTAAACCCCATTGGGTAGGCCGTTGATACTTACCTACTATATTATGAAAACACAACACACTTATTTTATAAGAAAGGCAAAGAAATGTCTTTGTTAGGTATAAAATAAGTTGATTAATTTATTATTATTTTACTATGCCTATAGTTTTCCAGATCATTAATTTAATTTGTATGATGTTTTGGTTGTTATTACTATAATTTTCTATTTCAAAGCATTTTTTTAGACAAGTGGGTACTTATAGGCTGTGGTTTTATTTCTTCTCTTAAACCTTTCCTGCATACTGGGTGATAGGTGATTAGTATAAAACACGTTATGGTACTTATTAATAACTAATAACTGTTGAACTAAAGAAACATTGAAAATTTGTCTGTTATCATGAGAATACGAATCACGTTTTTACTTGAATATTTTGCACTTATTTATTCATCAGCCTTTAAAACTGCTCGTGGAGGTTCTAGTAACGCACCGTTTGTACCTAGTTATATTTTTTTATATTTACCATTTAGAACAGCGACAGATACAGAATTTCCTTCATAACCCCGACTTAAAACCAGTTGCGGCACTTGTAAGTTATTGTTCTCGATTGTTCCTTCGTAATGGGCTCGTTCAAATTCCAGAGGCACCCCTGAAAAATATGTTTTCTGATAAGCCCCATAAATGCTATGTTAATTAAAAACAGTATCTTAATTGGATAAGTAACTTATAGTTACAAATAAGATCGGAGGGCTTTATTTACAAGTTGATAAAATATATAGCAAGTACAAACTAGTGTTGATCTAGGTATGAAGACGGATAAGTGAGAATTTAAAAAAATTTTGGCTTTCAGAAGTGATGCACTCTTGTGACAATATAAAACTTAAACTTGTTTTGATTGTAATACTGAAGTATTTTTTCTTTTAATATGTAGTTGTTATAAGAGCCCATAACAGTGGGTATGACGACATACATTGGATTCATAATTTACCTTCAGGTAATCTTACGACAACCGTTGCTGAAGCTCCGCTGGTGTGTTCTCTATTTGCTCTCACTATTAGCAGGATTTGCTTTTCCAAGAGAATGTCGCCTGATAGTGGAGTAATGACACGGATTGATACTTGATTCCCGTTCGCGACAATCTCGAAATTACTCGACAATTCTGGAAAATTAATAGTCCTAGTTTATGATGAGAATGCGAGTTTTAAGGCCGTATTATTACTAATATACCTTACATGTCAGTAGGTTGTAAACAAAAGGGAAGGTAGGAAAGATTGTAAACAATACTTATTACTTTTTTGGTGTGCCAGGAAAGTTCATAATAAATAAAAAAACTTGGAGGAATAGGCTATAATTTTTTGCATCTAGAGGAAAATACTGCCTCGTTGGTCTAGTGGTCCCAATCGCGACTGCTACGCTAGAGGTCTTGGGTTCGATCCCCAGGTCGAGCAAAGTGTTATTTGGTTTTTCAATGAAATTCTCAGTAGCAGCTCGGAGTCTGGATTTGTGCCCGGTGAATGGCAATAGGCTCGCCCCCTATTACATGGGACCCAAATATACCGGCGAACTGTGGGTGTACATTAAGTACACCTCTGCCTAACCCTTCGGGGAATACAGGCGTGATGGTATGTTAGTAGCTAATTTTAGAACGTCAAAAATATGTTTTAGGTACTTTTACTGTAGGTTTCGATCGAAGTACCTCGGAGGTTACATTTATAAAAAGTTACCTCCTTCAATAGTGAACCCCACGAGTTCGTCATAACCGCTTTCCAAAGTTATCGGCTGAGTTAGAACGAGTTGATTGTCATCTGTGTAGTCAGCGAGATAGAAAGTTTCCGAGAATACAGGCTCTTCAGGAAGCTCGAAATCAGTATTTCCAATAATAGTAACTGTTGCCCTAGTAGTTAACCGTGGGTCTCCCGTTAAATCAACATCCTGCCAAAAGCAAATAAATCATAAGTTCCTTAAAATCCCAATAAACCGTTAATTGATAAATAATATCAATTAACGGTTGATTGTAATTATATTTCGTCGTCATATCAAGAATTTCTAAATTCTAAGGATATATTGACAAGATTAAAAGGCAATGAACTCAGTTTAATGTTGACGAGCTAATTATGAATTCTATAATTCAGAGGAGCACAATTACATTAAGAGATTTATCCCGAGCAGGTAAGGATAAATTATTTACCTAAATTTTTTCTTATTTTTATGTGATACGCTCATTATCTTATTATATATTTTAATCCATTGCAATTTCTTTTCTTTTCAAAACGTGCTTGAAAAAATTTGAGTGCTTACCGTGGCGGTGATTGTTAATACGATTGGTTCTGGCACGGTCCTAATTAGGGTTGTTGTCCTTAGTATCGCTTTAAATTCTTTAGCTGTATTTGAAGAAGCTGCGTCATACTCAATTTCAAAGTTAGGGTTGTCTATTATTGCAAAATCGATTCTTTGTGTTGTGAGATCGATGTCCCTTACAGTTAAATCGTTGAGACAGCCAGTGATTTCAAATAGTGGGGGTACTGGCGCGGCGATTGTGAAAACGAAATTATCGGACGGCAAAAACTGTGGCGCATTGTTGTTTGTATCTGTCACATCTATTATAAATGTCTGAAAAATAGTATATGTTTTATTATAAATACGATAACGAAATATCGTTACTTAAATATAGGAGAAATATCGCTCTTACGCTTCCGTTATGAAAGGTTACTTTTAAGAAACCTAGCAAGCAATTGTAGGTTCTTTATAAAATAAAGGACTCTAGGGACTAAGATAGAGCATAAAGTTACGATACTTAATGTCAGACGTTGGAATTTATGATAGCACCATCGTTGAGATATGAAGACTAAAATAAGTGAAGAAAAACTGTGCATACAAAAGTATACAATAATACATGGAACTGAGTATCGTAAAAATTATAAAATTGTTTTAGGTTGCAAGAGGTAGAGGTATAAGAATGTAAAAAGCACAAAAAATAGAATAAGTATTATGAATAAGTGCTATACATCACTGATGAGTAAGATGAGGAGAGGAGATATAAAAACTCCTATACTTTATTTATTGTAAAGAAAATAAATACCTCCAAAAGCAAAGTCACTCTCATATGACGAGAACGTATGTTGAGACACTAAAGAACTTTCCACAAAAGGAGCGATTAAAAAAGGTCTTACGGAAATAAGTGGGGTGCCTCCTGTACATCTAAATGTGATAGTAATTGGCATTGTTGATGACGTCTCGTATTCTTCATAATATTGGTAGGCATCGTTCGTCGCAATGATGAGACGGGAGTCAGTGAACGAAATGTCTACGTACGGTCCGGAGTTAAGTACTTCGCCATAAGTGATAAGGGTTATCCCTGAAATATTTTTATGTCAGTGAGAATATTTTATTACTATGCTTACATCTGTTTATTTTTTTCCCCGAAATAATGTATAAATCAAACATACTTTCAATAACCGAAAACAAGTTTCTCAAAAACAGATATCCTTTTATTGAAGCCACGTGCAATTACCAGACAAGGGATAAGTAAGTATTTATTCAGCTTTAATTTATGTAGATTTTATATATTTTGTTCCAATGTTCAAATATCAAATAAGTAGGTTTCATTTGTACCAATTTCGATACTTTACTTTTTGAACCTGAACGTTAGTCAATCTATGGGTACTAAACAGTTCTTTACAATAATCATTATCTAATTATCACTGTGTTTGTTTGATTATTAAAAAAATGGATGATTAACTAATGAAGTGCAAATTAAAATTAGGAGATCAAGATTAGGAGGAGAAGTAGATAATGGAGAGAGATACTATAATTTAAGACAATTTTACAGGGCAAAGTTGAGGAGAATGGAAGCTTTTTATTCCAAGTTTTGAGAGGTCAAACAGAACGCACAGGATAGATAGAAGTTACTTTTTATTACTCCACCAAATGTCGAAAAAAAGGTACTTAATACAAAATGTGATATTACTTGCTTACCATCAATATCTGTAGTTGCTCTGTTAAGAATGACGCCCCTGAATGTATCTAGAGCACTTGCAGTTACTGGTACGGGCCAATTCGCACCTTCGATTTGACATCCTGTAAATGCATATTTTCATGACGTTCCAACTACTTACTTACTTTGTCATAGTGACACAATAAAGTTTATCACTGTAAATAAGGGTATCTATATCCTTAAATTACGTATGCTTACCATAACTGTAGCAGAAGCACGCCGAAAAAAATATTGTAAATAGTATGCTCCAATGTCCCATTGTGTTACCTTAGTTTAAATATGTATGTAGACATACCTAAAAATTTATGCAATTGTGCATTATTCACTTTCAATACTTAATTATGGAAAAACTATTTTACACGTTTTTTCACTTACCGACTAGGAAAATAGCAAACACAACAATTTAGAACCAATGTTTGTATTTACACAATTTTGGGGTTCTGAAACATCCGGTTTGTAAACAATTTATTATAAGTCACTACGTCAGATACCCAAAAAACTTCACAAAGAACTAACCTTTGTGTTGATAAATATCAATGAATTCGTGATGATTACAATATCTGCCGATTGATATCTGCGCGGAAATATTGTGATAACATTATCATTATACATACCAAATGATAGGTACACAAATCATGTTGGGCGTTTTAAAAATAAAGGTGCACGCGTATGTGAATTTTGCTTTTTTATAAATATTAAAGGGGTGAATAGGTTTCTTCTAGCGTACGTCATCATCGACCGCATAGTCGCTTATCACTTTATCACGTGGTATACATACCTATTAGGAAAATGCATGCCTATACAATATTAGAAAAAAATGGCTACCACGCCAAACATGGGTGACTCCTTATTTACATACATAGACAGTGATCAGATATACATTTATAATAATTATTCAAGCTATAAAGGATAATTAAGCGAAAAATATAATTTATAAGTGAAATTACGTATGTAATTGCACTTATCTATGTATGCACTCGGGGGATTTTTAGTTATCTTATATTTTAGATTGATAGAACTCAAGTCATATTAACGGCCTGCCATAAATTATTATTTTAAGCTAACCAAGGGCTTAGTTACCGTAGTTGCGCTATTATACGCTACAATGTAGTAATGTCATTATTCAAAATAGTATTTCAAAATGTATCCAATCGTATGAAAAGTGTTCGCACAACGCTCTGTTTTTCTTCACAGAAATCCAAACACATATAGTATTGTTTCGCTTAGCAAACTTTAGATTTATCTCCTAGAGCCTTATTTAAACAGTTGCTTACAAAATGAAACCAGTAGGCGGCGTGGCGCGGCGGCTGTGCGACGGCTATCTACTTCGTAAAATCATTTATTATATTTACCTAAGTATAAGTACCGTAATTTAACAGCATGATATTTATTTAACTGTTAAAATTTTCCTTTTTCTCTCATAACATTACGCCCGTATTCCCGGAAGTGTTACGCGGAGGTGTATTTAATGTAAACCCAAAGTTGGGCGATATATTTAGGTCCCATGTAATAGGAGAAGAGCCTATTACCATTCACCGGCCACATAACCAAACTCCGAGCTTCTATTGAAAATTTTATAGATAAACCCCATAACACTTTGCTCGACCTGTGAATCGAACCCAAGACCTAGTATAGCAATAAGGCGCTTAGGACCACTAGAATAATGAAGTAGTTTCTCATTTTCAACCGACTTCAAAAAGGAGGAGGTTCTCAATTCGTCTTTATGTTTTTTTTTCTCATCTAGTCTAGATTATAAGGCCATATTATTTCCAACGACCTAAATCCTTAAATTATTTATTTATTCTTTGTTTGTGTACGGATAAAAGAAAGATTTATTCAAATCTTCTCAAGGGATTGTACTCTTAAATCCCATAAGTTACGACTTCAGCTATTCTTTCTCGTGAAAGTAAAAAAAGGGCAGAATAATACAAATCAAATAAGAATGACTTATGCTATAAAAACATTTTACTTTCCGAAAAAGGTTTACTTTTCACACTATCCTAAGAAAACCCAACACTGGATTCGTGACTCACGTAATAAACATTAATAATGGATTTGCATATTATTATCATCAAATTATTTTAGTCTTTTTATCAGTATATTATCGAATGATAGAAGGTTTTTTTTAAATTACCGCAGCCGTTAGTGTTATTCACTTCTGCCATACGCGGTTTGTCGAAGATATCGGTATTATCTACAGATAAATATTTGAAGGCGAGTATAAAACAAATCTTTTATTTATTAACCAATGATTAATAATAGCGTTATGTTAACACAATAACTAAGAATCCTTATAACATAATTAATTATGTCAGTATAATTAAATTAATTTATTAATCCCTAGAAATACATACGTCATACAATTAAGTTAAAAGCTTTCATTAAAATGTTCAATGCCAAGTATCAACAGTGGTGACGTCATGATTTTGTTCCATACTGTCTTGAGGTTTCCTATTCACGGACACATTTAGTGCTAATAGGTGTTGTATTGGTAACCGAGGCGAAAGGTTTACCATACTTGCCCATTGGCCGGTGCATAGTTCAGGAAACTTAAGCTTTTTCAGAAAGTGTCCCTCGAGATACCAGGGTGACACGCACGTAGGAGAGTAGTCCCATATCTTCATCTCGTTAAGGCGAACCCAGCTGGAATTATAATAAAAAATAAAAAATTGAATTGTTATAATAAATATGCCTCATAAACGTGCCACGTTAAAGGTCTTGGGTTCGATTCCCGGATCGAACAAAGTGTTATTGGGTTTTTCTATAAAATTCTCGATAGTAGCTCGGAGTTTGGATTTGTGACCGGTTAATGGCAATAGGCTCGCCCCTTATTACATCGGACGCAAAACAAACCGGCGAAGAGTGGTTGTACAGTAGAACACCTCTGCCTTACCATGCAGGGAATACAGGCGTGATGGTATGTATTTATAAATGTAATTGCTTTTTCTGACAAGGTAATAAGATAAGCAATCGGGTTGATAGCAGAGTTGACAGCTCGAGGTGGGCATTCCAATTATTTACAACGCCTGCTCGTAAAGGTTTTTATATTCGCCCCATCGTTATAAAATTGATATGTCTACTCATTGCCTTATTGTTGTTTACGTATACATTCACTACATCGATTGATTCTACGGAATTCTGTGTAACTGAGCTAAAACCAACCGAGATACCGTAGTAGCTACAATATAACATCTCATCACACCTATATTACCCGAAGGGTTAGGCAGAATGTATATCGGTTTACAGTTTAACTGTATAACGTCACACAGTTTGCCGTTATGTTTAAATCAAAATTGTAATAGTTTATTGCCATTAAGCGGGCATAAATACAAATTCGAAGTTGTATCTGTGAATTTAATAGAAAAATAATACTTGTCTTGACATCTAAATCGAACACCGGACCTCTATCATAGTAGTCGTGCTAAAAACCATAACACTTATAGGCAGGCGAATGGATAATAATTGTAACATTATTATAAGGTAATCTATTTAACCAGGACACTTAGGGTTGGATTTCTAAAACACTGTGAACATTAACCCTTCAACCGACCACGTCGACCAAACAATTTCGTGTCAAGTGTGCTTGAAGCGTGCCTGATTCGCTTTTATCTATGTCTATTTATAGTTTGTAAAGTGTAATGTTTTGTCAGATAAATCGACGGAAGAGATAAATAAGGTGGATAAATCCGACGTGGTCGGTTAAAAGTGTCGTAAGTTAGATTATCACCTGAGAGATATATGTATTTGTTTGATGCACATTTATATTTGTTTTGCGTCTGGGTTTACTTTGCGTCTGTTACGTACATAGGTATATGTTTGTCCCCCATGGCAATGGGTATTTACCTTACAAACTGTCTATATTAAAAGATAAAAGACGAGACTTTGAGTAAGTACTTAACCAAATTATAAAGTAATTAAAAACTAATCTATTTTAAAAAAACAAATTTTAAAAGTTTGATAAAGAATAATGAAGACTTTTACTGAATTTGAAAGGTAGTCAATATTAATTTAAATGATGAGTAAAAAATTACTATTCAATTTTAAAAGGAAAACCTGTCTGTTAAAAATTATTTAAGACACAGGAATATTCTATGTATTTTTGTTTTTTATTGTTGACTTGAATTCGTTTAACCCTAGATATGCCTTATGGAAACAGACTGGGTCTGAGATGCAGACGGCCCTGGCATTACATGTGAGGTCATGAGCGATTTTTCAGATCAATATTAGTAACTCAATTGCAAATACTGATAAATACTCATACTTCAGATGACACAGTCTTTAAAATAATCTATAGATCTTATTTTCTTGATCAAATTACTCTAATTGCCATAACTGTTATCATTTTGCATGTATTGCATTCATGGGTAGATCATTTTATGGTTGAATATTAATGAAAGGAATCCTGAATACTTATGAAATAACAGAAACAGTAAGTAAATAAGTATTTCTTGATTTCGTCTAGTGTATAGTATAGTGTAGCGAAGTACAGCAATTACATAAATACGAAAGGTTGGCCCAACAACTTTAAAAAAAAATTGTACCATGGACACGAAAGAGACAAAGCATACCTACTAGTAGATATGTAAGTATATATTTAGATTAAATAAAATAATCACAGCTTCTGAATTAAATCAAATCAAATCAAATCAAATGTTTTTATTTCAAATAAGCTTTTACAAGCGTTTATGAAACGTTATTGACTCTAGTTGCAAATAAATATGATCACCCCTTTCTGTTGCTCATTATCTTATAAGTATTATTTTTATAATTCCTTTCAAAGAATAGGCCGAATCACCAGTCACCCTGCAATTGAACTTAGATCATGTGATTAATTGTGATGAACTCGCAACAAAATTTCGTATATATAACAGTGATAATTTTAATTATATACTTAACATATTATTATCTTATCATTAATTATTATCATTGACAAAAAATAGTTATTATTAGTTCTTATTAAGGTCAATAATCACTCTACAACTATTGCCTACTTAATGTGGCGTTTATTTGTAGTGAACAGTACGAATAGACATAAATACGATGTAGGTAAACACAATATATCGACAAATCGGAATTATTTCCAAAAGTAGGCTACCAGACAGGCTGGGACTTCGAAGTTGTACTTCAACAACAACAAATTTTGAATAGGGCGAAGGTTAAGGGTTAAGTGTAGACTTTACTCTTATCCTAACTCATAGTAGGTACTTACTCAGATGTAGGCCATGTGACCATTTCAATATTACTTATGTTATTTGCTGACTACCAACAGTAAAAATAATGTTGGAGAAGAATTTTAGAAAAAAAAAACTCTAGAAATGTAAATGCCAATCTGCCTGGGTCTAGAGCCTAACATAAGGCCTTAACATATCGGCGAACTGTGCGTGTACATAAGAACACCTCTACCTTACCCCTTGGGGAAAAGATTTTTCCAATGTATAATACTTAGGTACTTATTATTATACATATTATTATTATATACTGTATAGTGTATATTATATTTATACTGAAATTTGGCACATTCTTATTCAAGTATCATTCCAACTCATCCTATTCAATTCCAAGCTCCATATTGCCTGATATTATTTCCAGTGGGTTTCGCCTAGGCGCGGAGTGCATGAGGAAACTTACGTACGATACGTTCGCGGTTGCACGGCGGAAATGGGCTTTGCGACCTGCATCTAGAGATAATGTCATTTGCATTTAAAATGTGATGTACTTACGCTGAAATATATAAAGCATGACAGTCGCAGTGCCACGGATTGCCGGATAGCTTTACGATGGCGAGTTTGGGCATGTAATCCAGTGTTCGGGATGGTAATGAAGGAAACATGTTGTTGTCCAGATGCCTGTGATAGAAATATTTGATTTGAACGTATTATCGACTTTATGAAGAAACACAAGACGACCCAGATAACAAACAAACACAAGAGGAAGGGGACTGAGGGAGGCCCAATTCCTCCCTCAGTCCCCTGATTGACAGAAAATGCACAACCATATTAAATTTTACTATTGTGTCTCAAGCCTTTTGGGAAATTCACACGGTATTGCTAAAACAAGATTGTTGCGGCGGCTATGTAGGTGCATAGCCGCCGTAGGTAAAATAATTATGCTGCCTATGTACCTACTGTAAATAATTATCGTGTAGCATTTATTACTTATCTTTTGATTAGGAAGTTTCATCGAATTTTGGATTAAGTATGCCAATTATATTACTCATATAAGATAATAAAAATACCTAAAACATCACTTAAATAATACACAACATTATTGAGCCAATTGGACGAAAACTTTCTTTTGTAACATTTGGAAATAAAAACTTTTTAATTTATACTAAAATTATCGATTCAAAACACATTTTTCGAGAAATACATTCAAAAACTTACAGAGTAGTGAGATTTTTCAATGTTGAAAAAGTTTTGAAATGAACCTCAAACAATTTGTTTTCAGACAGGAGAAGCGAGGTGAGATTTTCCAATCCCAGGAAAGTGGTGACGTTAAGAAATCGCAATTTATTTTTTGATAAGTCGAGTTTCTCCAAGTTTGTGCAATTGGAAAACGTGTAATCCGGAAGTTCCGTGAGAGCGTTATCCTTCAAATCCAATGTACGTAAATACTTCAAATTTTCAAATTCTACGCCCGTTAACTGAAATATTTAGATGATTGTATTAATCAGCTTAAATTTTAGTATAAAAACATTTAGACTTAAAAAACAAACTTACACTCATCAGATGGTTACTGGATAGATCTAGGAAGGTTAAACAATCCAGGTTTTGAAATAGACGAGTTGGAATACTTTGTAGTTTATTTCGCTCTAATAGTAAAGTTTCCAACGCATGAAGGCTTTCAAACGCATTTTCACTTATGTTACATATTTTATTGTCCGACAGTTTTAATATCTGTAGTGTTTTTAACGAAAAAGTGCCGTTCTCTATGCGCTGAATTTTATTTTTAGATAGATCTAAGATTTGCAATGATTCGAGACCCACAAAGCTATCCGAAGGCATGTACATAACATGGTTGTTAGATATGTCAACGGTCTCCAGTAAGGAATTATTGGCGAACAACTTTTCTGGGAGAGCATATAAGAAATTATTTGATAAATCTACGTGAAATAATTTTTTCGTTGATCTAAATGCGTGACTATCAATTTCTTCCAGGTAATTTCTTTGGAGTCGCCTGAAATTAGATTTCTTTTATTGACGGTATTACAAAAAGTATGACCAAAGACGTTAAAAAGTTACAAAAAATAATATTTTTTATAGCCTCACATCTGATGAGAAATATAATAGATGAAGGAATCTTTAATTAAGAAATTTCTAAATAAATGTCGCTGTTCACAAAGTTTCATGTTACTTAGCTTCTTTAAAATTCTCGCTCATAGTGATATAAACTATATGAATTAATTAAAGTACTTTATAATGTTTTAAGTTAAGTATTTGAATAAATACTGACTCGAGATAATTAAAAATTATTACGAAATATTCGTTAACTTTCACTTATTAAATAATTCCACTATTATTAAGTCGACTACACAAGTTTTATGGGTCAAGTTATTCAATTAACATGTATTATAATAATATCAAAAATAGACATTGCTATTGCTAGTAAGCTTTTGTTTAAGAAAAAAAAAAAGAAGTAGTAATATTTTAAAGCACTGTAATATGAAGGAAAATAAACAAATTACTTCTCGGTTACTTACAAGATTCTCAAATTGACCAACGAATCAAATATTCCAGCCGGTAGATATTCCACATGGTTGTCGAACATATCAAGTTCGGCAAGTGAACGCATACCTTTAAACGTCGTCTTGTGCAACGTCCGCAGTTTGTTGGTGCCCAAATCACTGGAAATGATGAACGTGGCGTCATTCCAATCTAGATTTATTAGGTCCACGAGCTCTTATACAACTATAACTACTACTTGTTGGTAATATTATTATATTCTCATTTAACGCTTTATTTAACGACAAGCTTTCCGCCCACGGCTTCGCCCGCGTGGTGTCTCGGCTTTTCTGCATTTAAAAGTTTTTTTTCCCGTATTTGCAATATTTTTCATTTGTGCTCCGCTCCTATTGGTCTTAGCACGATGATATATAGCCTAAAGCCTTCCACGATGAATGGGCTATCGAACACTGAAAAGTACTATATACTAATTCGTACCCACAGTTCGTCGGTACATTTAGGGCTCATTTAATAGGGGGCAAGCCTATTGCCTAGGGCCAAGTATAGCAGTAAGTCTGGCTTATTGTACATCAATACCTACTTTGTAAATTCAGTCGCGTTAGATATGTCAATGACCTCAACGTGACCGACTAAACCTATTTCTTTAATGAAAATATTGCAGTGATCCCTCACTCAAAACCTTTGCTACAGCATATCATTATTATCAAAATAAATAAGATATAATCTCTAAGACAGTGTGAAGTGCGTTAAATAAACAAAGAGGTACGAATAGAAAATTTTCGGGTTGATTTCTTCTGATTCATGAATTCTATGAATATTTTATTATTGGATTTCATACAAAATGATACACATTTTGAAAACCAAAATGTAGTTATACAAAGCATTCACAATACGTAATATCATTTCAAACATGCACAGTTGGTGGAAATAAAATGGTATATTATATTAAAAGATAAAACTTTTAACCCGACTATGTATCATACCCTTTACAAGAATAATGGTGGGTGACGGGCTAATGTTATTTTACAAAAAACAAAGTATGTTCGCAATAAATGTGTACACAAATTTTATTAAAATTCCCGTCTGTTTGAGAGTCACGAATAAACGTATAGATTTATTTATAGTTAATTTTACACCAATATTCTTATACTGAATTTTACTGATATTTTCTTATTTTTCCATTGAAAAAGAAAGGATCTTCTATATGCTTGGTAAATATCTTGTTCATACCCTGACAGTGTACCTACCTACATACACGCCGCCTGATTGTTTATTTTTACGATAGTGGTTTTTCATAATCATTTACATTTACATAATTCTCTTTTGTGTTTGTATTCAACGGTATTTATTTATTTAATACCATAATATATACTTTTTGGTTAGTAGTGCAATTCTAGAGAGATATCTAAATATTGCATGGAGGCTGATAAGATTTTATATGTATGTATTGTAAAGCACCTTCCTTTTTAGTGGAAGTTCTTCTAATATGTAAAGGAGTTACGTTATTTTTAGGGGCATTCTACAAACTCTCTTCATCTTGTGTAATTAGTAAAGTACTACTGTTCTGAATTCAGTGAAACAATAAATATATATAAAAAAACGGTAATGGAATTGTATCTTATTCCAGCTTTGAATTCTTAACGTGAAAATGTATATAAGGTTATATTATAATTGAAGGCTTTAGTCCTACTTGATAAGATATGTAAGTAGTTTGTGTTCTATCAACGTGTGATGGTGGCTCGGAGCATGTATTTATTTATCTCTGTATCTGAATGTATAAAACTTTTAACAATTATGCGTGTCCAGGCATTGGGAAAATAACTGGGTTAATGAAAATGAGTATTTCGAGGGCCAGGCGTGCGGTGGTCCAAATTTACATATAGTTACGATCAACATTTTGCTATTATTTTAGTGAAGGAAAAATACGACTGCGGGCAGGGTTCTAACCTGCATCTTCTGGTTAGGTACACCAGACGCTATGACCGCCAGACATATTTTTCCTTCACTTAAATAACTTTATAATCTTTTCATGGAAAATGCCAAAATACTTACTGCCAAAAAAGAAATCATTTTGCTGTCTCAAATTCTTGTATGTCATGAATATTTCGTACGAAAAAGTAACTATCTTATAGCATATCATATAGCATACCTTCTATATAATTTCATACCACTAATTATATAGGTTTCCTTTTTTCCGGTATAGATTATATTTTACATTTCTCCGGTTCACCGTTAAAAAACAAAGTTAATACTAACATATTAACCAAGTCAGCAGGAACGATCAGGTCCGGAGTAAGTGTGGTGAAGCCAGCCCGCCAACAATTAAGTGAACGTCGCGCCGAATCGCAGCGACAAGCACTTTTAGCACATTGCCTCCAACGAGATTGGCCGAAGCTTATTGTCCATGCTGTAAAAAAAAACGAATAGAAATTATCGTTTAAAACAGAGGAAGAGATTGTTCAGTGTTCGTAAGGAAACTCGATCCCTGACAAAGCAACCACTTTCAAATTAACAAACATTGCCAATGAAAACTAATTTTCAATTGATTTGAAACCTTAATTGTATTGTTTTTCAAACACGTGTACACTGTACATATATCACATACATACATAATCAGCCTTATTAATGTTCCCACTGCTGGGACACAGACTTCCTCTCGGTGACAGGGAGTGGGCCGTAATTCACCACGCTGGCCCAGTGCGGGTTGGTACACTATACAGTGTTTAACTTTGAATAATGTTATGCAGATGTAAATGCAACCAAATCAAACAAAATGGTTTAATAAAATGGCTTAGTTTATTGATTTATTTTATAAAAATAATAGGTAGGTAATTGGTTTTATGTTCAAAATTTTGTATAAATAAATTTAAATATATTTTAACTTTAAAGTACATAAATATTTAAGCACAAAAAGTTTGTCATTACGCGTAAAAGTCCTTCATAATTTTTTTGACTACTAACACTTGACTTTTTTTGATATATGTAGGCGCCTACTAGATATTCAAAACTATGTTGATCACCGCTACTGTGTCACGTAAAAAAGGGGAGAAGGTGAATTTATTGCTCTAGTTTCAGACTTTATGTGCAGAATTAACCAAATTATGTTGTGCTTGAACAACCCTTGGGATTTATTTAATTACAATTACTGTCACATTAATAAGCTCGACCTAAACCCCGTGAAAATGTGTCTGGTATAACCACGATGCCTTTAGACGGTCAGTTGCTCCTTCGATGTACATAGCTCTATTTGACATTCTGGGTGTATTTCATGATTCTAAACTTATTTTTGAATCTCATGACGATGCAATTATTGATAGAGCATAAAAATCATTGGGATTTGTTATGCGTTTTTACAAAGGTTTCATAAAAACCAAAACCTTAAAAATCCTGTATTGTAAGTACATTCGTTAGAAGTCATCTAGAGTACGTGTCTGAAATTTGGAACCCATGTTACTAGAAATACGTGGAGCGGTTTAAGAATATTCAAAGAAAATCTATTAAATATTTATGATACTATCGGAAAATTCCATATCAGTCTGAAAATTATTTTAATCTATGTAAAAAGTTTCATTTGTTGTCATTAAACTGTCGCCGCGAGATCTCCGATTGTGTTTTGTTGTTAAAAATGCGAACTCATATCTAAATTAAAATTAAATATTCCATCTAAAACTCGCTTTAATCCGGCAATATGTTTCACATTTGCTACAACCAGCTATAGAAAAAATAGCTTTATTGTGCGTGGAAGCAGAAATTTTAATAAATTATGTAAGCAACACGATTTCGATATATCTTCAGTACAAGTGTGCTTGCCTCAGATCAAATAAAAAGTTAAGATGGAACTTTGCGAACAAAGAAGTGAGGCCGGCTTAAACTACGCCTTGCCGTATACAAACACAATATTGCATTAAGTGGGCGCCCAAGACTTGTTTTTTTTTTCAAGGAGATTTAACAAATTTTCAGTCCCGATGGATAAGCCGTAATAACAAATAAAAATAAATTTGTAGGTAGATAATAACTAGGTAATTGAATAGCACTAAGGGAAAGCGAGACTAAGAGTATAATGTTTGTTCCCTTTTAGTTTGAAAATCTAAACGTGAACTTTGTAATTGGCTTACTGTTTCATTAACCACTGTTATTATGTTGGCTTGTTGAGCTGTAAGTCTTCCAAGCAAATTAAATAAATAAACGGCTTTATAACGTATCATATTGTATAACTAGACCTAAGTTTCTCCGTATAAGTTTACCAACCCATTGATTGGTTAATCTTGTTACCACGGGCGGCATGAATTAATAAACTATTGTACGGTAACTCATACCGACAGCATAGAACACCGCTATAGTTTTACTAGAATATCACTTTTCTTTTTCTATAATACACAGTTAGGCCGCTTATGTGATACTTACGCATCGTACATAATGTATAGGATGCTTTTGAGCAAGAATCTGCAAGTGCACTGTTACGTATTTTATTTTATACACATATGTGTATCTTTTGACTTTGATAATCCTTTGACTTAGAATAACAAAGTGTCACATGACTCTGGTTACGAATTGCAGACTAAAACTACACTACAATTGTCGTATCGCAGAACAATGCTACATAGAGTTTCAGCTCTAACTTGAGCATATAAACGGAGTGTACTTATTCATCTAAGTACTGAGTTGATTCAGAAGGCAATCGTCAACTTAGACAGGGCAAGGGTAGGTACAGAGAGAGTTCTACACAAACTGTTTAAGTACCAGGTTGTTCCATAGCGCGAAGACGCCGATCAAGTTGCCGCCAATGAAGGTCAGGATTGCAAGCGCCTGAAGAAGGAACGGATTCCGGACGGCTCCCTCTAGTGATCATTTCGAAAACGTCACATGCATTCAAGCCACATGGTGGTTCAGCTGCCTGCAACACTTGCAATAAAATAAATAAGATACATAATAATCTGCTCTACGGCGGTTCTAAGTACCTATAGAATGAATAAAAACCTTAAATTTCGTTTGTCATGTATTCATAACTAGCTTTTGCTCGCGGATTCACTAGGTTAGTATGATTTTTGTCAATGAATTCTGGTCTGGTTGGCAAAAAGAAGTAGAATAAAACCGTCTCCAGGGGCAATCTATCTTTTTATCAAATCGATCATGTAAATCGATTCAGCGATTAAGGCATGAAAGCGTAATAAATAAATTCAGTTTTACTTTTTTAAACCCTAATATTAGTTCGGATAATCATTATTTAGAATGAGTAGTTATTCTTACATTAATTTTGAAATAATTAAGGGCACATTATTAAATATACCTACCAGAGACTTATCTATCGCTTTTGTATGAAGTTATTGACCCAGACTTTCAACGAGAGCTTTTTATTGTATTTATGTGTTTTGTAGTAGTTGTGTCGCGTTGGCGTACCGTGCGTTCTAATTCCTGCCTCAGTCCCCTTCCTTCTCCTTTTCTCGGCTCAGAAACACATTTGCAACTCCTTTGATATTGCAGATGTCCGCGGGTGGCGATGACTACTTACCATCAGGTACCCTGCCTGCTCGTTTGCCGAGTTATCCCATAAAGAAAAAGATGTGAAAATAATTATGATTATTTCAATATCATAACATCCTTTATAACTATTTATCGAGATGGAAATACGTCTAACATAGAGTAGGTCTCTCTACCTGCGTTAGTAAATACCTGTCTATCTTTAAAAGTGTTTATTACGAATTGTCTGTAACTAGCCACGCATGAGCGACGTGAACTTAATTTAATTCCATATTTCGGACCTCAATAAAACTATGTATAATATTTTGAAATTATATACGATAAAATTTATAGAAACACTTGCTGTTGCCGCGGGTTCACCCGAGTCCCAAAGGACTTCTTTAGACAAAAGGTAGCCTATGACCTTTCCAAGGTCTCAAGATATCTCCATACTAAATTTAATCTAAACCGGTTCAGCTTTTTAAGCGTGAAAACGTAACAGACAGACAGAGATACTTTCGCATGTTTAATATCAGTATTGATGCTGTGCTTCAGTTCATGCAAGTATAAAATATATTTTATTTTATATCTAAATAGACAGAATTTCATCAAAAACCAACCAACAATGATTTATTCTTTCTATGGAAAGCTGTTGAAATTCTTTCTCTGCGTACTATAGAGTAATTAAGCTCTATCTGAAGATCTGTTCAACTAATGGAGAATATATACGGCAGTACATTTTTTGACAATGACAACAAAATTAAAATAATAATATGTGCCGTAGTTTTTGTGCCAAACAGACAAGAAGACAAGAATTTAGGAAATTCAATTATTAGATTTGTAAACGTTAGTTAGAGACGTTTATAAACTCTCTTATTTGTTTGTTTTTCAATTTTATAGTAACATTTTAAACGAGCGAATAAAAAGTCAAAGTAAATGCGTCAAAAAAAAAAAAACAATAATTACTACTCAAATACCTACTACTGAGCGACAGGCATGAACACGATTAGGTTCTGGCCTGGTCACGCTCAATCAGTATTTTTGTCGCTCAATCAGTATTTTTGATGCGCAGTTTATTATATCCCATTTATTAAAACACTGGGTGTTGACTAATTTGGTATTTTTTTTACCATCGCAAAATTATTATTGAAAAAATTTATTAAGGTTTAGTCATTACATTGAAAGGAAAAAACAAGTAGAGTGCATATTTATCCCACCTAATTTTGAGACCGAAAATCCAGTTCTGCGAGTATAAATTGAGTTCGAAGTTTCAGAAAGCACAAAACAAAGTTTACGAAGTTACAAACAAACGCTGTGTCAAGAAGTATCAGTACGTACCTACCTACTTATTAATTATAACTTTGAAGACATTGGTCGTACCTGCTTATTGTTTGTGAAATTGTGATTTATAGCGTTGGAGCTTCGAGAATAATGTTTAATCTGAACTAAAGCCTACGCCTTAATGATAATTTTTGATTACCGAGATTATTTTTAGGTTGTGAGAAAGGGATGGATCAATATGTTAGCGGCATCCGTCGTTCTCAATCGCTATAACACGTTATGGTACGGCCTCTTTCTACGAGAACTGAGATTATTTTTTGGGAACTTTCAAATCTGGCACCACAGAGTTAGGGGTAAAAATTTTGAAAATTAACTACTACATTAATAACACACTATCACCACATTGTAATAACACAGACACTATAATTCTCTATATAATTGGTCAGTTTACTTAGAACACCCGACAAAGTTCCAGAAGTATTTATAACCATTTCATGAGGCAAATGAACTTAAAGTTTCAATATGGTTAACTAGGGGTCAAAGAGCTCGCTAAGGTTTCTATGTCATTAGTTTTATCTTCAATTTATTCATGGATACGTCTGTCCTCAGGTCACATGAGGATTCAGGTTGCTCTGACAGCAAATGTCCATACATATTCTCTACTGTATTCAGAATACCTACGCAATCTGTCAGTGATAATTTATCGAACCCAAATTCGAGTTCAAAGTTATTGATGTCGGCATGGCGACCACAAACCATTTTTTGTAATCATAAGGCTAAAAAAGCAGTGATAGCGTAGTGATATGACCATTGGACTGCCAAGTCAAAGGTCTCGAGTTCGAATCCAGGGCACGCACCTCTGACTTTTCGAAGTCATGTGCGTATTAATAATTAATTATCACGTGCTTAAACGGTGAAGGAAAACATCGTGAGGAAACCTGCATGCCCGAAAGATTTCTTGACGGCGTGTGAAGTCTGCCAACCCGCAGTAGGCTAGCGTGGTGGACTATAGCCTTATCCCTCTCGTTCTGTGAGGAGACCCGTGCCCAGCAGTGGGACAATGTAATGGGTTGATGATGAATCATAAGGCTTATTACATGTCTCTATTATTTTTTGTACCATCTATGTTACAACTTGCAAAGCCATACTCATTATAAAAAATAATTACGTTATTACGTTTTACACGCCTTTAGCACTGAACCAACTTTGATGAATGTTTCTATCTTAGAGATAGATTTTGTTATTCGATTGCTGTCCTTTTGTCTGGGCAACGGCTAGTAGTAGTTAAGTTTTTTTTGTTATTATTTACATAAAGAGTACTCCTACGAAACTACAAGCTGCTAGCTACAGGCTATTGTTTATAATATTTAGGCCTGATATAACATTTTCTTTTATCAAAAGCACGTTTAATACCACTAAAAGTTAGACATAATAATAAATACTAGTGCTCCCTTTGGTCGGAGTTCGACCGCAATAATAAATTATACTTATGGTTATAAAAAATAACTATTTCCTAAAACAATATAAATACATAGTACAAAAAGTTCGCCAGTTTTGTTAATGATTCGGCAATAAGCGGTGTTGAAATGTTGCCTTAAAAGCTTGTTGAACTCAAAGCTGTTACTGCGACTATGAACGGCGTTAGTACTGGGGCATATCAAACTCGCACAGAAAGCCCAGTTTAAAAACGTAGAGACAGGACGTTTTGTTTAGAATAATATTTGCACCAAAAAAAAAACCCTCTAGCTTTAACATTTAGGTAGTTGATACACATATTGTGAGAAAGTTTATGATGCAGATGTCTAGTAAGCTTTCTTACAATACAGACTTTATCCCTCCATATACGTACGACATTGGTATCAAAGCGCTCCTAACATTTTCAATATAAAAACTTATTATCTTCGGTATTACTCTTTTATGAAATGGGAAAATTGTATAAAAAATGTAGTCGTATATCAATGCTGGAAGGTTCGTCGCCACGGCCGAATGGAGCGGAAGCTGCGTCAAAAACTATTAACACACAGATAGTGTGTTTATACGTAGAATAGATTTGAATTTTGCAGCAACAGAGATTCTACCTGACGACAGCACTATGTACATAACTATATGTTCCAGTCAGACTTCGGCTAACTGATGATAAAAAAAGAAAAGTACAAAGAAATTTGAGTACCTGTTTTTATTTTCCCGTGTTTACCATTAAATTTAGAGTTTCGTTATCTCAATGTCATCAAATTTAGGTTATGGGCGATTTTGCTTCTGGTAGGGTAAGGTGGAGTAAAAATATTTTGTAAAGCATGTAAACCCTTTCCAAACCCTTTTTTAAAGCAATATCTATATTCATAAAGGACTGCCAATTAATTAAAAATATACCAAAACGTAACATAATGTGTATTATATGGAAAAGTCTGTATTGGTTTTCTGTCGACTTATTAGTTTTTGAAGTTAGTAATTTTCACACACGATACACAATTCTGTAATAAATAACATTTGATTATATATTTTTGATACGATCTTTAATCTATTTTAAAATAAAATCACCATTACCTTTTATCTTCACAACTACTGCTATAATTATTTGTAGTAATTTTATGGTCATTGTATTCACTCCCGTACGCAAGGGTGGAACTACTACAATAGAATGACTTGCTTTTGTTTCACGTTTTACCGAAGTGTAGTTTCGCTCTTATGCGAGATTGCACTATTACATTTAGTGCATAAACTACGGGTTAAATATCGTATAGCCATGTAACGATCATTCTTACATAAAACAATTCCAAGGTATTAACGTTCTTACTACATTTGGATGAAATGTGTTAAACTGTATTAAAAATTGTTATATTTTAAGCAAATATCGAATCAGATGTTTCTAATCTTTACATACAGACAAACTTTAATTTAAACAAAATTTAATAAAAATCACTTACTGAAACTATCAAATGAGGTAGGCAGTTAGAACATTAATCGATGCATGATTTTACAAATGATAACTAAGTAAGTAAATATATGCTTAAGTAATAAATTAGTTATGGTTTTTTGGAAATATAAATGAATTAGTATCAGATTCCTGATGCAATCAGTTCAAATCAAGTAAAGCCACAAAAATTTTGAACATCCGTTTTAGCCAGAGCCGTTATTCCGTTTAAGGAACAATATAACAGACAATGGTTTTAAAATAATTTATTTAAGTGTGGCCACATGTTGCATTGCACTGGTTTTTATTTGATTAGAGACACACAATTAGCCAGTTAACTGAATTGATTGCGTCCGCTGCCCATGCGCACTAGAGCCGTATAAACTAACGCGGGATTGGGAACAAATCGCTATCCTATGGATAAAAAGGAAATAGAGGAAACAAATCACGACTTAAATAATTAATTCTGTGCAAATAAAGTTTTCCATGGAGTTTTAAATCTAATTATTGGCTATGTATGTATTACGTAATCTACAATTATACCCTGATTTTTATTCTATAAAAATATAAGTAAAATTTAATGATATATAAATAGAATTTGAATTTTCTAAACGTTCCCAGTAATTACTGCCTCTATAGTCTTGTAGTCCTAAGTGTGACTGCTACGCTATAGGTACCTATGTCTTGGGGTCGATTCGCAGGTTGAAAAAAGATTTATTGGTTTTTTCTCAGTAGCTTGGTGTTTGAATTTGTGCCGAATATATATAGACTCCCTATTACATAGAATCTAAACATACCGGCAAACACTGTGGGTGTACACCTCTACCCAACCCAACCCTTCGGTGAATACAGGCATGACGGTATGTTTCTAGTTCTTACTTTCGTTGGTCACCTCGAAGTTGAAGTGCAATAAGAAATTGGATTATGGTAATAAGATACTCCGCCGAGAAAAAAATAAATTCTATTTTTCAACAGCCCTCTTCTTTCTTGATAGAGTAAAGAATGGGTCGACTAGAAAATTCGAATTAGAATATAAAGCATTGTCATTATGGAATGTATAAATGTAGGTACATAAACATAAAATACTATATGTACGCTCAGGCGAATAAATGTGTTAGGTAGAGTTATTAGAGGTAGAATTGGGTTTGCGTGAACGTTTTTTCTAGCAAGTATGTATTGTTAAATGATGTAGCTAAGTAATTCACGGTATTCATTACTTCTAAAGTTAATCTATTGACTTAATGCACTGCCATCGTCAATCTATCAAATATTTCCTATTTGTATAGTATAGTACTAAAATATAACTTTTCATACTGTTCTACAACAAGTGCATCTCTTTTTTACGGTGCATAACAGTTTAAAAATTTAGTTTGAAGTAGTTGCCATTAAGTTAGTATACTTAACCCACTAAAAAACTCATTACAGATACATAAAAATGTTATCAGGCGTCGACAGTCGGAAAGAACCTACTTAACAACGTAATACCTCAATCAATGCTTACCACGTATCAATTATAGCAGGAAGTGGTAAAATAATGGCATAATTATTATGCAACACAGACACATGCAGCTCATCAAACAATATGATTCAATCCTTAACGTCTACCGAAGAAGGCAGAACTCCCTATAACTGCTACTTGCTGCTACAATGACGGTTTTTATTATTACTTATTTATTTTATATTATGAGTGTGTCACAACCCTATTGCATTAACTAGTATAATAAACTACTAGTAGGGTAGTTCAATGTCGAACGATGTTGCCTTACCGTATTATACTTATTAAAAATAAGCATAATACGGTAAGGCAACATCGTTCGACATTAAACTACCTGTAAAGGCAGTCGTGTTGGTTGAAAGACATAGTAATGTCTTCAATAGATGGTGCTGACGTCGCCTGAAGACGTAAAATGTGGAGGAACAATTCGACACAGGCAGTGGTCTCGGTAGCTTATTTGGCAAAGCGTCTGGTGTACTTAACAGAGAGACGCAGGTTCAAACCCTGCCTGAGATCGATTTTTTCTTTCACTAGAAATTTTCTTTAATTGGAAAATTCATATCTTTGTAGTAGTTTATTACTTATATCTTAAATAACATTAACACTAAATAGCCGATACTAGTTATTCTAAGCTTACAAATTAAGATAACAGAGGGTTTTGGGGCCCTTGAGCCCATAAACATTAAGAGATAGATAAATAGGCAGTAAACATTAACTGTGACGAAGTAACCTTCTACATTAAGAGACATGTTAAGTCTTGGTGAATTAGGGTTAAGATATACGATTCCTGACGCATGCGTTCCGTCAGTTGTTGGATGACAGGTCAGGCCAAAGTTGTTGTGGCTTTCTAGTCAAAATACCCTTCCAGACAATAATAACCCTATATTGTTCATTTGCATAGCTTCAAACATGATGTCTGGACTCTAAATGAAACCTTTAATCAACTTTGATCTTGTTTTGAAGGCGTTTCTTCTCAAAAAGGCAAAATAGAAATTTACTCAAAGAAATAAAAATATTAAAGGAAAATATTGTGCGTTCTGCTTCCTCAACAAATCAATTTAGTTTGATCAAGGTTTTAGGGAAAAAAGTTAGAATACCAGCTCGGAAGATTGGAAAATGCTTTTTTCTATGGGATTTTTCTTTGATTTGTTATTTGGACAGGAAAACGTGTGTTTAGCTAATTATACAATGTAAGTCTTATTAATACTAACTAAAAGCGTTTTAAAATAATGAGTTTAATGCTGTTTATAAATACGAAGCTTCGTGTCCCTACGGACTGAGAAGCCAGTGTGACCTTTAAGTGTAAGTAAAGCTGTTTACGGCTCTCTTGCCTACAAGTGAAAGCAAAAGCAAGAAGGTATTATTTATTCACAGAGTATACTGCCTAAAAGGTCAAGTGGTTCCCAGCGCGACTGCTAGCTACAGGTCCTGGGTTCAATTCGTGTTATTAGATTTTTGTTTGAAATTCTCAGTAGTAGCTCGGATTTGTGCTTGGTTAATAATAGGTTATACAATAGCGGAATATCATAAAAATGTGGAGGAACATCAGAGTTCACTGATGTGTGTGTTCACTTTTTTATCTCCCTTTATCATTATTACTAAGAGGAGTACTTGTTTACAGGGTGTACGCTGTTAATAATATTGTATAGGTAGGTACCGAAAACGTATTAGTTGATATAATTTATTTATTTGTATGTTTACATTTCAATTATTGTATAGCCTTCGTGGGTTCTCAAGCGTGTAATATTATAATTTTATATAAATTCTGGGTAGGTATACACCTGACAAAGTACCTGTAAACTGTAAAACTGTACCTACAACAAAATCTATGTGAAATTTGAAATGTTCTAAAAATACTTAGATAATTAAATGCTCGTAGACTCGAAATAGTACTAGTATAAAATAACCTTTAAGTGTCTAGACATACGTTCCACGTAATAACTACTGCCATACGTAGATACCTTTGTAGAAAACAAGGATCATGATATCAACATAACGGATGCCGCAATGCGAGAATTTTCGCAAATGGCTCTTATGTCACATATTGCCCTAAGCTAATTTATAATAAAAACTCTAAGTTATACATGCCTCTATCCCTAAAAGGTTAAGGTCCCTAAAGGTAACGTGAATGTACAGTTCTCCTTCATGAAAAGCTGCTACTTAGAATTTAAAAGAAAATTCTACTTTGTTAGACCTGAGAATTAAACCCAGACACTAGAGCCAGTTAAGATGAATATACTTGCATTGTGTGGGAGATATTACCTTGAAACTTGTAGAACTTGTGAATGCTCCAAACACTTGATTTAACTACTACGCTAAACGCAAATTCTTAACTCGTTCGCTAAAATAAAGAAATCCGAGTATATTTTAATTTTTCATCAGTTGTTTAAATGACGTACAATTACTTATTTTTAAGATTTATGAATGTATTATATATTTATATACATTTCTTTATACATTATGTACATTTTTTGATCCGCCGGTCATTTACACCAGGCGCGGCCCAAACGTAAGATTTTTTCATTGGAGCCACGCCGGTCAAATCGCCGGTCATCCTTGATAACCGCAAGTGGCCCAAAAAAGTCCATCAGGCGCGCTACCATAGTGTCATAAAATCTAATTTTATAACACTATAGCGATACTGACGAATTACGAATAAAGGGATAGTGGGGATAGTGCATGCTGCGTCCCTTTCCCCGCACGATATTTCTTCTGCGTCTTGCGCGAAAAATATTTTTGTAATTGCAGGTAAACAACAGTGCAAAGTTTTATCTGTCATAGATCTTATATTTTAGTTTATTATTATTATAATAAATACCTATTATCGAATTTATACGTAGACTATCACAAAAAGATTGCTTCAAATGCAATTGATGGAGCTAATATTCTATGTAGGCCAAAGAGAATGAAACATTCCATTGTTAAAGCAGAGGGAAAGGTTCCGACAACAAGAAAATTCTGTGTAGGTTGTGACAACGCGAATTCACAAACGCATGGAAGAAAAATTGCTAAAAACAAGACTAGAAAGGTTACTTCATTTTGTTCAGTTTGCCCTGACAAGCCAAAATTGTACAGGTCGTGTTTTGATAAAAATCATTATTTTTTTATTGTTTTCCAATTTAAAATTAATTCGATCTCAACACAAATGTAATCAGTCTAAATACTACTACTAGTCTGATTTAAAATAATGAAAATATTTTAAAAAGTATTCCAATACTTTTACTTTCATTATAATTTTGTTGGACTTGCTACAAAAAGCATCCATACAACTAAAAGATATAAGAATATTTTGAGGCCAAGTTATCTAAAATGTTTTTAGGGGCCGCGCCGGCCACTTGTTATGGTATTTTGCGATATACGCATGGCCGTCGGCGAGCAAACGTTATTCGAATTCACCTTAGCTGTGCCGGTCATTTTGACCCCCCATGCATTGCATCCAACGTGTTAAGTAAGTATTATACAAATTACATTGAGGGTATTTTAATGAAATAATATTCAAATATAGTGTAGATGATTTTTTATCATCGTAACTGTACTTTGGGAGTCGAGGGGAAACTAAAATTGGCTGAAAAATAAAATCCACTCTCGACTAGGGGTCCAGTGGACACGTTATTTACTGGGGGTCGAGGGGCCGAGAGTGGACTAAACGTAACGCGTTTTGTTTTCTTTTCCCTGTCACAAAATATGACGTATCCAAACATGTTTTGAATATGAAAAATAATCTCTGGTCATATTTTTTTTCCTATAATAGGAACATTCTTTGGAACTATTAAAGTTTAGTCATTCATTATTTTTGTGGAACCTTCGTGACACTAACAAAGTTCTTTATTTATTTGGTATATTTACCTGCTTTGTGTAGATAAATGACGTCAATTAATTAAAATATGAATAAATATGTAGGGACACTGCTGACGCATTACATTTGAACTGTACCAGCTTAGCGACTTAGCGCAGCGCGGCAGTCGTCTCCCCGCACCCAATCAGTTAGGTCATTAGTAATAATGTAGTCAATAAGTATATGTATTAAATCTGGTACCAGTAAAGTATTATAAATAATGTGACGACCTTCATTCACCACAACCACCTCATCACGAACCCCTACAAATAGTTTCAATTTCATTTATTATATTAACATGACGAAAGAATCAAGCTATCCTCTATTTGACTAGAAAACCGTGAAAATTCAAACAATGAATGATACTGAATAATGTAATGTTCACAACTAGATACACAATAGCCGCGCGAACTTGTGGAAACTAAGCTTTAGTCGGCAAAACAATTTCAAATTATGAAGCTTATACTCGCAATAAACGGACTCAGGACCATAAATATAATATAATATAAAATATATAATATAAAACTATATTCTAAGGCTGACCGCACACTGGAAACTATAGTTTTAAGTGATATTTCACTTTAGGAGCTGCAGGCCAAATCCCATAAATAAGGGTTTATATAATTCTCCGTTTATTCAAGGATGTCATGGTGCACCTGTTTTAAAAGATCATCTCGAAATTTATAACCTACCCTCGGTTCTTTTTGTTATGGGAGATAGAAAATGCCGTCACTGTAAGATTTCGATTTTGAATATGGAAAATAATCGATTGCGATTATTTTATAGATAATACCTATATTGATAGGTGAATTATTTTGGCCGTAAAAGACCATCGCACTCTCCTCTCGGTATCTTTT
The DNA here is from genome assembly GCA_958496365.1 of Subacronicta megacephala. Lineage (NCBI taxonomy): Eukaryota > Metazoa > Arthropoda > Insecta > Lepidoptera > Noctuidae > Subacronicta > Subacronicta megacephala. Next base: position 7,831,067 of record OY292518.1, read on the forward strand.
GGTCGTTATAAATCACTTCACTTCACGTCTGTACCTATTCCAACATTTTGAATACTGCTACGTCAATATTGCCTATAAAGCTGTTACAAAGATTCCGTGAGCAATCATGTGGAAGTCGAGTAACTTATTAGATACTTGCAGCCACAAGATCATGATCATGGCCAATAACGATTCGATATCGTGCTATTAAATAAATCTAACACCACATATTTCCTTTTGATAAAATTTGTATTAGATACTTCAAACAAAACAAACCTGGAAATAATGAAAGTATATTTTTTGGTTGACTTCTTGTTACACTACACAAGACATACAGAATTAATACTTTAAACAAAAGAGTTTTTATGAAAAATAATATTTTCTGTATGTAAACATTTTCACTGTTGCCATTGTTTGTTGTTAGTTTGGCAAACAAGCTGGTAGCATAATCATTGTGGCTGCTATCTGCGTGTACACTAGCTAATTAATATGTCCACACGACCAAGTTGACATAATTATAATGTTTTCATGAGTCGTGTAGTCAGGGGTAGGTACGTAGTGAGCGACGCCGGCCGCCCGCAGCCGCGGCCCATTCGCTTTCGAATACGCGACGCGGCGCGCCGTTTCCGCTGGGAACGCCTGAAACTTTCCCCCGCGCGATTTTCCGCCGTGTTTGAACGGAAGACTTGTAAATGCATAAATTGTTTCGTTAGGATTTAGAAATATTATATTTAGAAAACATTAATTAGAATATAATTTTATAGTAATGTGTAGTAGGTATTAAAATTTCAAATATATCTTTGCATTAATTCAGTGTATAATAAGGTAAATAAAGTTATTGGTAAGTTTAAAACTTTCGTGATATAAACACGTTATAAATAATAATTATTAAGTATAGTGATAAATTCATATTTATCAGTTATGTACATGTTATTCAAAGTTAAAGTGGTGTGATTTAAGTAGACGTAATTATGTGAAAACTCTTCCTATTATTGTGTTTCTTACACAAACATGTCAAAGTGATGAGATACAGAAATATCAAGCCAAGTTTGCAGAAGTAATTTCTAGATGAAGGTTAAAAAATCAGTAAGTGCGCAATGTCAACTTTGGAAGCGGGGACAAGCGTGTTAATCGTTCTGCAAACAAGCTGTAAGGCGGCATCGAGCTGTGCACTCGTTGTGAATAGTGTATGTTAGCTCAGTGAGCCTAGAAGGCCTTTTGTGAATAAAGAACAAAGAAACTGGCATTATCAACAACCACCATCCTGCTCCAAATCGTGGCCTCGACCCTCTTCGCAATGGACACTAGGCAAGTAATTAAATAAAATACTAGGTGATAAGGCTTTAGATAAGGCAGCTATAAAGGTTCGTAAATTCTGCTCCTCTAGGTCTTTTCTTTAACTTTAAGGTGAAAAATATGATATATTATAATGTCAACATGAAACTTGCGACCAGAATAAATATATTCGTGTGGTAAACGGTTGCAATTTTTATTTTTGATGGAGTATAATAGAACCGCTGTTAACATTTAGGTTAAAGATAGGGTTCGTATCCACGTTCGCTAGCCTCGCTTTTTGTTAGCCTTGAATTATGTGGCTAGAATAGTATTACATCTGGCTCTGCATATAAACGTTTCTAGAAAATTATCCTATTGCTCTACAAGTTCGTAGTCGTTTTACTATTTGACAATTAGCACGTCTTATTGAAATGTGTAAAACATGACTTTGTAATTTGAAACTGAATTTATTTTAACCGTTGTGTATTATACAGTATTATCACAGATTTTCTTCTATAGTTTGGTATTATACCAAATGTTTGTTTAAGTATTCTTAGTATTCCTACCTTTATAATCCAACTATTGTTACCTATAACATTGTCATTTTATAACAATAGTTGGCTATTGTACGTTAAAGTAAATATCCGCAGCCTTTGATAAAATTAAGAAACGGGGGATACAAAATTTACTTTGTTTTGTCGTCATCATCATGTCGGACGTAGGCTGTTCCTAGTGAACATCACAGAGCCGGATGTTCGGCTTTCATCATCCAGTCACGGTCAACTGCCCTTGTTAAAACGAAGTTACGAGGGATGTACCAAGTTGTTATACTCGTAACTAGGCTCAGTCAAATCTATTTTATACTTTTTGGCATCAAGGGTGAATTTCTGTAAGTATGATATTCATGATTGGAATCAGCTCACAATATTAGGACCTATAAATGAGTAGGTATACAATATACATACCTGAGTTGTGACCGATGCTGATTTTTCCCAGTTGCCAACTATGACGTATCTGACTGAGGGAGTCAGATTGATAAGTGGTAACTTATATTTTAATTTTCCGATTTGTTTAGTGCTCTGGCTTTACGAAATGTAATATTTTTCTATCCATTAAATCAGGATCTTTACTAAACTAATCGTATTGCAACTCGGGCAGTGACGGGCCTGTCCCAAAATTAATCTCACAGCTCGATTTTGCTCATGACTCAGAAAATCTATCGTTCTAATTAAATTTTTGTGTCTTAGGCAAATTGTATGCGTTGCACTTAAACTCTCGAGTATATAGTAGGTACTTACGTCCCTATAGTTTTTGATTTTAAAAAGGTTACAATCCGACGTTGAGTCCACCCGCACCTAGGCCTAAATCCCGCAGTTTGTCAAAGCGGTAGTTTCTTCTTTATGACAAAGCTGTGTGAAATTAATGGCCGCTGATATTTTGGTCAATTATTAATCCTACTATATCCTACTAATTATTATTATTATAATTATCCTACTAATATTATTAATTAATATTATAAATGTGAAAGTTTGTGAGGATGGATGGATGGATGGATGGATGTTTGTTACTCTTTCACGCAAAAACTGCTGAACGGATTTTGATGAAACTTTACAGTATTATTGTTTATACATCAGAATAACATATAGGCTTTAATTTATAACGATATTTTGGGAAATTCCCACTGGATTGGGAAAAATCTATTCCACGTGGACGAAGTCGCGGGCAAAAGCTAGTACTTTATAATATTGTAACGCAATATTATTGGAAGTATTGTCAGAGCTAGTTTTCAATTTGAATAATGCTTTATATTATTTAACTAAAGTAGCTGTTTCCTACAGTTTCAAAAGTGTCTCAAAATTGTTTTACTTATAATTGACTCCACTTCTAGGCAGCGTAGGTATGAAACCACAACATAGTGTAGTATTGTTGGGTGGACCCAACAATAAATCTGTGAAAACTACATCCAATTTCTTGTGGTAGTTTTTACGTGATACACGTATATACCTCCATACATACAGACAGATACACAAACAATTTGTAAAGATAATTGATTTGGTTTCTATTGACCCCTCAATAGGATAAGGACATACGGCGTCATCACCTTCAGTCTTCGTATTTGACAGCCCATTTACTCTACTTCCATTTTTTGAACACGTTGCCGACATTTCTTGGGGTAGCTAAGAGGTTTTGCACTGTAAACGACAAGGTGAAGGCATCTCAACCATCTACCGGAGATTGGGCCAAACCGGGAGCTGGCTGAATTTAAACCAGATATCGCTTTGATAGTGGTTCATAACACAAGCCATGTAACGAGTTCTAATGGAATACTGTCCCTTTATTTGACGAATCTACTTTAGATACAGTTATATAAAGACTGCATGCAAGAAAATTCAATATAATTTATGATGATGCTTAAAGTTAACGAAACAACGCAATATATCCAACGAATGCGTTTTATTGTCAGGTCGAGCAAAGCTTCTTTTTTTTTTCATATACCTAAACTTTTCTGTGAAATTCTCAGTAGCAGCTAGGAGTTTGGATTTGTGCCCCGTTATTGATAATAAGCTGATTTGATTTAAGAATAGTGGTATATAGCGGATATTATCCGTGGTATATTTGTATGTAAAATAGCTACAATAGTTCTAACCAATTGTGAGTAAGTAATTTATAATAAACGTTTAATGTTTGATCGTCGTGAAATGTCATCTATTTAAGCCTGGTTAAAAGCTTCCATTACGACAAAGTGATGAGCGGCAATGATAAGAGATTAATTAATCGTTAAATAGATACTATTTAACACTACATGTATCGGTGTTAGTTTAATAAGAAATGTTTTGTTTTTGTCCTCTGAGCACAGGTACAGTGAAAATTGCTATAAATCAATAGTCACAATATTTTTCTTAGGTTGACAAATGATATTTATTTCTTGAAATAGGTAGCGCGTTTTGCATTGTGTCTATGATATGGTACTTAAAGGATTATAGACCCTTCTACCCTTTTACTTTAACTAGATGGCGCCGCCATTTCTTAACTGATGACTTCTGAGAAGAAATACCGAAACAAACTCAGAAAATCACGGTCCCTTTGAGACTTTTAGCAGTATATGTATCATCATCATCATCATCAACCTATTACACTGTCCCACTGCTGGGCACGGGTCTCCTCTCAGTACAAGAGGGATTAGGCTATAGTCCACCACGCTAGCCTACTGCGGGTTGGCAGACTTCACACGCCGTCGAGAAAATCTCTCAGGCATGCAGGTTTCCTCACGATGTTTTCCTTCACCGTTTAAACGCGTGATAATTAATTATTAATACGCACATGACTTCGAAAAGTCAGTGGTGCGTGCCTTGGATTCGAACTCGAGACCTTTGACTTGGCAGTCCAATGGTCATATCACTAGGCTATCACTGCTTCAGTATATGTATGAGTGTACATCATACAGGGCAATGTCTAAGATAGCCTTTTAGAGAAAGTGAAATAACTGCTCTGAGTAAATCAGTTCCAGCGGACGGTATATATGCACCAGTCATTGTGTAGCTCGACCTTAAGATAAGGAGCTCAACAGGAACTCGACAATAAAAGTCTTTATGCAATAATGTCACCTATATTCCCGAAAGGTTAGACAGTGGTGCGCTGATACAAAGACACAGTCAGCCCAGGCTTTTTGAGATGTAAAAATGTGTTTGAACACAAACTATCCACAAATTACTTTAAAATTTGAATGTCTCGTTATCTTTGAGATAGTGCGTAAACATGACCTACGCAAGGTAAGTACGTAGAATCATAAATTATTTTATTTGTGTTATTTATTTACTTACGCTTTCATGAACTGTAAATACTTTTTATGATTCAAAATTTTGATGCGCTGACATCAAAGTCGTTAAACACAGTTTCTTTAAAAATATTCATAAAACTTCGATGAAAACATATCGGTATTAACAGTAATTAGTAACAATATTCGTAGTTTTAATGATATTCTTTTTTATATTAAACACAAATAATATTTATTTGTGTAATCAACTCAAAGCTCGTATATGTTTTTAGCAGCCTTGGATTGGATTCCAAAACATATAGTTTGAAAGCTTGCTTACATATAGCGAACTAGAAGATATTAATAGGACAGGTGTTCTTATAATGGCCGTAGTAAAACGAGAATCAGTGTAATTTTAATTCAATTATTTATAGAGTTGCGTGAGCAGTCGTGATTAAACATCCTTAGCTTACTTCCAGCTGCTTTTACTCGAGCGTTCAGGAATTTTTCTCTCGCAATGTTGTGGTCTTACTCTCAACTCAGAATTGTTTCTTATTTATTTTTAGTCATGTGACGGGTAAGAATACAAATTTTCGCTACCGCACACGTGCTGTAAAAACCAACAAATCCGTACACTCATGGACGAATGATTTTATGATCCGCCTGCTTAGTTTCTAATGATTTCCGTATATTATGTGGAACCCAGAGCCCAAAAGAGTAATTTGTGGGCTTCTTAGAGACTAAGTGCTTTCCATTCGGCCAAACTTGAAAGTATATTCGTTAGTTACAAAAACGTTCACTTTGTCAGATTTATTTTATTTATTCATCCGCATAAGTTAGTAGAGTAGTTCAAAAACATTTTTGTTCTAACAATATTTTTTTCACGTTGTAGGTTTAATAGGGGTAAGGAACAAAAAACAAAATCTAAGTGAGTAAAATAAAACTAAGTGACTGTAGTCGGGGACCATGCTCTAATAGACGTTGGCTCGTCTGAAATTTTATTCCCTTGAAATTTTAGTGCGTCAATCTGCTCTCAAAGCTCAACAATCAGCCATCACTTAATAAACGTTGATTAAATTTTTTTGTAACCGCAAATTATTCTTGTGAAAACAAAGAAATAAATTTCTTCTACTAACAGGTTCATTTGAAGGTGACATAGACGACTTTTAGAACGAAAAGATATAACATAATTACGCGTTCATTAACACTATATAATATTTATATTAGGCACCTGCATCCTAAGGTATTTCTTTAATAAAGATAATATTATAAAGTATTCTTTATTGGCTTATAATATTTTATTTTGTTTCACCGAAGCCAATAAAAACGTTTGGACGGTATTCATTAAAAGAAGTTGTACTGTTTATTCCGTTGTGTAAGTTCTTAGAGGGGGGTGCGCCTTTGTCGTACACAAATACGGTGCATGTTGAGCCAACTTTAATACCTATAAAGTCTAAACTGAAAATAGATTTTTATTGCTCGCAATGTTCTCTCTTTTATGAATTGCTGATGATTTTCCACAATAAAATATTTAGGTAGGTAGTATACAATTTTCACTTTTGAAATTACAAAAAGTGTTATAGTATAATTATACAGTATTCCGTATATTAATTTGTAAGGTATGTATCAGTAGGCTAAGGTATTCAAACCAATAATTCCGACAAAATCGGTTATTATATATACACATTTGTTGTTGATTGTGTACATATACTCGTAACCAGCAGTGGAAGGGTAAACCCTTCCACTGCTGGTTACGGGTCTGGTCTAGGGTCTCCTCTAATAATTAAAGGGATTATTATTATTAGGCTACAGTACAATCATTAAGCCAGTAATCTTCCCATTGATCAAGCTATTTTTTGTTACATCATTATATTTCTTATTAAGTATTTTTTTTTGTGATGTTCTTGACATTCTGAAAGGGAAGGATATGTCTAGATGATGTCGTATACGTCTTCGAAAACCCAATGCAGGCCCTTTATGTGTGTAGGTTCGTGATAATATTTCCCTTTCTCTATATTAGTAGGTATACTGAGGTGAATCTTGGCACATAATAAAAGTGAAATAACACCCCATGAAATTAAAAGACTAAATTCACATTTGTTAAACCCACAAACTTGATAGCTGGCAGTTAAGTTAGTAAAAGGGTATAGACATCAGCTGACAAATCACTGACTGCAGAAATAAACAGAATAACATTTTATTTTAGAATAAATGTACAGAATCCATGCTACAGTCAGCAACATAACATTACATACCATCACGCCTGTAATCCCCAAAGGGTTAGGCAGAGGTGTACTAATGTACATCCAGACTTCGTCGGTATGTTTAGGTCCCACGTAATAGGGGTCGAGCCTATTGACAGTCAGCAAATAAATTATTAATTACTGTTTACTGGACAAGCCAAGATAATGCGCCTAGTCACGTTAATAACTGAATTAAACAAAAGTAATATAATAAATCAGTTAAATATTTTTATTAGGCAGCCATCAAACGGATTGCAAATTGCGTGTTTCGTGTTAACCCGTCAATTCCTTTCAGCATAATGATATTTAGTGCGTTAAAAAGTCATAAATAAGAAATAAAAGTGATAGCCGAAACAGGTAAAAAGGTCTCGGCTTTGGAAGTAGGACAAGGGAAATGCGATGATAATCTACATAATATCGTCTTTAATTAATTTAGGCCATCACTTTTCAAAAAAGATTTTATGGGAATAATTATTTAAGGCTCGACTTGACAGACAAGTAGAATTTATCGTTTGACACAAAAGATTGATCGAAGGGTTATTCTTCTACCGACTTCAAAAATGTGACGTACTTAAATTTCGACATTAAGTAAGTGATATTACGGTGCTTAAAATTTATTAATTCATTACAATATATTGAATTGTTCAGAAAACAGATAAATAAATACAAAAATCTTAAACTCTTTTTAGTTCTTTTTTTTCCAAAATGTTAAGTAAAAGTACATACTTACTTAATATTTTTATATGCAATCATTTATTTTGTTATTTTTAACTTGCTAGACGATCGTTCAAGTTAGTAGTACAACTTTAATGATTTGTGTATTTACTTTTAATCTTTATAGTAAACTTTCTTTTGGAGAATATTCGCATTTCAAGCCTTTTCAAGAATTTCATACCCAAAAGTTAGTTAAGTGAGTTATTCTTACTGCGATAATGTCGTTAGCTGTCTGACCTACCTACGTCTTAACCTTATTTTTTTTCAAAATTGTTTATAACTATCAATATGAGAATATATCATTACTATTAAACTTGACTTTCCAAAGGTTTTGTGCTCAGTCAAGAATGTGAATCCATCGTGAACCTTGACATCAGAAATTACCTATTTAGCAAATAGAAAAAAAAGAGAACTGCGTCATTGGTTGCAAAATTTGTTTATTTTTATTATACATTATGGTCTAGCTGAACGATAAGTTATTAAAAAGGAATTTTTGCTTTAAAAAAATCTGTAGGTAGTCTGTAGCACAGTAAGTAAATATTATCTTTCACATTTTAATTAAGAGTCACGATCTCTTGATTAAGCATCCGTTGAATAGGGAATGAATATTCAATATCGTCAAACCGGAGACGCCGAACGCAACTGATTTTCATTAATTGTAAAACATAAAAAGTAAGCATTAAAGTTAATGGAAATGATATTTTATATAATTTTGTATACGATAAAGGTACATACCTACTTACATTATAATACTGAAACTTTTCAACGGTTCTACCTAGATTAATTAATAGAAAGAAAGGTTGGTTTTTCTTTCTAAATAAAAACATTACGAATTGTAGGTTAGTCTATGAGAAGATTTTTAATCACTTTCTAAAATATTCTTGCTAGGTAACATATTAATAATAGTCAATTTTATCTATTTCGCCGATGCTAGGACTCGCAAATCGATGTCGGTTTTTTTGTTAAAAGTATAGGTACAGTGGGTTATATCTGTTACCTGACCCACCGAGACCCCACCGTCCCACCTAGGGTGGGTCAGGTAACAGATATAACCCACTGTACATACATTCAATATAAAATGCACTGGTTCCGCCATTGCATGGGTAGAGAATTTCATATAGGTACATTTAGCAAGAAATTCAACCTAAGTTTTTATATAAAAGTGCGGGCCCCCAAGTTAACCAAGCCGTTATTAGATTTAGATAATCGCAGTCTTAGCAGGATCTAGTGAGCAAAAACTATTAAGCCTGATGCCTTCCCAAATTTTTTTTTCGTCATTAAGAAGAAGAAAGTTTATTATCGTTTTTGTAAACTGACACTATTTGGAATCAACACTCAAATAGAGAAACCAAAAAAATACATTTTAACCCGTCAAGCGCCATATTGTAGACACAATGCAAAATCTATTGTTTTGCCCTCATGAGGCAACTATTTTCGCTCATAAAATGTATGAGTAACTTTCGTCAATACTACACGTACGCATACTAACAACTTAACTGTCCCCATACAATACAATTTACAACTAACCCACGTCCATAATTTTTTCATTTTTGTTTGGCTAAATACTAATCGTTCACATAGTAAATATTAAAAAAAAATGATTTTCTTATAGGTTAGGTTTTTTGCTCTAAGTTCACGTACTTTATTAGAACATTGTACCACGTTCATAACAAAAATACATCCTCAAGTTGTATGTAAAAATGAGTCACCTGTGACTCCTGAACTTATTCCCAAAGTTCATTATGAGTCATAAGTGACTCACGGGACAGTTAAGTTGCTAAATATAATGACTATGTCGTATGAGACGTTACACAATTAGGTATACAACTAGTATCTAAAGGTAAGGCTATATTGGTATGGTACTTACTGTAAGTAAGTCATATCGGTTAAAGGATAGGGTACCGTTAAGAACATGAAGAAAAGCGGGATCGTGACGCTAATACTGGGGTTTTGTTAACGTCACTTTATGAAACGCTACGTAGAACAGAAATTTGACATCACAATTTGAGATCTCGGTAGAGGCCGGTGTAGCCAAACCAGGAGGTCAAACTTACGAGTATTTGTCAAAATTAAACCAACGTAATTTAGTATAGCATAGAACACATAGATGTTACTGAATTCATCATATCAATAATAGGTAACCTACGTATGTATGTATGACTTCTTCTCTTTGCTAACTTACAAAAAGGATATGTTATATCGTATGGCAACACCATGTTTTATTAAACGTGGTCGGTGTAGTAAATGACCATAATCATTCACTTTCAACTGTAGACAACGAAAGCACATTATTCTTCCGAGATAATCAATCGTCGTCATGATGTTAGGATAAAAGCGGAACAGATTTAACCCGTGAAACCTATATCTACAAATTCAGCTTGGCCTGCTATCCCAAAATGGCACGCTATTGAAAACATATGATTTCTCTTGGTTTACTACACAGTGACCGATGTATGTGTGCCATGAGTTGGGACAGAACATCTCAAAACTGTCGCGTAAATGACATCTCATTCCCGTGGCTCTAGCAAAAAATGGCGAAGCCAAACAGCCGTGCAGTTTTAGTCAGTAGGTTGCCCACTATGGATGGAGTTCGACACGCCCCGTGCGTCGCATTCCCCGTGGATTTCGCAAAAAACACGCCAAAGGAAGGTCAACTCTAAAGTGTTACGGCTTTCTTCAAAAGGCCAGTTCAGATTTATTACCTTATATTATAAAACTTATTATCTACTTAAAATTCTTAGTGAATCTGTTTTTCTTATAGTTTAAATGTTAATTTACCCACATTACGAGGCCATAAGAATGACTTGTGCTATAACAATCCATTTCATTCAATGAATAGTTAATATTCTCGTGTCATTTTCAGTTAGTACAGCAAGCTCTTTGTTTTAATTTTGTCTTATTTTGTTACAGTACGACAAACTCATCGCAAGATGACGACGCGGACTGGGCAAGGAATCGTTCCATTAATGAGTACATTGTACATAATGGAACAAATGATACCTTCGGTATGTATACCTACCCTAAAAATAGAAGTAATGATAGTTATTTTTTCTGTTTTTATCTATGACGTGGGTTAAAACTTACGGTAGTGCCACAGATTATACAGGAGTCAACACATATATTGACTGACGATCGCATAACGCCATAATCTACATAACAAATTATTATGCCTGTAATTTAGGTAAAGCCAGTCATGATCAGGGTGAAATGAAACATGTCACGAAACTGTAGGACAAGAAACGGAAAATGCTGTTTTTAGTCGATAGGAAGCCAACCCTGCCGTTTCCCCTGGCGGCAGAGGATCCGTAAGGATTTTCCGCACCATAAAATACCGTAGTGCAGCGAAGTGGATTTCGCATGAGGAAAAATGACACAGGACCTTAAGTATGTAGAAAAATTTTGGGTATACACCAGTACCCGTATGCTTAACCTTTCGAAGAATACAATTTGTCGTGACGGTATAAGTTTACCCATCCAATGACATTAATTTATTACACTTTTTTTTCGTTTCTCCACATATTTAATGACTATGACATTTGAAGGAAACAGCAACGTAATAATACATAACATCATTTCAAATATCCGAGATGATTGTCTTTTAAATAACGTTATTTTCGGAATGGACCAGAAATGGCCAGTTTGCGAAAATTCCATTTTGCAAAGTCGTCAAAACTGAACCTGTTTACAGACCCTCGTTTGTATTGGTACCTGTATTAAGTAGAGTCTTGATTTTGTTATCTTTTCAGCCTGCTAGTGTTGGGAACCTTTTAATTAGTATTAATTATGATGTCTAATTGTCTCTACTATAATTTATTTTCTTCTTTGATGTTAGTTAATTTCAATCAAAGCAATCTTTGAGGAACGTTGATGCTTGATCTTTTGCAAAGTAAACGAAATCAAAATCTTATTAAGTATCTGGTATTTTACATTAACGAAATCAGGATTCGTCGATGCGTAAAAATCTTATAATATTATGAAATACTTGAATTATTTCCTTGTTCTGTGGCAATTTGATCATAAAATATGTAACACAATTTTGCCATGATTTTCTTTGAGAATTTGATAAAATATTTGCTGGCTTTCATTTACTGCGAGAATTTATAATCTCAATGCCTATCAATAGGAGAGTAATTGTTTTTGAAGCTATGTTCACATTAAAATCCCTGGGCGCTTATAATTAGTTCACATTAATTAGCTAGTTAGTGGTGACTTAATATATACTAGTTAAATATAACTAGTATCTATTGAGTCACCACTTAACGCTAAAAAAAAAGTTGTGCCTTTTTTATTGATTAACATTACAGCAAATTTTCAGTATATTATGAGGCTCTTTGGGCTAAATACTCGATTTTTCAGTTAGTCGGCGGCTAAACCTTCGTCAGTTTACTTATTTACAATTGGCCGCACACTATTGATGACGTCACATTGACTCAGAGTCGGCCGACAGGGAATGATTAATTCGGTAATCAGTGTAGTGTAAACGTAGCATAAAGATTACTTTTCTTGTTTCAGAAACCCTGTATGATGTCCCGACGGGTATGATAGTGTTGCTATCATTCCTGTACGGTTCAATATCAGTACTAGCAGTGGTTGGAAATTTCCTAGTGATGTGGGTCGTGGCAACGTCGAGAAGAATGCAGAGTGTCACCAACTGCTACATCGCCAATTTAGCTTTAGCAGACATAGTCATAGGATTGTTTGCCGTACCATTTCAAGTAAGTTACCTAGTCATAGTGCTAATTGGCATGAGAGTACCATGAAAATTGATACTGTCAATATGTGATTGTGATTTAGGTACCGCTTATTAGATTATCGCTAGCAATAACATTGTGAATAGTATACTGCTGTTATTCATCACGTTTGAAATAAACCCATCATAATAAGTGGTGATCATTATCGTCAACCCATTTATTGTCCCACTGCTGGGCACGGGTCTTCTCTCAGAATGAGAGGGATGAGGCTATAGACCATCATGCTGGCCTGATATAGGTTGACAAACATCCAAGCCTACAAAAAACCTGCTGGTCACGATGCTTTCCTTGCCATTTAAGCACGTCATAATTTACTATGAATACGTACGTGACTTCGAAAAGTAGGTATGAGGTAGGTGACTTGGATTCGATCTCGAAACCATTGCCTTGGCAGTCCAATGATTATATCCTACTATCATTGCTTAGTGCTAGTGGTACTCGTATGTAACTGTGTATGTGTGTTTAATAAAAACATGAATAATTAATCATTATGAAAACTATACTGACAATGATTATTATAACATACTCACGCCTGTATTCCCCGAAGGGTTAAACAGGGGTGTACACCCAATGACAATGATTATATGGTTCCATAATGCTTATGACATTTCTAATGATCACTATGATGGTAATTTGGTCAGGAAGACTTACCTTATCTTTGTTGCTTTTCTCAACCCAACATTATTAAATTTTTGCATTAAATTTAAGACGAATGTGAAAAAATATATACTCGGTATCTACATTGGTGTCTTTTAAATCAATATCGTGTGACGCAGCTAGTTATTAATAGTTCTTAATTTATCTCATGGACTAACATCATTTTACCATGTAGATACCTACTGATGTAGACATCCAATACATTATTGATCTACATGTCACGTCACGAGCTCTGACGTGTTTAATATGGAAACCGCTTGCTCTTGCTATAATGGAATAAGGGCGTTGAATGAAAAATATATTTCGTGCAATTATTCCATTGACGTAGGCAGTTTCACAATAGTTTTTTAATATCTCCTACAAACGATATAAACTTTGAAAGTTTATGAATCCTTTTATTTAATTTTGAACACCTACTTCATTAATTTTGCAATGAAAATAAAATAAATTTAGGTACTTACATTTTACTACCTTTTTTTAAAATATGCTCTTCTACGGTTCATCAAATCACCATCACTAACTAAGAATATATTGAATTAGTTCTCGTTTGATACTCAATCAAACTCCTTTACGTCCAACAAACATTTTAGTACAATGATGTATTGGTCTCGAAGGAAGAACAATGCATTGTGAACCAAAACCTCATACAATGATGTAAAGTGAAATTAATTAATATGTTCCGATTGTTCATCAATAAATCACAGCCGATTTTCAGTAGACCTTCGATTCTCAATACCATAATAGATATAGGTAGTTGATACAATACAGGTGAATTTATTAACAAAATTAGGGTGTACCCACACATATTCGACGTGAAATCGGCTTTAGTCGGTGGGCAAAACAGATGTTTACAGCAGAAGGGTTTTAGGGGACGTATACATGGCTTCATGGCAATAAATAAAAGGAAACACTGTAATAAAAATCTTTTATTTATTAAGCTACAAATCTTAGACGTTATTATATCCAAAGAAGCCGGGTAAGGATTAGTATATATCTGCATGTGGCAAATATGCAGCTTGCTTCATTTTTTAGGTACAAATTTAAAACTCATTTGCCTCATAGGTACCATATAATTGTACCACAGGCCCATGCAAAAAACTATCAATGTCGACGATTAAGGTTAATTAAACAATAAAATATAATGGAAGTCGCTTAAAGTCAGATAGATACAAATAATTTTATTCGTTGAGCGGAAGTCACTTTACTAAAGTTCTGTTAAGTCGGCTTCATGGTAACTAATGGGGAAGTAGGCTTCTTGGTAACCAAAGGAATTAATAAACTCGCGAGGAAAGTAAATATTTAGTGTTTCCTATAAAGACGCTAAACATTATTTGGTGCGAAAAATATTTTGCGTACAGCAAAGTCATTTATTATTTTATTACAGAGTAAAGATATTAAATTGATTGGCAAATTTTGTAATGCCCATTACAAACTTTTTTATAAAAGAAATGTTAGGATTAAATATTGATACCCATCAAGCGTGTATCGTTTGCCAATTTCCTTTTTTAAGTCAGAACGAGATATTTTAAGCTTCGAGCGGGACATTTTTACAGCGTTTCGACGAAGAAGTTTTGAAGTGAGGTTTTAAATTTATTTTAATATTCTTTTTCCTGGCCCAGAATGCAAAAAAAAACATCGATACAAAATCCATTTTTTTTTATTAAATCCAAAATGTTATGCGAAAAAATAGTGAATGAGTACAAGTATTTTTCGTTCAAGTGCCCATACTTTGCACTAACGAGCGCAGATGCATTATAGGTATTTTACCTTCTGAAACCGAGAAAAAAATATTTTGATTAATACAAACTTTTATCACAGATTCAAAATTTAATAAAATAAAGTATCCGATCTGGAGTTAGCATATATTCTACACAGCATATCGGTCTTACGTAACGAAATCACAGCGTATTCGCGTTTCTCACTGTCCCTACGGACTCTCGTATGAAACTCTAGGCGAATTAGACCTACCTACTTTTGCTAGGCGAAATAGCACTCATGTAGTTAAAAAGTTTTATAGAGTTTTATATTGACCTTCTGGGATCGGCAAGGGAGAGTTTCGCACACACAATGTACTAAGTATCATAACCTTAGAAAACTTAGAAAGCTTAGTACACACCTGTTACATGGCCCAGCGATTTTTATTGGACATTAAATTCTTATCGTGAACGTCCCAGGCATAGTGGAATGATATTTTTTACGCATTTATATAGGCATCCAAAAGCAGATAATACCAAATGATGTATATTGTAGAGTCCCAATATGTTCGGTGGACTGCAGATTGTGAATCTGATACATTCATCAACATTATACCATGTCCAATTGGAAAAGTCGTAATTATGTGTTAATTTATGATTGTATAGGCACACAATTCGTGACTGAAGTAAAATTATTTATAGTTTTTCTTCAGTATACGAAATGCAATATGAAAATAAGTTTCTAATCAAGTGTGACATCTGATAGTTGCTCGAATTATATTATACAACGGGATTTTACTTTGTAATTTATAAAACTCCATAGTTAAAACTTCTTTTCTTCTTCTTTTTCTTTTCTAAGGTCTTGGATTACGTAATACATTACATTATGGGTACTACATCTCACTACAGTGGCAACACGACTAGGGAGTATGTCTTACCTACTAGACAATAACTTGCATCTAAAGTCTGCCTTTAAACAATCCCTGTAAACTTTATCCTCCTTATTAAAAACGATGGTCTTAGAAATATCCAAGTTAAGAATGGCCCGTCTCTTTTTGTGATACTAATTAAGAATGTAAAGGATATTAGATATTTTATATCTGGGTTTTACATTTAAACTATACGTACGGTTACACATGGCAGGTCAGCCTACACTGGAAACTTGTATATCTTAATATGTGTACAGTTTGTTCGAAATAAGTAAGCCGATCGGAAGTTGTCTGCAAGTGGTTTAGAAGTGGTAAATTTTAATAGAAAGAGTGGGTGTAAAGATAATTAGACTCGTTTAAGTTTCAAATTTCTACTTATTTTGTTTAATAATTTCGATATTTATGTATTAAAACACTTAATTAAACGATTTTATCACCGCGGTAGTTCGGAACGGCTAACTTCCGATCGGCTTACTTATTTCGAACAAACTGTAGTCTTGCGTGCCAAAATAGGTCTAGCGTTCGTGAGTGGTAAGCTCTTGGAATTGACCCCGTCTCTTGGAATGGCTTGGCTTGTCTTAGGATCAATCCCACGAAGTATCAAAACATACGGATATAATTATATTTTCACAAATTTTTCTTTGTTTCCTTAAAAATATATATAAACTAAATCATAACGTTTTCTACGTTTCTTTGTATAAAGAATCGTTGTCAAGTTATTGGTCAAAAATGCCTCAACTTAAATTTAGGAGCATTTTCTCCACAGTTATTTCAGGCCATTTTCCGGTACATTTACCAATGAATTTTACGACAAGAATTTTATGGGACTTTCTGATACAAAAATGGTTTTAGCCTACAATCATGGATTACTTAATTTTATTCGTTTAATACTGTAATGCATGATCATACCATACCATCATAGCACCTATAATTCCTGAAAAGATGCATACTAATTTGCACAGTTTGGTGATATGTATGCGTGTATATCCACGTAACTCCAAAAATCCTAAGTGGTCCTGAGAATTTTATAGAACATTTTATTGATATTTTACTTACACGTTCAACAGCCGCGCCTGCGGCCGCTAAAACAAGGAAGCAAGCCTTCTATATTTCGATTTCGAGATTAAATATTTCGAAACCATAATTGAATTGAGGATAACCAACATGGGTGTCTTTGTATTCCACATTATTATTTTTTAATTATGTTCATGTAAGACATTTGTTTCTCGTTCCTCTTTATATACATATGCGATGGAATGTGTGCTTTTGCGGTGTTTTCTGTATTTATTTACTGTATTTGTGGTTTCACTTACTGTTTCTTATTCTTTTCTTTTAACTCGGCTCCCAAGAATCATAGCGTGATGTTAAATAGCCTGTTACTCCTTATACCATTAGATATCTTACAGTGTAAGGCCAGTACAAATCAGTCAGAGTCGTTACGGAACTTACCCGGAACAAACAGAGAAACATACAGACAGATACTCATTTTTTTTTCTTGTCTATAACCTACTGTTTATACTTTCTTATGTATTTAATGAAAAGCTGTTATTTTTACATTACAAACAGATGTTTCAATTAAATTTATAAGTTTTGTCACGTATGTACACGTATATAGGTAACTTGGGCTCCCTAAAAAAATGGTTAAGCTACACGATGACTGATGTATGCGTTCCGTCAGTTAGGACAGGTCAACTCAAAGCTGGTATGGTTCTTTCTTCAAAAGGCCTGTTCAGATTTTGCCCTACATTGAACTCGCATATAATATAACTATTGTCTGGACTTTAAAAGAGACCATGATTCTCTGAGTTTGTTTCGACGTTTCTTCTCAGAGGTCGTCAGATAGGAAACGTCGACGCCATCTAGTTAAAAAAAATATGTAAAAAAACGACTTGTAAAAGTGTCTTAAAAGATCTATTTACAGAAATAAATATCATTTCATTTCATTTCATTTCATTTCAACTCAGACCTAAAAAAACAGTAATTCCTCCATATGAATAGATTCCACCAATTCCTCAGGAATCATTCACATTGGGAACGCGTGCAATTTTCTAATATGAATAACTGATTTTCTAATAGCGAAGGTCTTGTTGAGAATGGGACTATTGCCGTTTGATTGAACTGACATTCGAATAGGTAACAATATTTAATGGTTAGGTATCATATACCTTACCATTATATAACTTACTAGCTTTCCGCCCACGGCGTTGCCCGCGTGTTCGTTTCAATTTGACAGCAAAATCCCCATTAACAAAATGATCCGCCATTTATTGAATTAATTTGTTACAAAAAATGTGATAACTTAAGAACCGCTCGACCGATTTTGTGCAAACTCCACATAAACCATCTACTAAATAGTCCGAACGAAGCCTACACATTTGGTTTGGATAGGTGAGCCCGTTCTTGAGTTATAAAATTACAACGAAAAGTGGCATTGATTTTTATATATATAGATTTATGATGAAATGGAAAAAGGTATGTACATTCATGCGCTAGATTTTAACGGCATCCATTGTGTACGGACGCGCCTTGAGCACCATTTGTCACAGGGTAATCAAGAAAATGTATGTAGCAGCCCTGAAAACATGTTATTTCAGCCTCCTATAGAAATATTCTACTTTTTCCTCGAATTAAATTTAGACATCTTTGTGATTGAAATTGAGATTTACTTATTTCAAATTTACAACAACAATAAATATGAATGTGTGTTTTGTTAGGAATAAGTTCCCTTTATCCATTACCATTATTTTATTACATTACCTCCTTCTGATCAATAATTATTAAATAATATACCGTTCGACACTTCTCGACATAAGAAAATGTTGGGTAGATAACCCAAGCTGTACGCGAAACCTCGTTAAGTGTGAATAAGATCGGTTATCAGCTGATAAAATAGAAATATGTAGCATCAGCTTCCCGGCTTATCGATCCTTGTTTCATTAGTTGACTTGGTGTCCTTTTGTTTTACATAGAAAATTGTAAGTAAATCTGTTCATTAACACTGTGCTTATTCGTATAGGTATACATATTATATACTGTTAACAATACTTAGGGAGAAAAATTATATTAAAATTTATTTGCTATAATTTTGATTTCATAAAAATGGCCCTTTTCAATAAGCACAGAATTCAAATTTGTGTAGTGTGAAATAATTCATTTTATGAAACTCGAAGTATTAATAGTATTATTTAACTCAAGAAAATTTCTAGTGAAAGAAAAAATCGATCTAAGATACTTGTCTACGGAATAAAGGGATTGTCGATAAGCCATTTAGATAAGGCCGAAGCCGATAAACTTTTTGAAATTAATTTATCTAACGAGATGTAATTTGACGGTTAGTTACCAGTGTTCCTTTCCACCGAGTGTCCCGGGTCGATTCCCACCCAAGAGATTTAATATATTTGTGTGTTCTATAGATATATATGTATCATTAGTCTAGAGTTTGGGTGTACTTTTTGTCCGTTAATTGTATATTTATAAAGTCCTGAATCAAGGAGCATGTTGCGAGATGCGGCGCTGTCTTTAATCACCTTTCAAACAAAAAAAATCTAAATCAAAATTCATCCGTTCGGGAGCTACGATGCCACAGACACACACACACACACACACACACAGAAACGTCAAACTTATAACACCTCGTCGTTTTTGCGTCAGGGGTTAAAAGAAAAGAAAAGATAAACTCCATTTTATACAAAAGTTATTTACCTACATACAATCCAATCTCATAGCCTGGCCTAAGCCCAAAATTCTTTAGTTGGCTGGCTTTATACTTCGTATTCCGGGCTGTAGAAACATAGTCATCAATTATGACTCTTAGATACCCGTTCATATTTGTGGTGCTAATAATATACACTGTTAATATTACCTACATACACTGGCTCTGGTTTAAATATCAATCTGTTGATAACATCTATCACGTATTATCGTTTTTGCGATGTCCATAATCGAGTACTCAATACAAAGCCCAAAATACCTCGTACCTGCGTCACGTTCCAGTCTCTAAATGTTGTATAAATAAAAGGAAGCAATTATAAACATAATCTGAATTATACTTTCTTGCTTCGTCCTCGAGATTATTAAACTATGTAGTAACGCCTTTCGGTGGTACTGCTCGTCACTCGTTGAGAGAATATCATCTCTAGAAATTTTCTATTTACTCTGTGCCCCGCGCCAGCCCTGCTGTCATTCGCGTTTTTAGTGCGCTACGCTCGTCACTAAAAATTTACTCGTAGCTGTTTTATGAGTAAATTGTCCAATATTGCTGCAAAAACACCCCATAGGTGTATAAAGTCTTGTAATAGTGAGTGTTTCTATAGTGATTTTAACATTAATTATTTCAAGAATGTTAACCAAGTTACACCCGGTCAAGTTAAGACCTGCATCTACAACGAATTTGGAAGAAAACAAATAAAATTGCAATTCGAGTAGCCGAATGGGGCTGTCTCACGCATAACTTTTATCTATTTCAAGAGATATAACTTATTTAATTCAAGACCATAGGTATGTAAAACAAGTTACGTACCTACCTACCAAGAATTTGGGAACCTGGGAGTAACAAAACAATGCAATTCGAGTAGTCAAATTGGGCTGTCTCACGCATAAAAATTATCTATCACCTCGGACAGATCATCAGGACTGCCCACGCTAGATAAACTGGACTCTCACCATAACAGCAACAAAAACAAAACAATGAAATTTGAGTAGTCAAATTGGACTGTCTCATGCATTCAATATATTTAATACCTCGGACAGATCATAGGACTGCCCAAACTAGATAAACTGGACTCCCACCTAATAATAAAACAAAACAATACAAGTCGAGTAGTCGAATTGGACTGTCTCATGTATTGAATTTATTTAGCACCTTGGACAGACCACCAGGACTGCCCAGACTTGAGTGGAATCCCACAATAACAAATAGAACAATGAAATTCGAGCAGCCAATATGGGTTGCCTGCATGAGGCAACAAAAATGTATTTAACAACTGGGATAGATCATCAAGACACTAGATGAATCCCAACGTAACAACAAGATGAAAAATTTAAATAAGGAATTATGAAAGTTTATTGGGACTTGCATTTAAATTGTCAAAACAACTGAGCTGACCCATGCATTACACTTATTTAGCACTCGGACAGGTCGCATCAGACTGCCCACGCTAAATAAATTCCCATCCTTCAATGAAAACTGGTATGTATCTACTTTAAGTAATTGAATTACTTACGAACGTGTATATGCAATTCAGTCAGATTAAAGGACTGTCTCACTGCAATACAACAACACATAATGAGCTACCGTGGTCTGTGCTACAAACACTAATAAGCCACTGGTTTGTGAAATTGTTACACACACTTGATTCACCATGCACCTAGTCTAGGTTTGTGAAAAATCATGCTTGACAGCAATAGTGTAACAGTAACAACTTAGTAAGTACCTACAAACACAGGTACAACTCGGCTACATTATCACAGACAAAGTTGACAAGATGCTGACAATCGGCATTATGTAAACAACTCTCATATGGTTATAGATAATTCACTAACACATAACAAGCAAATTATGTCTTTTTTATTATCAGAGCGCTTCCTTTGGGGGCACTCCAGTTTAATATTGTCATCAAAGCAGCTTTTCAGGAAACCTTGATTAATCGGACCAACATCAAGCATAACATAAAGAGGTAATTCCTCGGGCAAGTTGATACTTCAGATGCAGTCAGTGACACCATACTGAAAATGGAAGGAGCCATCGCAGCTAGAACAGAAGAAGCAACAGTGCCCTGCCTGCAACGACCACCACACCTAAACTGTGAGATATTTATCTTTTACAGATAAACAATCATGTCCTCACCAATCTTGGTAATGTATTAATTACAGTTACCATTTTTTCTTAGAAGTGTTATCTATCACAGATTAATACATCTGTCTTGTATACCTACGTAAAACACAGCCCTGTGAAGAAAGGTACAAGAATAACCAATGACAACTTGTAAGAGTGCTCAATTATATATGGCTGTACCATATTTATAAACTTGTAAATATCAATTTCTTATTAGAACATGAAAAACATCAAAGGATTGCTACCTTGTTGGAAAAATTTATGAATTCAAGTATATTATTTCAGTTTAATTAAAAACTGTGTATAAATGTGACTCATTTCAGTTTAGAACATGCATACTTTGATTGATACTTGACAAGTCAATCCTGATGTGTGGTTGTTACACTAACACAACAACACTTTTCTTACAATAGGTACTTTACTGTCATGAATATGATAAATATTTCCTTATTTATCTAATTTATTTTTTAGAAGTACATATACATAGCTACAATTAAAATAATCTGAAGTCAAATCATTGATACACTATGACTACTGATACTGGTATACACAGATGGTCAGATAGCATGATATGCTATAGAATATTGGTGAAAACAATTTTAGTATAAACAATTGTAATGGTTAGAATTATGACTAACTTCTACAATTAAAAAATCAAACATATTATGGTCAGAAACCAGATATTACACAACAGTCATTTTATAAAATACTGAATATTATTACAATACTAATAAAATAATACTAATTAAAATAATTATATATTAAAAAAAAAAAAGGCAGCAGCAATAGTACTTAATGTATACAACTATACATATAATTTAAATAATATTTCACCTACATGCTGACGCCTCAACGAAGGGGGGGGGGGGGGTGTTGCCTTCAGAGACGGGATAGTGAACCAGAGTGAAGAAAAAAGGAGTATCTAGTCACACATATATTCTCATCACACCTCTGATACGTCTGGCGACATTCCTTGCCCTTAACCTAATATAAATATATCTGTAGTATATATAATATCCATAAATATTATTATTATATTGCCTTAACTGTCATTACAATTGAGGATCTTTAGGTACAAGGGGTCTCTCTTGACTAACATGCTCAGTTGGAGTTTGCAATAGGCTATCCTTTTTCAATAAGTATGCAAATCTTCACATAGCAGCTGACAGTTAATTAACATAAATATTATGCTGAAATACAACATAATCAAAAAGTTGTGGGAAATATGTTATTTTCTCATGAAATAATTGGGATGTCCTAGGACATGTCCTATTGATGTATGCATCAACATAATTAATTAGTTCTTTAATTGATACATACCTACAAAGTAAATGATTGGATAACTAACCAGTTGCATTTAGTCACAGACAAAAAATCGACGTTGACAAATATTATATTATAATATATAAATACCAGTTAGGTACATATAAATATAGTATAAGTACTTATCTTCCATGGGTGGATTCCATTACCTACACACGACAATATTATTTATTTTATTTTAAGTACATACATCTCGCGTACCTACCTATATTGTGTAAGTTTTCCACAACCATGGAAAAGGGGTATCTCTAAGAGAAGATAACCACAACACAGGATAGGCTCACAATTGTACTATACAACATAACTTTTATATATACATATATTATACTTAAAGA
Organism: Subacronicta megacephala; assembly: GCA_958496365.1. Classification (NCBI taxonomy): domain Eukaryota; kingdom Metazoa; phylum Arthropoda; class Insecta; order Lepidoptera; family Noctuidae; genus Subacronicta; species Subacronicta megacephala. The sequence goes on from OY292518.1 coordinate 7,854,554, forward strand.
AAATAAAAATGATAACAATAATTAAAAGTTATAAATAACCATTCAATAATTCCATATTAAAAAAAAAAAAAAACTAAGCAATATGCCTAAAACAATTGTATGTGTTATCAGGGGAGCACGGTAGTGCCCCCGCCAAGTCAAGCTACAAATTTACCAGCTTATTAATGTCTAATGAATCAACTTATCGACTTTCTTCCCAGTCTTCTAGCCCTAATTTTTTTTTTCCGTAACTATTATTATCAATAAGTATAAAAATACTTATTCCACACGAGTTCGGGTTACCAAACTCATAAAAACCAGAAATTACTTTAAATTTTAAACAATCAATAACGGATATTGAAATGGTTACGTTAGAAAAACCTAACATTTTTCCAAGATATTGGATGAGAACAAAAATTTAATGTTTAAATTATCTATGTTTCATCCTTCAATAGATGAGTTTCTATCTCCAGCTCCAGTACCTATTATCCAAAAACCTGTTCTTATTTCAAAACAGATGGACACAAAACGTACAAAGCATTTAAAGCATGCCTTGAATAAATAGGCAAATATAGGTTTTGTTTTCAAAAATTGCGTTACGGTTCACGCATTGTAAAGAAGCTGTAATATGGTAAATAAAAAAAAATAGACTTTGACTGAAGAAAACATGACATATAATGTCGTATTAATGATAGTAATAGTAGCAGTGATGATGACCAAATATTTACTTACCTTCGTAATTAAAATGCGACCTCTAAAAAACTCATCATTCAAGATTGATAAAAAATCAGTTAAAACAATGTTATTATTTTATAAACAGTAAATGTTACGTTATATTTGTACACAAATTCGAGACATTTATCCCCGAGTTTCACTTGACAGATTACATATTATAGTTTTAAACGTCGCGCTACGTATGTACATATATACATATGGCATACGCACGCAGGCACGCTTCGTGCATGTACACTGAAAAGTTTTCCCGGTACATGACGTTGGTATAAACCATAAAAATAACTACTTTATCCTTGAGGTCTAGGTACCGAAGTTATTAATCTTTGATTCTCAAGTTTCGAATTACAAGCTGTGTAGGTTACTAGCCTACTTACCTTTTAATTCTAAAAAAATAAAATAAAAATAATATATATGTACATAGATATAAAATTTTGGCGAAAGGGTCTCGACCTCGGGCCGGATTCGAGCCTGCATTTTGACTCGGTACCAGTAAGAATCCTGTACATGGTTCTTGCGGATAAATATTGTAAATTAATATAACTTAACTATTTTGAATTATCAAAATTACCTAATTTGAATGATAAGAAATTATTATTATGAATAGGTATTATCGTTAATACCATGATAGAAATGTTTTACAGGTCACTTCTTTCGGACGAAAAAATTTTACTAAGTATATTTAAAATTGTTAGGTACATAAAACATACCTCATTAATAATAACAATTATTATTATTTACAGTTACTGCCTTCTTGTAGTTGTTAAGACTGTAACCAGTTTTAAAACAAATTTATCATTAAAAAATGATAATCAATCTACTAAGAGATAAATCTATGATGCTTAAGTCTGATTTATCCTTTTCTAACCATACTACTCTTATAAATAAAGGAATGTATTTAATCTGTAATATAATTGTGTACCTTTATCACATAATTTATCATATCTAGGCGATATTACCAGAACTTGCTCTCAAAGTCTACATAGTTTAATAATCTCGAGGACGAAGCAAGAAAGTATAATTAATGATTAAACGAACTTACCTGAAGTGAAGTTCTATCATAATTATACGAATTGCTTCGTCCGAAGAGATTAGTATCACCCTCCCAACCCTAACGGCATAGCCCAAAAAGGGTTCTGGTAATATACCTAGGTAAAAAATCTCTAAACTAAATGACAGCAGGGCTGGCGCGGGGCACAGAGTAAATAGAAAATTTCTAGAGATGATATTCTCTCAACGAGTGACGAGCAGTACCACCGAAAGGCGTTACTACATAGTTTAATAATCTCTTCGGACGAAGCAATTCGTATAATTATGATAGAACTTCACTTCAGGTAAGTTCGTTTAATCATTAATTATATACCTACGACACTCATTTGAAAAAATGTAATAACTAAAACGAAATGTAAAAATATGGGAACATAATTTAAATTAACGTTAGCCACTGACGGTAACTGATTGTCCGATCCCAACAGAAATTATAGCTGAGAAGTGCCGCCGACAGAGTAAATCATTTTCTTTCATTATAGCAGAAAGATACTTATTACATTAAATCGAAATTTTTGCTGAGAGTTTTTCTCAGTTCTTTTGCCTATATAATACAAATTGTTCCGAAATTGGAGTTTAATTTAATGACGGAATGAAAAATCTCTGAAGCGAACGTAAACCAGACCATAATAGGTTTTTTTTTTAGAAAATTTAGGTACATGAAACTTCGAACACTAAAGTCCTTAATATAAATAGTATAGTACCTATCCATAAAAGTATTTTACATAGGTTTTGTACTTACTTCCAGAGTATTTGCTATAATTGTATTAAAATAAAATGTTATGATATCGGCATAGTTAAGCAGCAAAACATAACAACATAACATACCATCACCTTTGCCAGTGTTTTTAGGTCCCATGCAATTATTGCCATTGGCACAACTTCAAACTCGGTTGTAGCAGTCGCAAATGAGAGCAGTAGACTAAAGGAGTGTGCATGGAGTTTCTTGCCGGAATCTTCTCCATAGATCAACTTTTTGAAACCGAGTAACTAGAGTCAATAGCGTTTCGTAAACGCTTGTAAAAGTTTATTTGAAATAAAAACATTTGATTTGATTTTGATTTGAATTAGGCAGTAAGACAGAAATTATTAAAAGAAATAATACATGGGCGTTAAAAACACACACACACACACACATCCACACGTACCAACGTATGTATAATTATTAATCTTTCCAAAAAGTCTGGTAGCTGACAGAAGTGAAAGAATAGTAACGAGGCTTTTGCCCTGTAGTTGTACACTTAACAATAATAATAATCTTTGTTGACAGTTCCAAGCAGCGTTGCTGCAGCGGTGGTTGCTGCCACACTTCATGTGCCCGTTCTGCCCATTCGTGCAAGCGCTGAGTGTCAACGTAAGCGTGTTCACGCTCACCGCCATCGCAGTTGACCGGCATCGAGCTATCATCACGCCGCTCAGGTGGGTTGCTGAATATCATCATCAACAGCCTATATCAGTCCACTGCTGGACGTAGGCCTCCCCTAGTGTGCGCCATTTCACCCTGTCCTCCGTTTTTCGCATCCAGCTTCTGCCGACAACAGCTGGGGTAGACGTGTTCTCGAGTGGAGAACGTGACTCGGAAAACTTAAATTTAGTGATGATTTGCGAAAGCCAGATTAAGGGTATTACATTGCCGAATGACCTTGAGGATTCGGGTTTTTGTGCTAGTATTTGTTAGTTCAGTGCCATCTATCGACATTTAATCGTACTCAATAAAAGGAACTGAAGATTAAGCAAGAATACAGATATGTCGCAGTGTCGTCATCGTATTTACCTATTTTATTCGTTCTCTGAAAGATTTAAGACATTTTGTTCCTGTAGATAAAAGTCTTGTACGAGTTACCTACATCAATAATTATTGTAGGTAATTCTTGATTATTTTGAAATAAGGGATACGTACACCTTTCTACATATTACTTTAGTACCTAATGAAAATAACTAGGGTGAACTGGCTTTAAATATTTATTTATATTTACATATTATTGAATACGGGTGCCAGTATAATTATGATATATATTCTGAGGGATGATCAAGTAAGTGCTTATAGGTTCTCAGAAACGGAGATAGCTAGGATGAGCTGGCTTTCAACATTCATCTAATTGAGTGTGGGTGCTACTACATGATACATTCTGAGGGTCTGATGATGATCAAGTAAGTGCTTATAGGTTCTTAGAAACGGAGATAGCTAGGATGAGCTGGCTTTCAACATTAATCAAATTGAGTATGGGTGCTACTACATGATACATTATTCACTTTATTTTTTGGAACGAAGTTCCTTATCGCGCGTTGCGAAAGGGGGCTAGACGGAAAAAAACGACACTTAAAAGTGTAACGACATGCTTGTTTGTTTCTCGTTACAGAGAAAAAAACATGCAAACAAACATGCATGAAATGCAGAAAGTTTCGAAAGTCGAAGTCGAAGTCGAAAGTCGAAGTCAAAGTCGAAGTCGAAGTTGATATGGGTGTCAATTTCAAGGTTTATCGGGATGCTAATTACGAAAATAACATTAATTTTGAAATCCAAGATGGCGGACATTATTTTCTTTATAAATTGATATGGGTGTCAATTTCAAGGTTCATCGGGATGCTAATTACGATAATGTCCGCCTTGAAATATAACCTTGAAATTGTCACCCATATCAATTTATTTAGAAAAATAACGTCTCGACGACTCTTGCGACGGGTGGGCTACCCGTCGCAAGAGTCGTCGAGACACTGATATTCGCGTCCTGAGTATGCATCACGGGCATTGCGGGGGTGCTTCACGGGGGGCGCTAGTGAAGTTTCGGGTTTTTCTTTATTACGTAAAAATATTCAAAGAAATAAGAAAAATTAAACAATACAAGTTGTTAAGTGTGTCATTAGAATTTTTTTGGTATAAAATTTACGACAAACTATTAAGCGGTTAAAGAGACAAAATGCAATTTAGTTTGAAAAAGGACTATTTTCTTCGATTTATTTTAAAAAAATGGGGCAATTTTATGAAAAAATTAAACAATACAATTTATTTGTGATGACCTTAAGTATAACATATATTTTTTATATGGCAAAGGCACATAAGGATTCATCTAGAAACTTCTTTAAACCTAGGGTGTTTTTGGGATTTGAGCGATGTAATACCCTTAAATAAATCAAGCATTCAATGGAACTGTTAAAATATTTCATTGGAGGAATGATGTACCTACTTACCTACTACACTTTCGCAATTACCAAAATAGCGTTATACATTTTTTATTATTCCCTGAAGCAGCATTTCAAACACGCTTTGTCGTCATTTGCGACCATGTTTTTAAATCATTAAATTTCTGGAACAGTTTTAGTGGTCAGTGTATAAGCAAAGTTTCAGTACTTAATAAATAAGTCATTGAATGTATAACTTTCTGATAAAAAGAGACTTAAGCATCAATTGCATATACTATCACTGCGTTAAGTGAAGATTAAAGAAGGTAATATTTTCTAATATAAGATATGAAAATATATGGGGAATTGGGGATAGACAGAAACTATAGAACCAATGACAAAGGTTGACTGTTATACGCTATAAGTCCAAATTGGATTTATAGATTTCAACCTTAGATTTTTGATTATTGCGGAAGGCTCTCTGATGATGTCATAATTTCTACAGCAAAGATTTTGACATTCCATTAGGGAAAATATATTATCGCGTAAACAAAACTAAAATACATATATAAAAAAATGAAAACCATTGTCATTTACAGTTAATGTTTTGATTATGTTATAAACATTTAATGGAGTACCTTTTTATATAAATCTACTTCAATGTATGTACCTATTGGCTATATAAATATACTTGGTCTATGATATAGGTACTATAATAAAAGGCGAAATTAGATAGTGAATGGGAATTGACTCCAGACCGTGTTGTGTCTCTAAACAAAAAATATCTTCAATTATTCGGAAGAATTTCATTTCACAAGGCTTCTTAAAAGAAACTTCACAATGTAGGTATGTTTTGTTTGTTCTATATTTCACTTTCGTACTTGATATTTGACTTTTGTTGCATCGTTTATTATCATTCTGTGATATTTTATCTCATGTTCTGACGGAACTGGTATTGTGAGTGGGTTCTTTGTAAATATAACAGTAGCTTTGAAAAATATTTTAGAGTGGAGTGTATAATATTACGAGGAATGCATATTTCATATTGTCAGAAATATTAACTTTTGTTCAGATTTAATAAGTTGTTCATTGGAAGTACAGACAATCAATATAGTAGTTTTGGCTGGTTATCCTCTTAAAGGACCTAATACATATAAGCGCTAGTAGGTACTTAGGTACATTATTTTGTTAATATTTAATAAAGGCTTTACAAACAATACAGACAAGTCATATAACCTAACCTTATAGCAAATCCAATTATTATTTATGAATCGGATTTTTGTACTTACTAACTTCTTAGACATACACTTACAAACTTCTTAGACAAGTTTATAAAAACAACAATAATAAAGTCAAAGTGATAATTTAGACTACTAGGTACTGAGTACTTTTTACAGAATTTTTACATGATTTATAGTGTAGTCGTTTTCCTATATACTATTGCGTGGTTAAAAATTGTCTCATCTACTGAAGTTTTCCACATAATAATAATAATATTACTCGTGTCTGTATACATGTCCAGTTTAGTTAATAAGCCCTCAATGGCTCTTATAATAACTTGTTGTGTCCCTTCAAACGAATAGTAGCAAAATTAACTTTATTTTTATGATTTTGTTTTTTCCAGCGTCGTCTCATATTTTTCCAATAATACAAAAAAACGTTTTAATAGTAGGTAAGTAAAGTACCGTCAATGTTTACTAAAATGGGTCGACCTTCAAACTCAAAATAGGCGCCTGATTATTTTCAATAGTGACGATCGTGTACGCATCGTAATCGCAACTGAACTTGTAGGTAGTTCAGTTGCGTATTTGATCGTATGATTTACGTAAGCCCCTGCATCAACACTATGCGTCCCTGTGTTCATACGAGTACATTATAAATACACGGGGATTGCGGCGACGGAAAGGCGTCTACAAATTGTGTCTAATTTACAAACTCGCTTCCTCTGACACGATATCTTTGCATGCAGGTAATTTGAGCATGAAAATTGTGATTTATACGGCAACACATTATTTTAAATATAACAAATTTTAGTAAAACAAACGTCGATATTTACCAGCTTTCATTGGTTGACGAATTATTCACTTCAATCGGTCATTTTTTCCTTTTATATAATGGTTTATCTTCTGATCCTGGTTGGCAACCATTTTCGGAGCAAGTAATAAAAAAATATTTAGGTTATTAGTGAGTGAACACATAAATTATTACGAATTTTAAAAAGTTTAACAAAAATAATCCTTTAAAAAAAAATTAAACCTTTATAGCAATGTCGGTCACACATTACTAATATTTTTTTTAATCCCTCGTACTAAGCTAAATGCTTCCATTACGAGTGGGTTCTAATCGTCGGTAGTGCAATGGGTCGGTTTCGAACCGGCAACCACATGATCGCAAGACCATGATTACAAGTTAATATGTATACTTTGCTAAGTAACTACTGACAGCACATCATAGTACGGAACGCAACATACACACTCACTTAAACGCACATTTTTTTATTACGTACCTTCTAAAGTCTAAACGCATTTAACTAGCGGACGTGAAACAAAATACGGATACCGGTAGATTCCTATAATTCTCTACTTCAGCCACGTTTGCTAATGAAATTTTCAGCTACCTAAACGGGACCTTATTAAAATCATAAATACTCACAGATATTTAGCTTGTTTATTCATTAAAACCCTCCTGCCTCATTTGTTTTATATTTACCAGAATGTACAGCCACAATATAAGAAGGTATGCAGTATCGTAACTTCATACTGACGCGACGGTCGAAACGCAAGTCATAATTATCTACGCGCCTCGATTTTGGTACGCACTTGGTAGTTGGTACAAATAACCAACAGTGACGAACGAACGTTTGATGGTTTTGTAAGCTTGATTTTAGATTGATTGATTTTTTGACCAATATCGGATAAAAAACCTAAAGTATTATACTTATTACTGAAGCATTTTTCAAAACCGGTAGTATTCCCGTCCCGTTCCCGAATGAAATCGCAGGCAATAGCTACTAAAAGTCATTTATCTGATTTTTACGATTATATCGTACTTTTTCTCAGTTATACAAGCATTGTACGTACAAAAGTAACATGTGGCTTGCAGTAAAAACTGGCGCTTGCCATATATTTGGGATAAAATCGGTTATACAGACAAGGCGGCTCTGTTGGAGTTACTTGGATTAGTTGCCTAAAGCCGTTGAAAATGGAATTTGTGATACGACATAATCAGAAGGAAGTTCTGATTCGATTCACCACGACATTACAATCGGAATTGACTACTGAGAGAGCAATATCTCGTTAAATTTAAAAAAATCATTTATTTTTTTGAATATTTTTTATTTGTTAATTAACTTTAGTTAAATAAGTACCTAACTAAAGTTAATTGCTATTGATAGGACATCTTAATAATCAACAAAAATATATATTAATTAAGGATTTACTGGTTGTTTGAAATACATTCAATAGTATACCTGGGTACTTAAGGAGAATCTGAATAACTTTTCCCAATAAATACGGATCGTGAATAAATACCCCATAGGAACATCACCTTAAGGCAAAGGCGGTCGGTCGGCGAGTCAAATTCAATTTAACAGCTTTTCATATTTTCTGTATCCATAACATATGCTCTATGGGGCGGCAGCATTTGCCATAAATATTTAGCATCAGTTTTTTAAAAAAGCTATGAAGATGGTATCGTTATATTCGCAAATTCAATTGCTTAGAACCCAGTGTGCGAGAAACCAAATAAAATATTAATTAGGAGATGATAGCAAACTGATAAGAAACGTTTAGGTATTTTGTGTAGGTGATCCTGATCGGTACACTTAACAATATTATTTTTTGTATGTTATTAAAAATAGTTCCATTCTCACTAAAACTAAATGTCGTCACATAAAATTTTCAGGAGGAGAGAAGGTTCGAAGGAAATCGTTAACTGATAAACAAATTGTAACACGGCGTTACTGAAACTATTAGGATTATTAGGATTAATCGTGGTTTTGTATGTTTGAAGTGGAAACATAATGTACCGACAATAAACAAATATCTCTACTTAGTTGTAACAAACTATGACTAATAACATTTCTTATCGGTTTTTTACTAGCAATATATTTTGGAAATTGGATGGTACTATGCCTTGTTAAAGTAAGTTGGTAACAATCTATAACATGACACAAAATTACTGGATAACATTTCTTATAATTGTACTTATTTTGCTGTTGTCATCTTGTACCTATAGGTACACACGGCTACACATCAAGCTATAAAAAACCAGTATAAGCTGGCCTTGAATTGTGTGGAAAACCTTTACGATGGGAGGTCAATATAAACTGGTTGTTTACAGGTTGATTTGTAGCCGTGTGTATTAAAAAAGAATCCATTTTAATTGTCCAAGAGTCTGCACCTAAAATCTTTGTTTTGCTTTAAAAGCCGATAAAATTGTTAAAACAAGAAAAATGTTAATAGCTTACTTAAGTACCTACTTAAATATTATATCGTTATGTATTTGTATGTCAATGATGAAATGATCTTTATTTCTTTAAATAGATCCTTCAAAGACACTTTTACAAGTTTTATATACTTTTTTTAAAGCTAGATGGCGCCGCCTTTTCCTATCTGACGACCTCTGATAAGACAAGCCGAAACCAACTCAGAGAATCATAGTAGGTATATTTTAAAGTCCAGACAATAGTAATATCACAGATATGCGAGTTCCACAGTAAAGGACAAAATCTGAAGGGGCCTTTTGAAGAAAGAGCCATAGCAGCTTTGAGCTGACTTGTCCTAACTGACGGCACGCATACATCAATCCTCGTGAAACTCAACCAATTTTAGGGAGCTCAACGATCCGTCGCATGACGATACCAGATCAGCAAGACATTTGTGTAGGTCATGTGAAATACTCAAAACTGTCCAAAAAACATGTATTTTAAATCTTATAAGAGTTAAAGCTAACGTACATAGTACACACGGCTACAGGTCAACCTATATAAAATCCAGTTTAAACTGATCTCGCATTGTACAGGCTTCTTAAACAATAAGAGGCCACCGTAACATGTTGAAAAATATAACGTTTAAAAAGAAAACCGTAATACATTAAGACTTTTATGAGACTTCAAGTTATGCAATACCTAAACCTATTTATTTTCTCTTTTAATCTATACTAATATTATAAAGAGGTAAAGTTTGTAAGTTTGTGAGGTTGTAGGGGGCAATCTTCTGAACCGATTTTGAAAATTCTTTCACCAATAGAAAGCTTCGAAACTAAAAATATCTGTTCTAAAGGAAAGTTGGTAGCTATCGATTTACATACCTACCGAAAGCCATTTTCATAAGTACCTATTTTAATTAGTTTTTTAAATATATACGGTGGTGACTAAGCTTAAGTAACTTAATTAGTCTAGACCATTTAGAATGTAATGCTAAGTAGGTTGTCCATCATCCAGTCGTTAACCTCGCCCTAACGGACGGTGTTAGGTTTAAAGATAAAATGTAAGCCCAAAGCGAGTACTTATTCTTAGGAAACAACATTAATGCCACAAGATATGAATTTTTACTGAACCTAATATTTCCCGGGAAAAATCGATCTACCGCATCGTATCAGATGAATTTTGACAGTAACAAAAATATTATATAATTGAAAGGGACCGCATTAGGGGAAATAAATTGACGATTTCCAACAAATAATCGCAAGTACTAAATTTTTTTGGTACGTTTTTTCATCCCTTCACATAAAGTACCCTTATCGTTACATATACAACGATTTTTCAAGAGTTATCTTCAGTGTGCTCGGTTTGGCGTATTTTCGATTTCCGATTGTTCAATAGGCTTAGTAAGAGCTTTGCTGTTTATTTCAGTAGTATCGGATCAAAAATCTTATGATTACCGGCGGGCATGTACATGTATTATCATCTTTCGGTTTGGTTATCTGCTCTATTTTTGAGTACAACATAGAATCCTAGCCTCAAAAATTCAAAAAGTACCTTTTATGCAAATAATGCACGATAATATTTGTTTCAGCGCCCACACTTCGAAGCGTATTGCCAAAGTAATAATAGTAGTTATTTGGTTCCTGGCACTCTCCCTCGCCGCTCCAATGGCCATGTCGTGGGAGGTTATTATGGAAGACGAATTGGATCCAGGTATGTGTTAATTGCTAATTATGTAGAATTCCGCATAATAACTAATATTACTATTATACTACATATGTAATTCTTTGATTAGGAAACGAGAACAATCCCTACTGAGTAAAAAGACATGTAGATATTTGTTTAAATAATAGAATGTCGAGCGTTTTTTTTTCTAACAGTTTAATATAAAATTGTTCCCATTCCCAACAAAATTACACTTCAATAACAGCACAAACAATATCAGCCGGCTTCTAAAATAGATACCTAAAGTCACGCAAAAAATAAGCTTTACAGAAAGCTTAGTTACTCTTGTTGTCATTGTGTATTTCCATACATACCATCACGCCTATAGTCCCCGAAGGGTTAGGCAGAGGCGCACTAATGTACACCCACATTTCGCCGGTATGTTTAGGTCCCATGTAATAGGGGGCGAGCCTATTGCCATTAACCGGGCACAAATCCAGACTCCGAGCTGCTACTGAGAATTTCATGGAAAAACCCAATAACACTTTGCTCGACCTGGGGATCGAACCCAGGACCTCTAGCGTAGCAGTCGCGCTTAGGACCACTAGACTAATGAGGCAGTTGTGTATTTCCATCACGTCAAAACTTCGAATGCTTTCGGAATCGTGATTACTCCTACCAGGAAGTTAAGGCTTCCGTGATATTGGGCAAAATACAAGCCTAGGGACACAATCACTATCAATAATGATAACAATTGATAATTTACATTTATGGCATTGTTCCAAATAAATCTTCAAGCTTGGAAAGTCACTCTGTAGGTTCGGCAAGTTGATTATTATAATAACATCAGAAGTATCAAATCACGTAACACAATCATGTTCATCATCATCATCAGCCCGTATTCGTCCACTGCTGGATGTAGCCACAGAGTTTTTTTATCCAGTCCCACAGCCACGATGATGATGATGATTCCGAAAAGCTTAAATTTACAGCTACAACAATTTTGATTAGGTATTATATTTATTCATTTCTTTATTGTATCAGCTTAAACAATAAAATAGTAGTTCCTGCAATGTATTTTATAAAACCAATTCACATTATTTTCTTTCCTTCCAGTTACAAAAATCTTTTACAAAAAGCCATTTTGTGCTCCCACCGAATTCGGCTCCCACTCGCTGGCTATTTACAGACTATTGTTGTACATATTTCAGGTAAGCTTCTGTATATTGGTTTCTCATTCTAATCACATTATCATTTCTATTCTTTTCATAAAAAGATAGGGATATTTTGTTTGTAAGAAGATCTATAATCAATAGACACAGATACATATCTATCAATTAGGGGTGATACATTTATATATCAATTCATTTATCATATCAATTATGATACAGTTATCAGTGATACCTATAGATTGTATCGTAACTCTAGACTATAGTATCTTACTCTGTGATAGTATTCCAGACACAGAGCATATGAAAAGCATTTGAAGAACTAACCCAATTATACTCAAACGCAACTTCAGAATACCACTTTGTATTCTATAGCTTTCCGCCCGCAGTTTCGCTCGTGTGGACAACACGTTTATTTTTTTCTATTTCTGGCGGGATATTGCAAATTATCTAAAATTAAGACCAAATAATTTGCTCCACTATATTATTTTATTGAAATATAAAAATATAAATATTTTTCTTTCTTTCTTTCTTTCAAAAACAACATGTAAATTTCTGATCAATGACTATAAATAATTTTCAGGGTAAGTCATTAAGGGTGGCAGGCATTAAGGGAAGATTGCTTCTCATACGGGAAATTCTACCTTGCCTGTTACTGAATCGGTATTTATAGTTGTCTGGTCAAGTAGATGGTATGGTTGATACCAGACAGAAAAACCACAAAGAAGTGCAATGTAAATGTTAATTCTTGAGAGCAAAGTGGTCTTCCACTATTTGTACCTCCTCTTGGAAATCGACCTTACGACGCCTCGAGTATGATAGACCATCGCTTTAGATAGAAGGACATGAATGAATTAATAACAAATTTACATGCTATTTTTATATTTCAATAAAATAATATAGTGGAGCAAATTATTTGGTCATAATTTTAGATGTTTAGATTTGTAATATCCCGCTAGAAATTGAAAAAAAGATCGCGATTGACAATTTTTTTATGATATTACTTTGTCAAAGTCTTCAAATTGAATTCCTTTGAAGACTTGATCATAATGATATCTTAGATACTTTTCTTTCTGTTATATTGTAAGTACGTATTTTAAAAAGACAACCAAACTAGGTACATGGTAACCTCCATAAAAACTAATTTGAATTATTGAATCCATTTAATGACTTTGACATTATTGCCTGTTGTAAGGATATAATGTCAAAGTCATTAAATGGTCAATGTCAATATCTAAAGTTATAAGTACCAGTCTTCTGATGATTGATGGCGTGCATAATTAATCAAACTCAAATTGTGTCAATATTCAAATACTTGGTTTATTTTGCAACAACCTACTGTCGGAGTACAGTTCATTCTTCTTTTATTTGATACATAATATACTCACCTCATTATTTTTTTTGCAATACGAGTATAGAAGCACGAGGAGGTAATAAAACGTACTTTATATTATTATTTACTCCCCGATTTGCATGTGAATACTGTAACGAATGATACAAGAGGGAAAATAAATAAGAACGCCTTATTTAATCACAGTATCGAAAATCGAATTCCGTACGTTCGAAATATACGTTCTTATAATTATGATAAATGTAGGTAGATCGATACCTAATATGCTGTCTATAGCAGTAATGGAGTACCTACCTTTGCATGATGTGTGATGAGCTGCAAACAAAATTATTTAGCACATAGTACTCTATCGCTTCTAAATATACCGTTTGATATCTGATATTCAAGTTTTGAGTTTAATATCAAAGGTTTTTAATTAAAAGGGATAGGTATTATGTCGAAAATATAAAATAATAAAGCGTATTTTTATTAACCAGTATAAAATTAGATACGAAGTGAAATTAATTTTCTCCTGTAGGCATCCTATTAAGTACATACAGTAATTTCGATGACGGTAAAATCAATAATTTATACTTTATTGTAATATGTATTATGCTTGTTATTATAGTTGTTTACTTCCCTTTTAGTACGTAATCCCGTTGTGCGTGATCACATTTGCGTACGCTCACATGGCGATGAAGTTGTGGGGGGCGCGCGCCCCCGGCAACGCGCAAGAAACGCGCGACGCTAACCACATGAGGAACAAGAAGAAGGTGAGCTACTTTATAATTAAATAAGAAAATTATACGATGAGAAGAAGTAAGAAAATTTATTGAAATGGCTATTTCAGGTTATTTTATTACTGGTATGATAATTTCAAGGTTAAATTGCTAGGCTTTCTGACAACGCATTATTCAATGTGATAATAATTATGTTTTTCTCTACATAGTATACAACAAAGTCTGTCCCGCTGTTTGTACGTTTAGATCTTTTAAACTACGCAACGGAATTTAATGCAATTTTCAGCAATCAATAGAGTGATTAAAGAGGAAGGTTTATATTATTAGTATACAAATACATGCATTAGTATACAGTGGAGAAAAGCCGAGAAACTACGCGGGCGAAGCCGTGGGCGGAAAGCTAGTTTATCATAATTGACGTCACCATTATCCGCATGTACGAGTACCTATATGGTTATGGTAACCACACCATAACCATTGCGCCGGATGTCGCGAGTTTGATTTCTGGGTACTCTAGACAAATATATATGTGATCTTATGTTGATTGTTTTGAGCTGTATTTTTAGTGTTCAGATTTAAGTGAGATAAAATAAACAGCCGGTAGCTATCTATTTCTGGAAACCAAGAATTGCTCATTTACCGCCGCTCAAATATTTTCTTAGGTATAGTATATAAGAGCAGAGGATTTTACTGCGGTAAGGACACTTAGAACCCAGTTCAAGTAGCAACTTGACTGTAATCCTACCTAAACCTAGTCTTCAAAATACTAAGTAAGTACCTAGGTACTTTATATAATGATGGATTAAATTCATCTGCTGTAAGCAAATTTGAACAATGTGAAGCGAACCAACCATTCATTAGACTTAATGCCGATTCGTCAATCGATATTTCCCATCCCTCATCCAAAGCCGTAAGAAACTATCGCGTAAGGAGTTATCGATGTATTTAATTCCCTTCTTTGATACGTTAAGCTTCTTCAGAATTGATCAGATCCGTCAGAAGGATAAACATCTATAGAAATTTATTGATTAAGATAAACAAAGGATAACGCATTTATCCGCAATCTGTTTGATGGACGCAAATTTGGCAGTAACTAATAGACCAGGGCCGAAGCCTTAGAAAATTATCAAAATTTAAAAAAAAATATGTAAAAATAGTAGGATGAAATCCATTGGAAAAGGAAGAGAAGATAATAAAAATGAAAGAAAAAATAATGGACTGGCGACCTGAGGTCTGGAAGTGGAAGGAGGCTTAAGGGAAAAAACGGTTTTTGGTTCTTTATTTTTCTTTTACAAAAAAAACTTCTCGAAATTCAGAGCTAACTTACCTTTTGTATGTCCCAAAAAATGTTGACAAAATCAACGCAAAGCGTTTGTCATAAAACCTCGCCAGGGATTCAACATCTGATTATGAACGTTGGCGTGATTACGTGGTCTAATTCTAAATAAAACCACAACATTCCCACAACAAAACCTTTATGTTTATATTCTCGCAATAATTCAAACCTTCTCCAACGTATTATTGTTAAGTAAAAAACAGTAAAATGGAGATTGACATGTTCATTATTTTGAATTTGCAAAACGATTTGAAATATTGGAGAAACACGTCGGTAGGTAAGGTATATAGATAAGTAATTTTATGATGCCATTGTTATTTGGAGGAACGGTGCACCGAAATTTAACCCGTTAACACTGGGTCCGGTTAATTGCAGGAATGACAACCCACTCTAACATGAAAGACCGATCCATCATCGCTCATCATCACCATAATTATACTTACCGGCGATCACTTTGGCCACATCTGGTTAGTTACGCCAAAGATATAGAAATAGGATTCTATTTCTGTTTAACAGATGGTTAGCCAATTTAAATCAATCTGGTGCAAATTGAATGCAATGTAATTTAATGTAAATAAACATTTGCAACACCATTAGGTGGTTGGAGCATATTTTGCATTTGATTTCTTGATACTGCTTATAGAAAGGGTAAATGTATCGAAGGTAAAACCCGTCCAGGGGCCGTATTACCACGTATTAATGCCATCATTTTTAGGTTGTGAGAGAGGGATGCCGCTCTACAGGTTAAATAGTGGCGTCCCTCTCCCACAACGTAAAAATGATGGCATTAATACGTGGTAATACGGCCCCAGTAGTGTTTATGTTTTTTTGATTGCCATGCGTCATTTGTTTTAAGCCTTAATTTAAATGTCGGTAGTAAAATAACATTAATGCATGTGTTATCACGGTTACTAATTTACGTAGCTTCTTATAACCTTTTAGCCATAATCGATAAATTGTGGCCCCAGTCAATAATTTGCAAGACTTTAATAATAAATATTACCTATATAACATACCATCACGCAGGGTTAGGCGGAGGTATATGTATATCTAAAGTTTGCAATCTTAAATAATATTAATAGAAAAAGTAAAGGGATTGAAAACTGGGAGAATCAATTATGAATTTTTGAATTATAAATTTAATGAACATTAAGTTACTTTAGTGAAAGGAAAAATACGACCGCGGGCAGGATTCGAACCTGCGTCTTCTGTTTAAGTACACCAGACGCTATGACCGCTAAGCCACTGCGAGTCCCACCCGCCAAGTCGAAATTTGCCTTCACATTTTTAATTTACGTCTTTGAGGTGACGCTATTTTTCCTATACTAATGGTAATAACTTAGTAATGCATGGAAAAAGCCTAAAAAATACAAGAAAATTCGCTACTGATGGAGTTACATCATTCACAATACATAGACTTTATTCTAATGTTTGCGTAAACAAGGTTTAACAACACGTGACCTACATTTAATTTATGTACGAAATGTTATACACGTATAAGTGTAAGTACACGCAATTTCCTTTACGATTAATTAATTGATTTATTATCAACGGTTTGGGTAATTACCTCAACTAACGAATATAAGGAAAGGAATAGAGTTTCAGCTTTCTATAGGTAAATTATTAAATTTACACACACATACACACATACCATCACGCCTGTATTCCCCGAAGGGTTAGGCAGAGGTGTACTAATGTACACCCACATTTCGCCGATATGTTTTAGGTCCCATGTAATAGGGGGCGAGCCTATTGCCATTAACCGGGCACAAATCCAGACTCCGAGCTGCTACTGGGAAATTCATAGAAAAACCCAATAACACTTTGTTCGACCTGGGGATCGAACCCAGGACCTCTAGCGTAGCAGTCGCGCTTACGCCCACTAGACTAATGAGGCAGTCATAAAATTATATTAAATTTAATCTTCGAAAATGTGTTTGATGAGTAGTTCAATTGATGATATAGAAACAGAAATATTCAGATACTTTATTCAAATGTCACAAGTGAAATATTCGTCCTTAACAATACAATTGAAGTGCAGCGTGATTAAAATACAATACAATTACAGCCCTTAGAATAATATTTTTCACACCAATAAAGTGAGAGGCTATAACTCTACTATAACTGCTAAAAACTTAATGTAATTGGCAAGTCAAACATACGTTGAATTTATGGTATGACGTGTTTTATGATGTCATATTATTAGCCAACTGCAAATAATGATACCATTGTATGTACCAAATAAATCCTCTTAGGTATTGTCTCCTAAATGCCTGCGATACATACTTAAATTTTATGTTATTCAAGAACCTGTTTTTTTTATTACATAGCTAAAGAACTTTACAATATTTAGAAAAAGTCTCACTGCATTAAACGGCTTTATTGGGAAATAAATTTTATTGCGTTTCATTGCGAAAATATTTTGTGCTACATTTACGGGTGGTACTTTTCATCATATTTCGATGTATTTGCCCTTCAAAATCTAAATGTCTTACTCGTGAAAGCTCGAGAACGTACCATCTAATAAATATTGAAAAAAAAACTAGTAGTATTGTTATTAGAGCGATAAAAATAGCTAAAAGTACCTAATAAATTTAATGCCCCGCACCCCAATTCCATCTAAAGGTGCGCCCGTGCAGTACTTATAAGGGTGGTAAAAGATTTATAGAAAATATGCGGTTGTTTTTTCAGCAAGATTAAAAGCTAATTGCAAGCTGTTACTACGATTACCTCCCTACACTTTTTAACTATATATAAAGACAAAATGATTATCGTTGAACCCGCATATCTAAAAGGATTTTACTAAGTATTTGAAACTATTTCAAACAACAAACTTACCTCTTGCGTTAAGTTAAATTTACTTTTACTTAGGTTTATCTCTACTATATGTGTTGTTGTAAAAAAAATTGGGTTTATCGTTTTATTTAAATAATGGTCTCACTGCCAATGCTTGATATTGTACCAACATAAATAATTATGTAACTGCGATGTGGCCAACATCATCGATACGTATTATGTTATGACTGCGGGTCCTCCGATTTGTAATCCTGCCATTTTTGCCTTACGGTATACTACTGCTATTTGGGCCCGTAAGTATATGGCCATTCACCACCATACAGAATAAGCAGAAA
The DNA here is from genome assembly GCA_958496365.1 of Subacronicta megacephala. Taxonomy (NCBI): domain Eukaryota; kingdom Metazoa; phylum Arthropoda; class Insecta; order Lepidoptera; family Noctuidae; genus Subacronicta; species Subacronicta megacephala. The sequence continues at coordinate 7,873,229 of OY292518.1, forward strand.
TGATCTTCAGACGCCTCTGCGAATATGAAGCTCTCTGCAAGAGAACCCTTGGAAAGGATATGCTTAGATATTCCAAGATGACTCCCATAAGTCATAGTTATGGTTCTCTGGAGTTCCCTCTGGTGCCCTCACAGTTGTGTAGAAGTTTATGCGAGTGTAGGGTTAATGATTCCATTATGTGTAGGATTTGGCAAATAGCTTTATAACGGTTTCTTCAGTACATTTAACCAGTGTTAGACTTCGTTAGTCCCTCTCAACGACCATTTCATGTTCAATTCTCCATTATATTGTTAAATAACTACATTCTTGTAATTTCATCATGTTATAAGGGTTATGCCTTAATACTAATAAATGACAGTTTAATGCGAATCATGCAAATAAGGAGGGACAAAGCGTACGCCGCGCCGTGAATAAATTAATTTGACAACCGTTTACAGCGCATTTGAATACCTAAGAGCAGGTTCACATTAGGTCGGTATTTTTATACAAGGCTGGGTGCGAAAAGCGCGGAGGACAGGGTGAAATGGCGAACATTAGGGGAGGCCTACGCCAGCAGTGGACTAATATAGGCTGGTGACGATGATGTATTTTTATAGAACTGATCACATTGATGGACATTGGATGACGTTTTGTCACGATTTCGGTCGGATCGGTAACATACCTACAGTTTTTCTTGTCAGTCCGACATGTTCGCTTTTCTGCGAGATATCAGAGATAAATGACTCTCAGTCTGACTACGTGACAGTCGGTCAACGATAACACTGTTGGCCCGACCTAATGTGAACCGGCTCGATGTACATCGGCTCAAATAGATGATGGGCCTCATTTTAACAAATCAAATACTTTGCAGGTGATAAAAATGCTCGTCCTAGTGGTGGCCCTGTTCGCTCTCTGCTGGCTGCCTTTACAGAGCTACTTACTGCTGCAATCGTTCTTTCCATCAATAAACGAGTAAGTAATTACCTTATTTTATAAAAAAGATGATTGTTTTCCTTCACAGTTTTGCTTACTCTTGTGCTATAATAAGATTCAAAAGAATTATCTATACAAATAAATAAATTGAAGTGTCTGTTTGTGATGTCAACTTATCCACTTTTTACTTAGATAATAGATATGAAAGAATATACGGTACTTAAACAATATGTAGCTATAGAATGTGTCGAAACGGCTGGACTTTTTTGTGCCTTTCGCTGGCCCATAGATAGTGTTATAGGGAGTAACTTAGGCTATTTTTATATCAAAAAAACAAATTAGGATTTTACGCAACACAAATTTAAGTAAATCCTTTTGGGACCGCGGGCAATAATAATACATTATCGTTCATATAATATATTGATATAGGTGATACATCATGCGCCAGAATGTTGATACTCATTCCTTAGATTAAACTAATTCTTAATAAAATCGAGATAAACCTTAGAAGTTTTTTTATGTGTTCAATATATAACACAAACATAGCACTTCTATAAAATCGATGTTGTTATCGCACCGAGACGGTATGCTCAACAAACTTGTATGTTAACATACACAATGTTAAAACAATTTATAACTTTGTTAAACGAAGAGATGTTTTCCGCGGTCGCGACCGAGTTGATATTGTTTGCTTGGCAATGGGAGATGGATGAAGTTGTTTGCGTAAAAGTCGAATAAAAATATGAAGACTGCTGTAGCATGGAATTAAGAAAACAGTTCATTGAAAAAACACCATTTTATTAGGAAAATTTTATCCAAATACATCTCTCTCAATCTTGCATTTTTAAAATAATATCATTAAATCAAATATATTGAATCAACAAAACTGTTGGGAAACATACTTACTTAGTAGGTAATACAAAACAAATAAGGTTGAATGTTTACAAGACTTTACGCTGAATTACTTTACAAGACTTTACAAGAATTTGCACTGCCTCTGACTGCCTCATTAGTCTAGTGGTCCAAAGTGCGACTGCTACGCTAGAGGTCCTGGGTTCGATCACCAGGTCGAGCAAAGTGTTATTGGGTTTTTCTATGAAATTCCCAGTAGCAGCTCGGAGTCTGGATTTGTGCCCGGTTAATGGCAATAGGCTCGCCCCCTTTTACATGGGACCTAAACATACCGGCGAAATGTGGGTGTACATTAGTACACCTCTATCTTCGGATCTGTTCAATATATTTACAAATTTATAATAGTATGGATATTTAAAAAAAGTGCAAATGATATACCAACCTATAAAGTACCATTATAAGCTGACCTCACATTGTACGGAAAGTTTTTAAAATACCAAGTTAGCTTGTTCTGGAAATATTTAGCTCAATGTGTAGCCATGTGTAAAATGTATACATTGAAGTTATAAATTTAACAATATATTTACTTATACACTTAGGTATGTATGTATAAGGATCATCAACTCGGAAGGGTTGAATTTCAATCATCTATGTATTATGAGACACCAAACATCAAATGGATCGATTGTGTGAAACATTATATGGCTAAGAAGGAGTAAGCGCCAAGACGGCGGTTCGGATAATCGAATGAGGAAAAGATGAACTCCTGAAACCTGAAACAAATTGCTATTAAGGCGAGAGAATACGCTAAATGTGTTATATTGGAAACATGTTTTCTCGTGTTTATTATATATTATCATGTTGCATTGGTAATAATGAAACAGAGGGGTAATAAGTGTCAGACGCTATTAGCTGCTTATTCATTCTATAAAGGTTTCTACTAGTCTAGCGATCGCGACTGTTACGCTAGAACTCCAGCTCAGAGTGTGGATTTGTGCCCAGTTAATGGCAATAGGGTCGCCCCCTATTACATGGAACCCAAACATACCAGCGGACAGTGAGTGGTAGTGTTACTTTGACTAACAACTGAGGGAATACAGGCGTGATTGTATGCTATGTATATGTGAAGTGTCGGTTACTAAATTATCTTTTCACCAGCTGTTGCCCGCGGTTTTTTGCTCGTATTCCAAAGGACTTTTTGGAAGGGCCAATCTATCAGTCAAAATTCATAAAAATTGGATTGGTTTAGTCTTGAAAATGTACCTAACAAACAAATAAATAGACAGACAGAGTTACTTTCGCATTTATTATATTAGCATAGTTTAATTTCCTTACACTATATTCGTTTGCACCAAACTTCATACCGTGTGAAAAGCAAATATCGTCAAATCCTCACTGATAAAAGCTCTTCTAATGCACCTGGATTTGTAAACGTTAGCTGCTTTTAGATTTAGACAATTAATAAATACATTTTGGCACTTACGATCTAATGGAGCGTGCGTAAATGATAATCCCATCAATTTTCATCTTATCGAAACGTGTTCAAGTTCACAGCATCCAAATGATATATCGCAACTTGTGTTTATTACGTTTAATACATTACGTTAACTGCGTTTAATTTTCTTTTCTTCATTACAGGTACAAGTACATCAATGTGCTTTTCTTCTGTTTCGACTGGTTAGCAATGAGTAACTCTTGCTACAATCCGTTCATCTATGCTATATACAATGTAAGTTTTTTTGCAATTATAGCCTGTTAACGCGGTTACTACACAATTCAATTTTGAAAACAAATATTCTGAAATGACGACATCGCTTAGTCAATAGAAGCTACAACGTCTAATATTAAAGCAGACAGTGAACGATATTCATTTTAACATTACCCGTAAAATTTATCTTATCGATGCTATACTTTGAACCAAAAATTTCAGTAGAACCACTAAAAATCACTGAGCTTTTGGAAAATTGAATTGAGACGCGTAATTTCTTTAATAATCTTAAAAGACCGTTTGATTTCCTCTGACGGCTTTTAAAGGTAGGGATGTTTTTTAAGGCTCGTTATCTTGACTTTAGACTAATGTTAAATACATTAATCTTTAGTACTAATAGAAAATGCGTGTGTGAGGTGTGGTACACACTTTTCAGTAATAGGCAGTATTTGTTGAACAATAAAACCGACCCGAAGCAATTGCTCCGACTTTTACTCGGCTCGTGCCAATTGGCTATCTGTGATTACCCACGTGCCGGCACAGAATGGCTTATCATACTACGGTGACCGTAAGCCGAGCGGCCGTTTTCTCGAACATTGAAAAAAATATATAGGTACCTAACCGATTTAAAAAATATATATTGAAAAATTAAAAATCATATTTTTACATAAGATACTAGTAACTTCCCCGTTAAATAAGTTACTTGCTATTAAATGGATCTTATTTGTTTATGAAATCTTTAGTACCTAAAACTCCACGAAAACACACGACACCCACGAAATAACAAAATTAAGTAAACCTTATTGTAGTTTTTAACAATTTACTTCTTATTTAAACGTCAGTGCGTAGTACTTGCAGAGTTGCAACCTGGACGTATGTCGGTACGACAAGTTGTATAAATGTGGAAGAAGCAAAACAAATATGCAAGAATCGTAAAAATTTTGCACGACTGAAGATTCTGCCTACTCCTGAGTGGAAAAAGGCGCAAATGTATTTTTTTTTTCGAAACTGTGCACGTCTGGTGTGGGTTTGCAGTGATAAATTTAAATATAAAGATCCCGTGTAAAGACAATTGGGGTCGTAAATGTTTCTCTTTCGTGATTGTTTTCCATACTCATTTCGTTATTTACGAATTAAACACTTTATTAAGTGATTTTATCAAGCGGCAGTTCGGAACATGCGGCAGTTCGCAACGGCTAACTTCAAACGAGCAGAGTAATTTCAAACAAATTGTATGAATATCTTACTTAGAGCTAAGTAAGAAATAAAGATTCATCAAACACGCAAGATGTATACACTTCATAACACTCAAAATATCCTCTTTGTTGTAGGCTTGTGACGAAAGCTTCTCCCCCCTGTTAGATTTGATTGTTTAGATTTCCCAGAAGAAATTCACTCCCAAAAATTTACACCGAATCTATATAATATCATCCAAATACTTAACGTAATTTGTCTAAAAAAACTTGAATTCTTGTTTTCTGTATCAACAGATATTATATACACCATTTTGTTTCAGGAAAAATTCAAAAAGGAATTCAAGCAACGTTTCACGTTCGGGAAAAAGCCAAATAGATTCGCCAACGATAGCTACGAGGTAAGAGATTTATCGGCTTAAGTTTAACTTGAAATACGAGCTAGTTTATAAATCCATTTATTTCAGGACGGCCAGTCGTACCGAACGCGGATCTTATCGTTTCGATCGACAAACGACAGAAGTGGTTATTCAACTCGAAAGTCCATAAACATACCACCAGCGGATACGTTAAAAGTTCCTCCTCGAAATTCATGCCATTGCATGGGAAATCAGAACAGAGAAAATGGATTTAACTTTATGAGAGGTGAAGACATGGATGGGCATAGCAACAGCAGGAAGTATCCGAGTATACGGATGAGCAATACGGATATTGGTAAACGAAGATCAGCAAAGAAGCTATCAAATAGAGATGACATGCCAATCGGCGACGAGCGAGTCAGTGAACTGTATATATTTCCCAACAGTAATATTGTAGAATTCACAGACATATCATACGATGACAAAGTGTAAATACGTTGTTTTCCATTACATTTAGAATTTAATTATAATATAATCAAACATGTGATAGAATTAAAATAATGTTTAAATTATTGCTGTAAGTACTTATATTAACGAAATAAAAATTGTTTCAAACATACTTCAGTTGTTTCAATCATAAAAAATATACGTTTTTATATATTTCCAAACGTGACCATTACGTAATGACGATGACGACGCTACAGTTCACTGCCACGTATTAATATAATGCCCCAGAGAGAAGATAGCCCGCCACCAGTTATCAACTCACTGGGGACTATATCGTAATGGCATTGTAGATCGAGGGCGACAGTGTTCTATATTACGAGAAAAATAGTGACGAAAAAGTTGTTAGATTTTAATTATTATTTTTTATTTCGAAACGAGTAGCATAGCAACTGAAAAGTTCAACAAAGTACATAATTTGTGTGTATCAGAATGGCGGGTGTATGACTACCGATGGCGATGCGATATGCGTGTGAGGAATGTACGAGCAATGTACCGAATGTACGTTCAATTTGAAGCAATGTACTATTCTCAAACCAAAGTTATTAGAAAAAGTAAATGAGCCGCCAACCTGATATCAGAATGGCGGGTGTATTCTAAATCTGAACAAATTGCCAACAGTTTGAGTGTAAAGTGCCTACCGTAGCAATGTACGAGCAATGTACGTTATCATATTAAAAGCATACGATTCTGCTATTAACGGTTAAAAAGTAATTTAAAAAATAAAAATTATTCACATTAAGAGCCTGTCCAATTTTATTAGCAACAAATTTTTTGTGTGAAATGACATTTCGTTTTGTGACTTTAGTGAAGTAGTTTTTTAATTTTAATATATCGATTATGTTTCATCATTCAGCTGATAACCTGGATTAATAAAATTATTTTTTTCCATAACAAAGCAATGCATAATCATATTTTTCTGATTTATTTTTGTTCTATTGCTTAAATAATCAAAAAATATGTTCTAATTCCATCGCAATTATGACGACGACACGGCAGCATGTTATTATCTTCTGCCAACATAGATGCCGCAGCTTCAGAGATTCTTATACGTCAACTCGCACACGTCTTCTGCTCGGGAGCTCGGAGGCGCCGGACGTGTGTTGTCCACTAGTAATTGTGATAGTGACGTCGAATCTCTGTCCGATCATTACGTGTAATTATTGTTTGTTTGCCCTGATGTAATTCTGACTCTGTAAATTGTTACTTTGGCCTAGGGGCATACAAATCTTTTTTTAAAACCACGCCCTGTCCCTGTGATTTCTAATAATATAATAATTAATGTATATGTTATAATTATTGACCAATCTGTTACCTATTGTTTTAAAATTATATCAATATTTAATTTTGTCAATTTAGGTTTTACATAATCGATATATTAAAGTTATTCCAATTTTATCGACTTCACTAAAAGCACAGTATAAGAATCTATACAGTATTCGCACTCCGGCCATGGCCTTGAAGTTATTACCTAAAGCCGCGTGGAACGTAAACACGCTATAGGGCTGCCGCCTACACTAGTTTAAATAATCTAGGTATTTTACTCGGAAGAAAAAGCGAAACACCACCTATAAACACAGAAAAAAAATAGGTACGTAATTTGTTAAAACTTTATAAAGGTATATAAAAAGGTGTATAAAAATGTTATTTCTGGGTGCGTTATTGAAGAATTCAAGCAATATCTATTTGCCATACCTACAATCTTATATTGTGACGATACTTAATATCTACCATCGCGTATATGCGCTACCATTTACTAATAAGATTTACAGTAAGATTTACTTAAACTATGATGTAAATCTTATTACCTAGGTAAATTATAATATAAATCTTACCTATCATTTATAACTCTCATACTCATTTCATAATTTTGTTTTGACCTAATGTAAGTTCATAAGTAGATATCCTAGCCTAGGAAGCATCTAGTTTTTATTACTGTGAGCGTAGGTATAGGTCACTCATGTGTCGCTTTTTTCCCAACATTATTAATTTATTAATCCAAGTTTTTTAATCTAACGAAAAAGCTAAATACTTACCTATTAAAATGAAACAAATTATCTTATCAAATAATCAAATAATCTTATCTCTCTCTCGTATATATCGGAAATTCAAGCAACCAAAAACAGCACAATATAGTATATTATTGCCGTTTTACATATTACGTAAGTAGGCACTTGTACTTATTTCAATATATAATTTTCAAATCGCACGCTCACTGCTTACCAAACCATCACACATTCTTTCATCACTGCGGCGCGTTCGCGACTGTTTGGGTACCACCGCGTACCCTGACTACTAAGGCGCGTAGGTATGACTCGTCTTCCGACCGTTTGTATGAAGTTACGCTACTGTTAGATTCTTATATTGTGCATAAAGTCACAAAACGAAATGTCATTTCACACAAAATTCCTTTTAATTTAGACATAGCAACGTAAGCCGGGCAAAAATTTGTTGCTAATAAAATTGGACAGGCTCTTAATGTGAATAATTTTTATTTTTTGAATCACTCTTTAACCGTTAATAGCAGAATCGTATGCTTTTAATATGATAACGTACATTGCTACGGTAGGCACTTTACACTCAAATTGTTGGCAATTAGTTCAGATTTAGAATACACCCGCCATTCTGATATCAGGTTGGCGGCTCATTTACTTTTTCTAATAACTTTGGTTTGAGAATAGTACATTGCTTCAAATTGAACGTACATTCGGTACATTGCTCGTACATTCCTCACACGCATATCGCATCGCCATCGGTAGTCATACACCCGCCATTCTGATACTCACCATAATTTAGTTTAATTTGTAGTACCGATAAAATGTTTTTATAAGCTAAACAAGCAGCATTAGAATTCAGTTTCATTGACCAATAAAATGGGAATCACGGGATGTTTTGTTATGCGTGGTGGGTTATTTAACTCTCTTTTATATACTCATTCAAATACGAGTTTTCTCGGAATAATAAAAATGAAACTGTGATAAAAATTCCATACGCCATATATTATGTAGTGGAAACCAAGCTCCGATACACGTACGCACGACTACATACCAAGCTATACAAAACCAGTATAGGCTGCCCTTGAATTGTGCCGAAAACCTTTACAATGGGAGGTCAGTCTAAAGTGGTTTTTATAGCTTGATGTGTAGCTGTGTGTACTTGTATAAGTAGTAAGCTATGTCAAAGAAACGAGATAGCGAAGATTTACAATTTAATCATTATAAAGATTCCGAACACAGGTTTACAATTATTTAAACAGATATCTACCTAGAACGTATCGATACAAAACGAAATCAAATTGTAGAGCTACAATTCTCGAAGTTGGTTTACTCATCAAAAATGCACGTTTTTAGTATGATTGATATCACACGGTAAGGGTCAGCATTAGCCGCTGGGCGACGGTCTTCCAAATATCCCTTCTTATCTTCAGAAACTTGGCGGGGTATTCGCACAGAACAACCCCTGTTAGCCACACCTGTTGGAAAAAAATATTAACATGAATATATTATATAGTATTCAAATTTAAGCGAGGTCAAATAGCACCTAAAATTATTCAAAAAATTCAAAAGAGTATCCGCTTGTACCGTTAGGTATTTGATATTATTGTTGCTATCTCTATTACGCATGCCGCACACGCACAACATGATGGCAACATCAACATCACAGAATTACTAATAGTAGATAGTTAGGAGAAGGTACGCATGGCTACACATTAAGCTATTAATTTAAGTTTATTGTGACCTCTCATCGTGCTGTAAGCCTATATAATGTAAGGTCAACTTATACTGGACATTTAGTTTAATTTGTAGTATGTACATAAATTAAATTTACGTTAAACTTCATAATTTGATGAGTATGGTCGAAATTTACATAAACTTTAGGGTAATATAGAATACCTACCGTATTTTTAACTGTTACTAAAACAAATTTTACAGACCATATCTACAAAAGCATTCAATTTTAATACCTAGATTATATTTCAATAAAATATTTTTTAATAAAAATGTAAAACCGCAAAAGATCCACTGAAATTAAAAGCCACCGACTCCGAAACCGTTTTACACATACCTAACATATATTTTTTTATTTTTCAAAGGCGGTTTTACATTTTTATAAAAAAATAATTATTTCAAAATTTTTAGTGATCACTTTATCTTCAACAAATTTGAATGAGACCACCTCAGGAGCATACACTTTCAAATAAATAAAATGCCTTATATATTTTCTCGTTTTCCAGTGGGTTGGTTTTAAATTTACCTCAGTTACCTAATGTCAACCACTAATTGCCTTTTACAAAATATTGCTTTTCCCAATGCAGGGACGTTGCTTATTGAGGAGTTCTCCTGGTACTTCACTATATGCATTGTGAAGAGCATAAAATGCAAATATATCAAAGTAATCAAATTGAAATCCCTAAAATACCTATCACTGACGAGTTGTGGTGCAGCGGTGGTCTTCATCATCAGTTTCACTTCACAAAATGAAACTTCCCTAGATCAACTTCACGAGACTCCTAGTGCGAATACAATATTTATAGATTTCCCTCGATTTATCCAGGATCCCATCATCAGATCCTGACCTGATGGCAATAGGATGACCTGGGGAGTATACCCTTTTAAACAAAAATATTATTTTCCAAATCGGTTGCACTGTTTTCGAATAATGGAGAAATAAACATTAGAGGTCATCCGTGGTCTCCATCGACAGTTCCACTTGACCTAATGATGCTTTCCCAGAGAAAATGCACGAGTTACTTTAAAAAAATAATAAATATTATAGGTTTGCCTAAAATATTTGAAGAGTTCCCTCGATTTCTCCAGGATCCCATCATCAGATCCTCATCATCAGAGATTAGCTCGAGAGTATATCGTTTCAAACAAAAAAATAATTTTCATAATCGATCCGCAATTGACGGAGAAATCGGTGAACATACATAGAAAAAAAATATATACAGACGAACGTAGTATCCTCCTCCTTTTCGAAATTTCTAAAGTCGGTTAAAAACGATGAAACACTTGCACGAAAAGGTTCGCTAGACGAGGGAGAAACGCTAAATCTGAAAAATGTGCTGATATTCTGGTTTTTCAAGTCCGTCTAAACAACCTCATTAGTCTAGTGGTCTTCTACACTGGTATCTAAACGTAACGGCGAAATATGGCTATTGTGAGCGTACAAATACACCTCTGCCTAAACCTTCGGGGAACACAGGTGTGAGGGTAAGTATATATATGTCTATCAAAAGCAAAGCAATTTCATCCACCTCGTTAAAGTAGTCTGCTTTTTTTAACCGACTTCAAAAAAGAGGAGGTTCTCAATTCGTCAATTATTTTTTTCTTTTTTTAAATGTTTGTTACGCGATATCTCCGCCTATCGTGGATCGATTTTGATGATTATTTGTTTGGTAAGTCATACTTCAGAGGTGGTCTCGTTCAAATTTTATCGAAATAGGCTGAGCAGTTTTAAAAAAATCTAAAAATTGTTTTTTTTTCTTTTTTATGGTATAACTTGGCAAACGAGCAGGCGAGCTACCTGATGGTAGGTAGTCATCGCCGCCCATGGACATCTGCAAAACCAAAGGAGTTGCAGATGCGTTGCTGAGCCTATTTAAGGAAACGGGAGGGGAAGGAGAAAAGGAGAAGGAAATGGACTGAGGGAGAAATTGGGCCTCCGGCGCTCCACACTCACCGAACGAAACGCAACAGTATGCATACTGCTACTTGACGTATTCTGCGGGAGGGTAGAACTTCCCCGGTCGTGCGACCCATTCATGCTGGTATGTGCACATGCCAGCAGGCACTACTACTACTACTAAAAATTGTAACATCGATGATATTAAAGTTTACTCCGAAACATAGCTGTCTTATTGGAGCAGTGTAAACACACAGTCGGCTTACAACTACTTATAAACAAAACTTTCCAATAAAAAAAAATACTTTTAACAAAAAAGTAAAACCGTTATTATGTTTTGAAGGTGGTTTGGCTTTTGTTGGTAAAAGTAGGTAATTTTGAGACAAACAACTTGATCAATAACCAAATATCTCGACACTTACAAAGGCTTGTATCTACTAATGAGGTTGTGCAAGAGTTATTCACGAGCTAGCAAGGAAAATATCAAACAATAAATGTTGCACTGTCATTCTGTACAGCGTATCAATCAGGACGGTGGTAAAGGATGTAGCAAGTCACAAAGGTGCTATGATCACGAGTATTTCGTGTGGGCATTCATGTAAGCCAGAACCCATTCACTCGCACAATACTTGACAATACACGAGTGATATTACCTTGCAGGAACCATCTATCAAAATAGGCCATTTCGTGACTCGCTCAAACTTGAGCGACTTACTCTGAGGCTCTAGACTATTCTACAAAATTGATGATTCCGCCCCTTATTCAGCTTTAATGTACAGTATTAAACAACTGTTTAACATTTTTAATACCGTAAATTGCAGTGATTTGGTGAATGCCGTCTTTGTATAGAGGATTGGGTTCGATGCTCAGGACCAACAGTGGTATTGAGTTTTTCTAAATACTTTGGTATGGTATTATATTATGGTATTATATTACTTTGGACCCAAATATACCGGCGAACTGTGGGTGTACATTAATTCACCTCTGCCTAACCCTTCGGGGAATAAAGGCGTGATGACATGTATCCAGCAATAAGTTAATTAAAGCTGACCAATTAAACTATTGCCACATGCGTCGCAGAAGAAAAACGACCTTGTTATTAGATTGATTGATCTGAAAATAAGTAATTTATTATGTCGAAAAGGATAGGATATCGACTCCTTTTTCTCGGCGTAACTCTTAAAAGTGATTGCATGTGCATTTTACCATATCAACAGCACGCAAGCTCTATTGTGAACCTCCGTTCCTTGTAAATAAAACGAACGTTTTGATGTCCCCTAGTTTCATACTCGAACGGAACATTATGCTAGTTTGGATATTCTTACACAGTGATATTACAATAGAAATTACGAGAGTGAACGAATAAAGTAAACAAATAAACTCTGATATGAGTTTAGGAAGAACTCGGCGATTAGCTAGAACGTTATAAAGAAAAAAAAACCTTGGAATCTCGTAGATTTGATATTCATCGCTTTTATTGAATGAGTAAAAAGTTTTTATAATAAGTTACTGTAACTTTTTTTGTCATTATTATTAATTTCAGGCAACATTTTAAGTGTCGACATAAATTATACTTTATGGCATTTATTATTGTTATTTGATGTTTGATGAGAACATTTTTACTAGTATACGATTTCATTATTCGAGCAATAAAGAGTTTTATGCGAGTCGACGAGACGACAATATGACATAAACAATGTTAAGGGATGAATGAATACTAAGACGTTTCTGATAAAATTATTTTCTCTGAAAATGTTTAATACAGTTTAGTCACTAATATTTATTATCTCCTGAAATTGCTTCTAAAACGGAAATCTAATTTTTTTTTGTATTAATTCGGTAGTGGCTGCGGTCTATTGGTCCTTAGTTCGATTTCCCAATGTTATTTGGGTTTGGATTCATACTCGGTTAATGGCAGAAGGTTCGATTGTATGGGTAAATTATTTGTGTACATTAGTACACATTGGCTATGCTTTATTATGTTTTTATAAGCAAGAAAACTTTTGGAGAACACGTTTACTCTAAGGGACAACATGATCATCAATAGATTATACTTTTATTCAAGCAGAAATAGGTAAAACAGAATAGGTAGGTACCTATTCATGCGTTTCTATGTCGGAGGTTTATTGATCGGAGACCAGAGGTAAAAGGGGAAAAAGCAAAAAAGTGTCTTTGAAGCGTAATTATGAACATAGACTTATAAAAATATTAACACGTTTAAGTACTTGTAATATCTAACTGTGTAGGTGTGACAATATTCCGCACTGTAGATTGGTTTGAAAAGAAGATACCTAAAGTAGAGATTAATTTATTACGAGTGTCGATTTGTAAAACATTAAATTTTACGAAAAAATATTTTATCACTGATATTTGGAGCTTTGACATAAGCTTAGCATTAGCAAAGGCTTCCCGTCACTCAGCCTAACGCCCAGCAGTGGGGCACAAAAGAGATACAAAATAAATATATTTGTATCTAGCCTGTACCGTCCTACCCCACAGGCCACAATTTTTTGGCTACTTTTCCAGCCGGACCTGTCTTCTAACCCAAGTCTGCCGCCGTGCCGCGTCTCTAGTTTACTATCTCAGGATTCCGGTTCTCTGCAAAGCTCACAATATATCCGTACCATATCATCTGAATGGTTTATTTATCCATGATCTATGAAAAATAATAGAGCGGTACCATTTGGTGTGACAGCTTGTTCAACTCAAATAACTAATAAACATTATACGTAGATATTCTAAAAATAGAACAGAATTCCTTTTAATTACATGTGTCCATCGATTAAAACTTTAGTTCGAGTTATTAGTTAGACCAAATTTCTAGTTGTTTTGTAATGTTTAAATTTTTTATTTAATAACTATTACGTTTATGGACATACATAACGTTCATTTTTTTGGGTACCCAAATTAGTATATATTGTCAATTTTAGGTACAAGGCTTTGAGTTTAACAAATAAGTCACATAAGTGATATCTTTTATAAAAAAATATGATGCTGGCGTATCATCAAGACAAATTTTGATTTACTGATTGAAGTCAGCCGACTTCCTAAATCAAATAGCATTACAAAGTAAAATCATCTGCGTCCTGTAGTTTCTGAAAACATCAATAGTAACTATCAGATGGATCAGAAGACTAACAATTTCTACTCTCCTGTTACACTCTTAGTTATTCCATTCAGCTGTTAGCTATATCTAGTTAGAATAGCTGTTCCATTATACACTATGTTGGCTATTTTTGACGGTTCAATTTCCATGGTCAGTGTTCAATTCATTGCTGTTTTTGGTTCGAGCCAATAAGTCCAAGAGATACACAGGGCTTTGTACAAAGCATACCACGTGCAACATTTTAGGCTCTCACGATTGCTGTGCAACAGAGCGAGAGCTTTGCATCAATCTTTGTAATGCGTGTTATTTCAGCGTAACTATGTTCAATTTATATTCAGATATGTAACGTACAATGTAAATGCTCTATGGTTTGCTTTTCATTTCTGTTATTAGAAGATATACTTACAATTTTTTTTGTTGTTTATTTAGTTGTTATTTGACAAAAATTCAAATCCAATGTGACTTCAAATTTACTAAGAATAGAAAGACATTGAGAGAACTAAAAAGACGTTGTATTATTTCAATTGGAAAAATGCAATTAATTGTACGCTCCACGCTTTTAATAATGTCGGTTACCACTATACAAGATTATTCCGAGTTATTTATGAAAACAATAATAAAAAAGATTCAAATAGAATTCTTAGAATACGAAAAGTACAAAAACCACAAACGGTTCAGTCGTAAATTTCGTTTATATGAATGATTTCAATTTGAAACGTGAAATAAATATAAAAACTAAATTCTGTTGATCTGGAAACTCAGGCGTAAGAAAAACAATTCGGTTGGTCCCGGCGGGCGGAAACCGTCAAAATGTTTTTGAGTTATTTGACTTTGCTCTTAGATTACTATAGATAGGTACCCATTTTGTGTATAAATATGAAAAGAAATAAAAGACTTGGGCGCCTGGATTCAATCCACGGGTCGATCAGATGGTGTTTTAAGGAAAACGCTTATTGGTACGACCTTTTCAATCTGAGTTTGGATTTGTTTCCGGGTAAATGGCAATTGGACTGAAATGGGCTCACGTATTAGCACATGTGACCCAAAAAACACATAACGGCAACTAAGGTACATACATAACAGCCCACGCATTTATATATATGAAAGCAATAAAGATTTGAATTTGAATTTATAACTGTAAGGCTATAAATGAGTGCTCTTAAAGTTTTAAAAAAAATGTTTTTAAATGTAAAATAGTACCTATGCTTCTGGATAAAGTACATATATATATCGCATGCTAAACATCTAAACGGATATCAATTTTAGTGAAAGAAAATTTTGGTATTAGTTAAGATGCGAAATACTCAAGACGTATACTTAAGTCAACCAAGCTCTAGAGACCACTACCTGTGGTGTCGAATTTTTCTTCTACATTATACGTCTTGGTGACGCCAGCAACGTCTATTGAAGATATTTTTTTTATGTCCTTCAATCCCACAGATTCGAATATTGCGATTGATCGAATAAGCGCAAGAGCGCCGGCGGCGCCCCAGTTGCTCTTTGAATCCCCTTCCTTCTCCGTTTCTCGTTCCCCTCCCTTTTCGCGCATCTGCAACTCCTTTGGTATTGCAGATGTCCATGGGCAACCATGACTAATTACCATCAGGTGACACGCCTGCTCGTTTGTCGAGTTATCCCATAAAAAAATCTTACCTTAACCATAATTTATAGCACCGACCTAAAAATCTCATAGTAGAGAATAGATGAATGATGCAACATTACCTGCAGTGAAGTCCCTAATGTGTGGCATCCCATTCTTGCCGGTGAGTCGACGCGCGTTGTCGGCACCATTGTTCGCGTCGTACTCGTTGATATGGGCTCCGTGTCTACGCGCCAATTTGTCAATAGCGCGCTCTATCACTCTGTGGAATACAGTAAGAATAAACAACATACCAAACTCAATCAGCGATGTTAAAGTTACGGATTTTTGTGACCATAATATTAAATGGAGTGTCTAAGAACTCGCAGGTGACAGACACATTTTGAAAGTTGTGAGCAGAAAAAAAAACATACATTGGAGTCGAGCGAAGTGTTATTGGGTTTTCCTATGAAATTCTCAGTAGCAGCTCGGAGTCTGGATTTGTGTCCGGTTAATGGCAATAGGCTCGCCCTTTATTACATGGGACCTAAACATACCGGTGAAATGAGGGTGTACTTAACAATTATATTATTGGCTTTTTATTGATGATATTGACGGAATCGATGCATAAGATGCGGTGACACAAAAAATACAATATTATGGACAATCCGTTACTGTCATAAAATTGAATGTATTAACCTACTCATACAAGTTTTATAACCCAATATGCCAAACACTATCTTAACGCCTAGCTGCTAATGAGAATTTCATAGAAAACCCAGTAACAGTTTGCTCGACCTAGCAAAGAAACTAAAGACCAAAGACTACTAGAATTGAGCCATTCCAAAACCAATACATAGGTATCTTAATGAAAATATAATTATACTTAGTTGATTGATATCATAAATAAAACCGAACCGAAATTAAACAGTTTTCTCTTCGTAATATAAAACAAATTCAAAAGCGGCGGTAGACTAATGGCTAGGGCGTCGGACTTGCGATCATGCAGTTGCCGGTTTGGAACTCACCCATTGCACTACCGACGTGAACCCACTCGTAATACAAGCATTTAGCTTATTACGAGGGGTTAACAAGAATACTAGTAATGTGCGACCCACATTACTACGAGTAGTAGCTTTTTAAAAAAAAAATTTTTGCAAACAAAGCCCTTTAGAACTTGTATATGTAAAACGAGACTGTCTGGAGCTGGTATCACAAGCAAATAACAGTTAATCTCGAGAAATTATGTTTGTAAGGAAAATAATTCTTTTTCGTTATCGGATACGTGTGCAAGTCTAAACAAGGAGTCCATTATAGTGAATCACGACGAATACATTATTCCCAAGGTATTGAAAAATTTAACAAAGTATGTACTTAGATACTAAACAGAAGATTACAAATCGATGTTGCTTTCACAATAGAGTCTACACGTGGAGTCTGTTTTTTCCTCAAACTCATTAGGTAGGTACTAAAAAAGCTGTAGAATCTTTATAGTCTTATCATAATGTTTCACACTTTTGTTTAACTGTTATCCCCTTTTTATTCGGTTTTTTTCGCATTTATAAACAAACATTCTAATATACACCGGAAGTTATAACAGTAAAGTTTTTGTATTACGTATAATTTTAGGTATAAACGCCTTTTCAAAAACTTTTACCTAATGCAGTATGCGTGATGCCTGACATGACATTACTAATTTGTCGAATCACTGGAATACTATCTAATTATTGGACGATAGCATTTGAGACGAAAATAACATTGATTTACAGTGCACTGAACCGTATACAAAAGTCAAAACATTAAAATGACCGTACAAGCAATTTATTGGTTTTATAGTCGATCTAAAATAATAGGTACACTTGACGTTTCATACTTTTCAAGCAGAAATAACTTTGCATAGGCGTAGCTCACACAATTTCAGTAACCTTCGCCGTAAAACTATACAATTATGAAGCTATTTTTATTTTATCACAAGATGTATACAATGTTAATCCCTAAATTTAAATTCAAATCCTTCAAACAAGGCTAAATAACCACTTATACAATAGATACCTAGATAGATTTTTTTCTAGACTTCATTTCAATGTCATGCAGTTTGTTCTTTAACGTAGTGTTGCGACTCTTTATATTCACATTTAAACACATAATCGGTAAAAGATTACAAATAATCGAATTAATTTATAAAGAGCCGTTTTCAATCCAGCCGTGTTTTTTGGTGGCATCTAATTAAATAAGCGTAATACTCAGAACGAAACTAAAATTATTGAAAATATTAGTGTAAAAAAACCATTCGCTAGTTTTTAAAGACTTCAGTCGAATTAAAATTATGTCACTTCTGTATAAATTAACTCCACGCATACTACTAAGACCCAACCCGTCTGTTTAGCTTGTATATAAAAATCCGTAAAACAGTAATCAATTGGTAAATACAAAGAAATGATATCGATATCAATTAAGAATTGAATAATGTAGGAACAGATTTCTTTGACCCCATCCCTATTTGTCAATCTGTCAAAACTGTCAAAAGGTACAGTACCCGGTGATAAATATTGCACATCGACATTTGGAAAGAGATAATCGGCTAATTTCGGCTTCGTAGAGCGTTATCTCTGTCGCACACTACCTATGTGACGTTTTGTCAGTCGTTGTTCAAGTGCGATAGAGTGCGGTCGCGTCCATTTCAAAATATACAGGGTGTTTGGTGCATCGTTTGCCAAATGGAAATGGCCGATAGAAGAGGTCATTAGCTATCTCTTCAGGCCCAGTAACTCATTCCTTGTCACACCAGTTTTTTTATAACAATTTTTGAAAATTTATTTGGAAAAATTCCAGAACTCAGCATTAAACCTTCAATTTAAATAAATCTAATTAGTGTAGCGTTTAAATTTCATTATAATTTTAATGTCTACTCTTGTATGGTTCTATGAAATTCAAAAGTACTTGCTAATAATGTCTTGTTCCTTTTTAAAAACCTCACAAAGTTTTTTGAAAAATAAAAATTCAAATAAAACTCAACTTAAAGTTGCTGTAAAAAAATAACTAAAAGCAATTGGGATCTTCGAATTCTTTAAAAAAATTCTCTAGTCTGTCCCCTTCCCAACGGTATACCATAAGTAAAAAAAAAACTTTGATTAACTTCACTAATTCGCTAAATGTGTCATCGAGGCACATCAGGCTGATTTTTGATATTTGGGTAAGTAGAATTAGTTTTCGCATAACATGCTGTAAGTAGGTAGATTTGACTCTTACGCAGTCTCTTATAACTTTCTTTCATATGGTACAAACTATCCTGGAACATGAAATATTTTTTTTATTATTTAGTACCTAATTACAAATTTTATTCAAATTGTCCGAATCTATTGATTATGCACGCGTGACATCTTGTACTGACTGTAGTGGTGCGTAAACGTATTTCTGCTTTGATAGTGACAAAAACCCTAGCCTCAACTTCCGATGCGTAAACAAGTTCTTTCTCCGAAGATGTCGCGCGTGCATAATCAATAGATTCGGACAATTTGAATAAAATTTGTAATTAGGTACTAAATAATAAAAAAAATATTTCATGTTCCAGGATAGTTAGTTCCCTATGTAAGAAAGAGATAAGAGACTGCGTAAAAGTCAGATAACACTATCTACCTTCTTAAAGCATGTTATGCGAAAACTACTTCTACTTACCGTAATATCAAAAATCAGCCTGATGTGCTTCGATGACACATTTAGCGAATTATTGAAGTTAATCAAAGTTTTTTTTTGACTTATGGCATACCGTTGGGCAGGGGACAGACTAGAGAAAATTTCAAAAGAATTCGAAGATCCCAATTACTTTTAGTTATTTTTTTACAGCAACTTTAAGTTGAGTTTAATTTGAATTTTTATTTTTCAAAAAACTTTGTGAGGTTTTTAATAAGGAACTAGAAATTATTAGCAATTCCTTTTGAATTTCATAGAACCATACAAGAGTAGACATTAAAATTATAATGAAATTTAAACGCTACACTAATTAGATTTATTTAAAATGAAGGTTTAATGAGTTCTGGAATTTTTCCAAATAAATTTTCAAAAGTTGTTATAAAAAAACTGGTGTGACAAGGAATGAGTTACTGGGCCTGAAGAGATAGCTAATGACTTCTTTTATCGGCCATTTCCATTTGGCCAACGATGCACCAAACACCCTGTATATATAGAGTTGCTAACACCCCCAAATTTAAATAATTTAAAGTTGTACTATGGCATCTTTAGGGAAAAGAGGGAAACCTTTACGAGGTCAGTCACGCCAAATTATCTACAATGTTTATAAATATTTTGTAACCGAAGCTGACAGATTTAAAAAAAATGAAGATGAAAATGTAAGTTGTTATTTTAAGAAGGTTCAAGCGCGAGTTGCAAATGCCACTGGAATTTCAAGAAGAACTTTGAACAATATATTAAACGAAGTCAGTACAGAAACACATTCTACTGAAATTAAGTTTAGCACTCCAAAAAAAGGGAGACCAAAAAAGCAATTTCGTTTGGATATGGACGATTTTGATTATGATTTTGTTCGAAAAATGGTGTATGATTTTCACTTACGATTTAATGAACTGCCAACAATAAAATCATTAAAAGCTAAATTATCTGAAGCTATTAATTACAATGGGTCTGAAAAGACCCCCCAACTCAAACACCATTAAACAGGAAATGATCAACTGGTTAAACAGACACGAAATTACAGTTGATCCAAAATTAACAAAAACCCAGATTTACGCTATTATATGTCAGAACAAGGAGAGGTATACAGAGTTTTCCGTGGACAAAGTACTTGCCGAACATGGGCACACTGTGTTGCGATTGCCACCGTATCATCCGGATTTTAATCCAATTGAAAATATATGGTCTCAACTAAAAGGTTATGTAGCCTCTAGAAATGTGGGTATGAATTTAACTACAGTAAAAACGTTATTGACTGAAAAAGTAAACATGATCGGGGCTGAAGAGTGGAAAAAGGTTGGCGATCACACAATTAAATGTGAGAATGAATACAGAAGCATTCAACACGGTTTAGACAATTACACTGATAGACTAGTGATAAATACGGCTGATAGTGACAGTGATATTGACCTCTTTGAGAACACAGATAGTGAAATGGAAGTAATTGAGAATTAGAATTATTATTATTTTTATTACAATGTCTCACTTTAACAACAAGTACAATGGTGTTTATTATGTACACTACAGCTGTAATTTTCCAAAGTAATTAAATACGTAAACATAATGTGAACATATTTTTTTTTTTTTATTTTACCCGAACCTAAAGCCATCACTTATTGGTGAAAAATTGGTGTATTTTATACAAAGAATAAAAAGAATTATTAAAAGAAGCAAATTAAAATTGTTTTAACAGCTCCTAATAGATACCGGACTCTTTGTATTTCGTGCGACAGAGATAACGCTCTACGAAGCCGAAATTAGCCGATTGTCTCTTTCCAAATGTCGATGTGCAATATTTATCGCCGGGTACTGCACCTATTAGATTAGATGGACTATAATAACTAAGTATAATTACTTACAATATTCCGTCATCTTCTCTCATGTCCTTGGAAGAAAAGTAGGCAAAAGTGCCATTCCCAGGCCAGTCCGGAACGGGTTGTGGCTCAAAGGAGGCTACCGTGCCGTACTCTTCAGCCAACCGCGCCAGCAGGTAGCGGGCCATCCATAGATCATCCGCTGCCTTAATGCCGGGACTTGGACCCACCTATCACCATATCATGTATAAATAATCATACCTCGGTATTTCAAAACTGTTGCACCATATTACTTTATTCATTAACGCTGAATTCGCAAAAGAGTACCTAATATAATATTAATAAAGTAATTTGTCACGTTTTGCCTCGACATGTCAGTTGCATTCGTTTTACAAAATTTCGGGTTGAGGTGCAATTACTATGCTCAAATATAGACTTATAATAATGATAACTGTAAAAAAAGACTATGAGCAAACAGACGTAATGGAAGCTGGATCGAAAAAAAAAACCTTTGGGAAATTTTACAAATATAATTGAAGACTAAAGCTCTAGAAGACTACTGTCTCATAGATTTATAGTAGCTGAGCGTACGAGATATAAATTAATTTAACGAAAATGGAGAGCCTATAATCCTCGTTTTGGTATTTTAGTGCAGGTATTGTATTTTTATAGAAGTATTTTAATGTAATCAATTGGTTTTTACAGCTTATCCACAACGCTACTTAACATTTTAAGGTTATAATGCAATTATGACGGGGTGTAGTTTTTAAAAAACATGGCCCTAAGCCAAAGTTATAATTTTCAAAGTCGGGATTGCATAAACTCAATAATTGCACGTTATGATCGTACATAGATTTGACGTCACTGTTTACATTACTAGCAAAGGAGTGTCTGACATAACGCCCATGTCGCCTCCGAGCTCTCAAGCAGAAGTAAGTGAGTTGATGTATCGGATTGTCTATTCTCGAAATCTTCATCAATCTCCTAACTATATCATAGAGAACTGATGCTTGAGATAGCTTAGCCAAAATCTATTATCTATTAAGCTCACCAGTAACTGCCCCAATCCGTAGGTACCTACATCAAACTTATATCAAATCAATCAAATCAAAACACTAGAGAGATATATATAACACTAGAGAGTTGCATAGGATCCCGGTTATCCCGCAGGATAACATTTAACCTACGAGCATGTCAATCGCGAATAATGTAACATTCTAATTATGAAAATATTATTAAAATCGGTTTAATAGTTTCAGAGTTTATCAATTACAAAGAAACACACAATCATTAACATAGATGAGGTATAGGTCTCGGTTTTTAGAGACTGTTTGTTGAAGATTCTGATTTGTATCGTTTAACGGAACGAGGTCATAAAACATCACTGAAAAATCAAACCATTGTTGCCGCCAGAAACCTTACCATTAACTAAAATAGGTACAGAATACGTACCCCGAAGGCAAGTCCACCTACACTTTTGGTTGTTTAAATTTCTTTTGCAAAGTTTTTAACCGCGCTCTGTCACGCGACATATTGTATGACTACAGCAAACCTAATGTAATTTTAATCTAGGATAATAAACAAGCAATTTACGTACGCTGCTTAGTATTTGGAAAATATACTGGAAAATTAAGTATCATTAGGCACCGTAAAAAGGATTTTATGACCACAATGAAGCATGTATTGAACGTAGTATTCATACAATCAATATTTTTTATGTAGCGTAATAATATTGCCAATATTAAAATAAATGGGTAGTCATATTGTATAGTTATTTCGGCGTGTAGTACGGACTACGACACAGATAGTAGTTTCAAATTATCTTATATAGCTACATTTCGGAAAATTGGAAAATTCTGGAAAAAATAATTTCTTTTTCAATGGGATTTGTACTGAAATTTAAAGAGGACCACGTATATTGCGTCAGCGGTACTGAAAAAAGTTAACATCTTAAGTTATCTGCAAATATAAAATTTTACTAGAACCGTTTTTCAATCAAGTTTTGCATTTAGGTACCTGGAAATTCCACTGGGACGGTGTAGTTCCAGGATTTGTGCCGTTGATCTGTACGCCCGCATAAAGGCAGCATCTAAAAATTATAAGAACATAAGAATTGTGATGAATAAAGGATTTCTCTTTATTTATTACTTCCTTTCTTTCTAAAAAATCTCAAATTCAGAATAACAGAGAGAGGTGTGATGGTTTTATCTTGCCAGTCACAGTTTCGATAACATTATCGCGTTATATCGGTGTATACGAGTATATAAAACAAATAATTTATTGTAGGTAATGTCCGTCTTTGAAGATTTGTAAATAACACATCGGTCTCGTTCGTCATACCCATCCCCAAGATGGTATTGCCTAAAAATTGGCTTGTGGAGATCTAATGGCAGTCGTTTCTTGTAAAACACTGATATTCAGCCGCATCTAGTTAAATAGGAATACGACCCCAACAGAATTGGGAAGTCTACGATGATATTTCAAAGAATTAAAGATACCTGTAAAAAGCTTCCATAAGATCTCTTGCGACAATTTTGTTCGCGCCCGTGGCACAATAATACGGGCCCGGTGGTGCAGGGAAACCGCCGGTAGGCCAGCCCAGCGGCCGGCCATCCGTAGTCGTGAGGAAGAACTCCTGGTTGAAGGCAAACCACGGCTCTTCGACTTCCCCCTTCTCGCACAACAACAGGCAGTTTTTACGAAAGTTGGTAGCTTTAAAAAAGTTTGCCTTTCTGTATTAAAGGGCCAATTGCCAAGACCTATTTAAATAATTATAAGATCATTATGACTATAATTATATTTATTTTTTAATCTATTGTATAGAAACTTCCCGCTCTATGGAACTTCACAAAAAACAATAATTCACGGACACGAAGTTCAATCAATACATACAAATACAATAACGATTTACCAATAAATTTAATACCTCTGATCTGCATCGAAATCGTGCCTAAAAGGTCAGGTCTGATAAACTTAATTAAGAATTAGGACACATTTATCTTATAAATGAACCCGTTATCCACTTAATAGCCATAACTTTTAAATTAAAAGTAAGTGCATAAGAATCAGTGAGGTATGAGGTGTAGATTGTTAATATCTATATCAATTTTGACGGGACAAAACTCCCTGTAATAATGGTCTAATTAAAATGAAACGTTTGGCTTTCAATTACAAATGATATAGAGTTTTGCCTGTGAAGAAAGAAAGAAAAGTGGTGATCCATTATCAACTTTGTTAGGGAATCTTTGTTCGGAGCAACTAACAAGGATTCCACAGTCAAGTGTGATAAATGTCTAAAGTTCAAGTTCTCTAATGTAGTGAGTCTTTCTAGTCTCGCACCCACTGAAAAAAATAACTACCTCTACATTGCTGGTCGATTGAAAGTGTGAGCTTACATCGATCTCGTAAACTTTTGAAATCACGTTCAACGTAACAATATACGATTTGATAACATGGGAATTAGTTATCCAATGGGGTAAAAAAAAAAACCCCTTTTTCTATCCTTTATTCCATTAGAATAGGTGTAAATTAAATATCAAAGATATTAATTTATTGCAGTAAATCGACGATATATTGACAGATACGTATTTCTTTCTTTAAACTTATAAATCATCAAGATAATTTTATACATAACTCACATATTTATACCTATCATAGTGTATCACATGAAATATTACCTTTTTGGGTCAACCATAATGTTGTCAATATTACTTAAACAAAATATGTTTCAGTATTCACAATAAAAAACAAACTGTATGAAAATTTTTGTATCAGAGAAAACGTTACTTTTCATATTTTTTGCTTTCCTTCAAATGCCATCTCATTAAATTTAAATACAGTGAGTTTTTGTTATTTAGTTTGCTTTTGTTGTCCACTAGTGCCTTATTAAGGGCGAAGGCCTCATTTATTCAGCCCAAGTTTATCTATCCTGGGATTCTTGATACCATTTTGAAAAAAGGATGATTTAGACAAATATTTCTGAGCACCTACGCACGTAATGTGCTCTTTATATTTTTTTATAAATAAAGTTTATAGCGGCCTCATTAGTAATAGTCCCAAGCGCGATTGCTACGCTAGAGGCCGGGAGCCCAGGGGTTCTGTTCATAGAACAGTGAACAGTGTTATTGAGTTTTTCTATGAGTCTGGTTTTGTGTCCGATTAATGACAATATTACATTGTCATTATAACATGGGACCTAAACATGTGGCGAAGTGTGGCTGGTGCAGTACTTTAGTACACCTCTGCCTTACCCTTCGGGGAATACAAGCATGATCGTATGTGATGATATGTTAAAAACAATAGAAATATTATTTTAATTTAGAGAAAAAAAAACCTACAGAATAGGTGCTGATGTTCAATTCAGACTACCTATAATGCAATCAATCGGAAACATCCACACAAATCCACTTACTAGTTGCGATCGGTTTGGAAACTGCAAATCTACCGACCGTAAATTTTAATGATCCGTGACTCTCCAGAGCAATGGAGTTATCAGACAGGAAAAATAAGTTGATTCCATGATATACTAGCGGCTCACTCGACTAGGGCTTTTGGAAACTTAGTGGCTCACATTATCACTAGCGTGGAATAAAAATGTTGTTTAATGTGGCCCCACTTACAATAAAACCATTCTCGCACATTTTGGAGGAATAAAGCATTCGGATATTACGGATATACTTATATTTTATTCCTATCTGCCTCTTTAGTCCAGTGGTTGTAACTGTAAGGTACGGTAGACGTCTTGGTTTCTATTGACAGATCCAGCAAAGTATTCTTGGGTTTTCCTAACCTTGCCTAACCTTTTGAGGAATACAGATGTGGTGGTATGATATGTACGAATTCTTAACGTTGAACTGTACATTTTCGATGCAAAGATGATATAATTATTTACAAAATAACAATCAATCAAACAATCTTATCAAAGTAAGGTTGTTTCATTTTCATTGTTGATGGAGTTATGGGTTGTTTACGACTCTCTGCTATCTCCATCGATATCCCCGAAAACAGAGAAAGTTCTTCAAATATTATACTTATTATTTTTGTGATCGCATTCATCCGGGTATTAGAGGAGCTTACTCAGTATACTTATCTGTAAATCGTACTACAATGCCGTGCCTTTGTGAGAGGTTTTATTTCAACAATGTTAAGTTAGCTTTCTTGAAGCTTTTTAAGTACGTCACCTATAAGTACAAGTATTATAAAATAATAGACGATGTGTTGTGACTGTAGTTCTGTACATAGAAGGTTTAAAAAAACAAATGGGTAGAGTACCTACATAAACGACAGCGAATCCGAGTGTTGTTTTCACTGTTGAAAAACATATGCCAACTTACGCTGGGTACACCTTATTTCAAACGTCTATAGGTAAGTAAGTTAAGCGTATACATTACATTTGAGAGACATAGATTAGTAATATAACTATATCTGGTTGAAAAAAAAAACTATTATTTTTATCAAATATCATTGAACAACTCTCCCTAGATAACAAAGCTATGAAAGTTTTACAAAGTCACAATATACTAAAAATAATTATTCTTACTTGTCGGTTGGTAGTTATGCATATACGTGTCAGCCAATACAATTATATGACTTCCGCGTCTAAAAGGATCATGGTAAATCACTTGTGGGAATATAAACGTGTCCGAATTATCGTCTTTAGCTTGCGCTGTATTGCTGCCATCAAAGTACCAGATCGGCAGGTCTGTAACACAGTAAAACCGAGTAATTAATTTGATTTAAACATTGCCAGACTTTGAACTCGTAAACGTTGAATCACGTAACTCATTACAACTTTTCAGTACGTTGCTCAATACACCAGACAATGCACGTCTCAACTCCTGGCACAAATTCTTTTAAATAGAATTATATCCAATTTCTTCTGGTCAATTAGTTGCCCATATCTACCAATGTTACTCAAAGCAACTATGATACACGTATTGACATAGAAATGCCTAATAGGTAAAACTCTAGCGTAGTATATTTCCAAACGAGATTGAATTTAAATATGAAGTGGAAACTGACTTTCCAACACAGCTCCAGCATAATGATATGGCATTAATATTAAAATTATTTAACGAAGCACTTGAGCAGCAGTTACTTTACTTTTCATTATATTAATTAACAAGATTCTTGGATAATTCGCTAGAAATGTTTTAACTCAATAAAAACATAGACATTAAATTGAAACTGCTTATTTTAAATTACTTTCAAGTTTCAAAGCGGATATAATAACGCTGATATAAACAATGCCGGGTATGATTCCTTACAAGTAGATAAATTGTTTGCAATGGTATTTTTAAGGTTCTAAATAACTTTTTCAATTATTAAAATTGCATGTGAACAATATTATATTTTAATACATAGTATAATTTTGCTGTCTTAACCGACAACAAGACCAACAGAAGTCTTGTGTTGCTCTATTTACATCGGCATGCAAGAGTATGCATATAGCAAAACATGAGTGGATAAGATAAAAGATTCATAATTATTTTAACGACACAATTAAATATATCGCATATAAAACAGATTGTATGTGCATCGATAAACATAAAACCCGAACACCGAAAAGAGGGTTCTACAACTCATTTCATTTGTCGTCTCTGAATTGGCAGCTAAACAAGTAAGTACAGTCCCAACTAGTCATAAGGATGAATACAGTATACACTTACTAAAATTCAAAAGCGACTTTTTGGAAAATGTAATATCTATAATTACAGAATAAGTTCGAAAATATTTTGTTCGTAACACCATACAAATTAAATCAATGTTTAAATAAATTCGCTGTTAAATTTAGCCACATAGATATTTTATTATATGCTCTAACAAACTTGAATTTAAGCCAGGGAAAAAAAATATAGAACTAGCTTTTCCTCACGGTGTCACAAAAGGTAGCCTATGTTGTTTTCTAGGGTTCAATCTAACTCTATCTCAAAATTCATTAAATTTCAATGAGCGATTTAGGCATGAAAACGTAACATACACACATACAAACATTTCTCATTTTTATAGTATTACGATAAGTCCTTTACATTATTTATGTATTTTGGACATTCAGACCATATAGTTCTGAATAAATATATTATTTAATATTAATACATAGTAAATTTCATATTTACCCTTATTTGATTTTGGAACAAAATCAAAAGTTCTATCCTTGGAACGGACGTTTATGCCTGTCCCATCGATCCAAACATAGCTGGCTAAGACTGCTTCGCACGGAACCTCCAGGTCCTCATACTTGCGCATCGCAGCCTTGTTCAAGGGTATCGGTGTGGAATTCATCGTGAGTCCTTAAATAGGTAGAAACAGGTAGAATAATATGGTAATAGAAATAGATACTAAGTATAAACCAGTAATATTGTTTAGTTTTTATTATATTTTAGCAAATAGCTCAAAGATAAAAAAAATCTAGTGAAAGAAGAATTCGGACTCAGGTCTCTTCTTGTTTTCACTAAAAAAATCGTATTCAATCTAATAATTTTACCTCGCCTACAAGACTCGCTTCATATAAAATTATTATGCTGTCATTCAGCATTATGTACGTAGTTACTGTAAGTCGACCTTAGACACAGTTGAAAAAATGAATGACGATAACATAAAAAAAATCGATCCACTTTTATTTTGTTTTTTTTTTAAACACTGCTAAGTATATATCTATTTGTTACGAATGTAACTTTATGATACACTTATTAATAATAGTACTTACCTTAAAATATGTTTTGGATTATTTTAAGTTCAGATTTGTGATTAGAAATATCACTCATAATTTCTGTAATGTATCTGAAATTGTAAAATACATGAGCACACTGTCTTAATTCAATATTTACATTCTAAAAAAAACCATAAAAAAACTATAATCAAAAACGCATGTAAAACAGAATTCGGCTTAAAGGCAAAGTACGCTTACTTTGACTCTTAAACAAGTTCGAGATGCTTTCAATTATATTTTTTAATATTTTTGGCCCATAAATCGCGACATGATTTACATTAGAGATGAAACGGAGAGCGGAAACTATCCGGTAAGTCCTGATCTATTCGGTCTAATTTTACTATCCGATAGGTACCATGTCAATATTTAACAGATTTCCGGATATAAGTAGATCTTAAGGACGTGAAGTAGATACTTCGGGATATAGAATCTTCAGTTCTACGAGCAACGACGCGCCCTGTAGAAATGTTTAACTGTATAACTGACGTAAAGGCTGTCCGGATATCCGATATCTGCTATTATCCATATCTAGTTGTTATTTTATATCCTCTCACTTCTTTTGGGTTTAAAGTCAAATTGAGGCGTTTTGTTACTATTCTACATGGCTATAAAAAAACTGAATAAGTATTGAAACTGACCCATCTACGCATTGGAAAACAAAACAGTTTTAGTTAGTTGTTTTACATAGCTCTCTATTAATACGAAGATATACTGAATTGGTTAAATAAGAAATACAAGTCAAACGACGATTATAATCGACGTACTAAAAAAACTTTTAGCAAATAAAGTAAAACCACCTTTTAAAAATAAAGTTGTCTAAAACAGTTTCAGAATTAGGTGGCGGAAACAAAAGATCCGCGCAAATTAAAGCCACCGACTCCCAAAACTGTTTTAGACAACATTCCGACATAACGTAGAATGGTAAATACGGTATATACCTACCTAGTTACTTAAAAAATAGTTCATTCGTCTGAACACCTTAAAAAAGTCTATGATTTCCCACAACAGAGCTGTTTTTCGCAGTTTGCGTTATGCATGGTCTAAATATGCTAGCAATAAAAAACCAAGATGAGGGTCTACTCACCGAAAACAAGGGTCCCCTTTTCACAATGTAATCATAACAGTATCATTTCAAATGACAGCCAAAAATTATGTCATCAGATGTTTGTTTTTATAGATTTTGTTATCGAAATTCAATTTTATTTCGTAAGGAGGTCTCTATCCATTTTTGGCTTTAGAATTGAACCAAAGAGTTATAAATAAGATATCTTAACAGATTTATAAGACTGCTTCATCGATGTGACGGTTGTCAAATATATTTTATGTCAAAATATAGTATTTTTATCGTTTGTAAAATTTTTGTATTGGGAAAAAGTGTTTTTCATATAATGCTCTAATAGTATAAAATCATGAAACCAGAAAAACTTCACGATATATTATTGGTTATCAGTTTTGTCATTATTCAAATTGCAGTTAAACCAGCATCTAGCAATCTCTCATATGAAAACAAAAATTTTGTGAAAATTAAACAGGATCCGACTAGGTTTCAACATGCATCGGCGTTTCGTAATAAAAAAAATATATTTGCTACTCGATATTTGAATACAACTACCGAAACCGAAAATAATAAACCTGTATATGTAACACCGCGCCCTGCTCCATTGGGGATGAGCAGAAATTACAGTAAAAATCAAATTAATGCTGACCATTTTCATAATGACGGTGTTCCTAACGCGCCAAGTCTAAATAAAAAGTGGCAAGTCGGAAGAGTTAGCCGAAAACAATATGAAATCATAAATATGCTTTGGAGAAAAACAAAGATATTTGTCAATGTAGAGTCAACGACCCCCAACTATAACTTTAGACGGAATAACGAAACTGAAAGATTTATCGATAGACTTTCTGTTCTCCGTCCTTTTCACCGGTTACCACCACGCCCAAATTTGCCATCAAGTACTTCAAGTTACATTGAATTTTATTACTTAGATGAAAGTGATGAACGCGTGAAAGAATTGACTACACAGAAACATATCCACGCTACAAAACGTATGAGAGAACGCGAACTTAGAAATCTTGGTGATTTTAAATTTGTTCTTGCTGATTCTCCCATATTTGCTTTTCGTGTTGATGATCGAAATAACCAGCAATCGACAACATCCGCTATACCTATTAGATATATGCAGCCAACGAATAGGATGAAACGACGAAGAACTAGAACACATGATTCATCGTTAACAGGATTTGATTCTCTTAATTCTCTAACGCCTTCTAATAAGTTTCCACGTAAACGTATGGAACAAAATAAGATTCCAACTATAGTTACAAGTAATGTAACTAAAGAGATTGTGACCTTAAATGTAAAGAACAACACTTCAACAACTGAGTACATTGATAATGAAACATGTCCCATAACGACCGAAGCTTTAACAACATTTAATGATGCATCTGACAGTGAAAATATAAGTAGTCATACAATTAACAAGACCCATGTAACAGAACCTTCAACAGCTAATGATAGAATTAAGTTTTTCGAAATATATGATAAGCATACTCCCATTCCATATTACGATGAAAAAGGGAGATTAATAGATACGGATGATGTTGAGATTTTTGTTAGAGGAAACGATCTGAAATCAGGAAATAGTGAGCGTAAAATTCTTTTAGAACATGTGGATGAAGGCATTGAAAATGAGCGCAGTAATCCTTATAAACCAAAACATGCTAAGAAACACATAATTGATAGTTACAAGAGTGATTCTAAAGATCAAAATAATGATAATTCAGTGACTGAAATAATTAAGGAGGCTGTGACAGTCAATGCTTCAGAAAAAGTTAATGTTACCAAAAACCCGATGATTAAATTGTTACTGCGTGAATCAAACGTCACCAATTTTTTTGAACATAAGAAGAGCAAACGTGCGCCATGGACTCAGTATTCTTTTGCTGCTGCTTATGTTTATGAACCCTCCCAGGTAAATGATGATTATGACACAGCTATGACTGAGTTATATTCATCTCATACTAGATGTATAGTAAATAGGTACATACATATAATTATAGTATACGATCATCATTTAAATTCATATTCATCCACTATTGGTTGAAAGCGTCTCCTTGTAAATGCTACAGAGCTCTATCTTCGGCTTTCTTCGTGCAGTCTCTGCCTCTGCCATTGCCATTGCCACTGCTCTGCCTTCCGCAAGTCGTCAGTCATTCTGGTCGGCAGGCTACCCACACTATGCTTGCCTAGATGTGGTCTCCACATGAGAACTCGTTTGCTCCAGCGTTTGACAGTTCTCCGACTGATGAAACTGGCCAATTGCGACCTAAGCTTACTAATCCTTTGCGCTATATCGGGTAACTTTAGTTCTCTGACGGATAAAGTAATTGCGAGCATCAATTAAGAGCATTGCAATCTCTCAGAGCAACCCCGAGCATAGCTCTCTCCATAGGGCTGTGTGACTTTAAACTTGTGGACCAGTCTCATTGTGAGTGACCAGGTTTCGACTCTGTAAGTCATAACTGGTAGGACGCACGCATTGAAGACTTTCGTCTTAAATCTCTGTTATATGGGTGATTCCATCTGAATCCTCCTATCAGCTACCCTCTCGAAGTAGTTCCTACCTATAGTCCATCTAATCTAATAGGTACCGTTTGACAGTTTTGGCGGATTGAAGAATAGGGATTGGGTCAAAGAAATCGGTTCCTATCATATTTTTGTATACACACTAGATATCGTCGTCGTCATCGATAGACTCCTCAGATAGGAAACGACGACGCCATCTAGTTACATTTTTTTTTTTTTTAAAACGACTTGTTAAAGTGTCATAAAAGATCTATTTACAGAAATAAATATCATTTCATTTCATCATTTCATTTCATAAGCGGGTTTGGTCTAAGTAGTATACGTGAAGTTTATTTATACGGACATGAAATAATTTGACTATAGTATAATTTCATGGGATAGCTGTGCCTCGGCAAGGATGTATTACGATTTAAAGTACAGTACTAGTTATTTGATTATTATATTTCAAAACAAATTAATGTTCCCCAAAGATACTCATCGAAAACTTGAAAATTAGAAAAGTTTTTGTTAGCACCGGTTAGAATCAAAAAAATGGGAAATAGTCCCGATAAAATAACAAATATGGTTTATAGTCTCCGTAAAACAGGTAAAACTGATCATCAATATGTAATTTTCACCTGTCATTCGGTATTGTCAAGCTGCTGTTGCTGGTAAGAACTATCACCTAATGAATACACAGTAATATTTTTTTTCGGACCTTATGTGACCTGTTTACATTTCCAATATACATAATCATCAGTTAGCATCATTAACCCATTTATTCTCCCACTGTTTGGAATGAGTCGCCTTATAGAGCAAGTGGCGTTAGGCTATAGTCTACCACGCTTGCCTACTGAGGGTTCGCGGAGTCACATGCCTTCGAGAAGATCTCTCAGGCATGTAAGTTGCCTCACGATGTTTTTCTTCACCGTTTTATGCGAATGTGATAATTTATCAATACCTACGCACATGAAGGTGCGTAGGTTTCATTCGAATTTGAGACCTACAACTTGGCAATTTGATGGTTATATCAATAGGTTATCGCTACCCTATAAGCATAATATCGCATTTCGTGCTGATATGCATAATATCACAATTTATTTCAATAGAAGACTGCCTCATTAGTCTAGTGGTCCTAAGCGCCACTGCTACGCTTGAGGTCCTGGGTTCCATCCCCAGGTCGAGCAAAGTGTTATTGGGGTTTTCTATGAAATTCCCAGTAGCAGCTCGGAGTCTGGATTTGTGCCTGGTTAATGGCAATAGGCTCGCCCCCTATTACATGCGACCTAAACATACCGGCGAAATGTGGGTGTACATTAGTACACCTCTGCCTAACCCTTCGGGGAATACAGGCGTGATGGTATGTAATGTTATTTGAATAGAATGTGTAATGCAGAGTTCTCATTATATTAATTCGCTACTGCATAGTTACGTTATCTGAAAGTTATTTCCATAGGTACCATTTTCCCTTTTCTGCTAAGTCGTTCAGCCTTCTGCTTAATTAAACATACTAAATCATGGTGTTAGATAAAAGTTAAGCCAACCAACTAAACTTGCAACTTGTGTACTTAAAACAGTTGGAAAGTGGGTTGCACTCTTAAACTTTCGTATTTCAGGTACACTGTGACGCTGCTGGAATAAGTCCCCATTGGCTCATTACTTCTGGCTCATGTTTATCAAGGCATCACAAGAACCCTGGAGGGGAAGGCCGTTCGGCGTTTGTGACGTACTGTGGGGAGACTTGGTGGAATCCTGAACGAGTGGCTTATGTCAAGCACAGTCTAGTTCACCCACGCTTCCATCCGCGGGATAAGACACGCAGACATCTTTATAATATTGGTATTTGCTTATCACATTCCTTATCCTTGAGCTTATCCTTCATAATTTGATTATATACTTGTCTAGATGCCACATTGACCGTACCAAACGGCCCAAATAAAGTTACTCGCTTCTCACGTCAGTGTCATTTTGAATCACTTATGGATAACGTTTTTACAAAATATATTAGGGGTTAAAGTATATAAATCGCTTAACTTCAAACCCGGATAAATCCACTCTACCCTTTATGGAGATAATTAGAAAAAAAGTGATAAAAGTTTTAATTAAGGCAGTATTTTTTTATTGTGTTGCAATTATTTGGGAATACCTGGGAAAACCGTATAAGCATATAGCACCAAGATCACTTTTCATTGGTAAGTTTTGTAATTTAACCAATATTATGTTAATTCTGAAGCGATACTGTGAGTATCGCTTGTGTATATAACACGCAATTGGATTTTCGCAATGTTGTTTGTTTGTATTGCTCAGTCTAGACAAGTATATAATCAAAGCCTACATATTATATGTGTTTGCAATCGCCTTTCTTGAATATGACTAGTTAACGATAACGAACGAAACCAATTTTTCACTCCTGTACAGGGGAGAAATTACACGATTTGTCCCCGACATAGGCAATCTTTAGATTATATTTTTGTTTGAATGCGCAATTTGAATAGGTACAATTTTTTGTAGAATTTCAAATCAACATAATCTTTATTTTCTTATTTATGTTTGTTTTTTATTTAGGTCTTATTGAAGTTGTAACTTCAATGGCCTCTGCATGCAGTGGGTGGTCTCCGATATCGCTGATGTCACATCAATTTATTGCTGATGTTGAAGGGTCCCCAGCTAATGCTATAGGATGGGGTCTTGATAGGTAAACACAACAAATTAAAATATTATGCAATATTCGGAACCTCATGCTAGTCCGTCCCAATAAGACCCGGTTTTGAAGCTGTTAGTTCGGTTCTGAATCTTTCTATTGTCAATGAAATATTTTCCATAGACGTTGATATCCGTTATTGTTGTGGAAAGCTAAAGGTAGGCACCGATGAGATCACCGCATCATCTAACCAAATAGTTTTCACCTTTATATTTGTCCTACAGACGTCGTCTCGACTTGATATGAAAGGCTTTTTTCAATAGGGTCATACCATCACTTATAGAGACAAAAACTTGTTATTATTACCTTGTATTAGAATATTATAAATAGCAACTTTACCATTCAGATAAAGATAACAAAAAGGTTATGATTACATTAAGTAAAACCAAGTACGCCAAGTTATTAATAATAACAACTTAAATTGGAATCCAAGTGACTACTCGAAATCATGCGTGATTTCGAAAAAAAAACCTTTAAACGGTGTAGGGAAACATCGAGATTTCCTGTAAAGTCTGCCGACCTGGAATGAGCTAGTTTGGTAAAACTATGCAGCTATAGGTATACATTAACCTATGCAGCGGAACGAAAGAATGAAAATATAAAAACATTTATTTGAACCCGCAAATCAATCAACGTATAATATGATTAAATGAGATCAAGAGTATTAGGTACCTATTAAATTTACAGTATCTACATTGTCTTGGATTACAATAAGACGTAGGGCCCTATTATCTATGCATAACAACAACATGGTACCTACCTACCTTTATTAAATGATGATTAAAGTAGATAATGGTTACATATCTTTGTCTTTGTTCAATGTAATTTAGGTAGAATGTTACCTAAATTACATTAAAGGTCGAAACGAAAAAGGTATTGTGATAATATTAATTAGTCTGAAAGAATGGAGTCCAATTCTTGGAATATCCATAATATATACATAAATATTGTCACGCCTGTCTCCCATGGCACAAACTATAGGTTGCTATGATCCTCGCACACTACTTTCGCTTCATCTACATTCATTATCTCTCCATGCATGACCGTCGGTTTAGGGTGCCCGGAATGTGGACTTTTTAAGAACATACGCACTTTGGTTACGGTAAGTTCGCTTCCAATCCGTACTTGTTTCATCAATCTCCGTTCATCCATTCTCTCTGCATGACAAAATTCCTAACATCCCATAATACCTGTATACTTTACAGATTCGATTCACGGTATTCGTCCAATGAATTGCCGAAAACGCCTCTCATGACATACCAGAGTCAAGTTTTTTCTGATTCATGTCCAGGAAATATTGGGTATAGGTAAGATATAACCAACTGTTCTACCTAATAAAAAAAAATGTAATAGCATTCTTCAATGTTTTGGTTTGAAACAGATTTCAGTGTTGTCTCGATGTATGGACAATTTAATTAGTTTCTACACAATAAACCTAAAATTTACGACGAAAGAAAAGTCAGTGACTAATGATAACTTTAGTAAATATTAATTTCATCTGGCTAACATTGACGTAAAGTAATTGAGCACAAGTTTAATTGCGTTTTACTTTAACGTTGATGCAATTCATCTGATTATAAATTTCAACAGTTATTTCATTTTTATTTGAACTTGCACTCAATTCATACTCACGTACGAGTACATACATATCTACAATTGAAGTTATTTGATTTACACTGCCGATGACGTAATTTTACAAAATATTAAACTACCCTTTTAATTCTTTTTTTTTTTTTTCTTTTTATTGGGTAGGTAATTCGTTAACGAATGAAAAATTAATGGAAAAATCGTTACTTCAACGACTACCTTTAATGATTATTTATGATTGGTATTTCTGATAAATTTCACTTTAGAATAAAGTTTTTATATTGTTTACAGTAAAGCGAAGCGCCTTGACGAGGAAGGTGGCATCAAAAACGTGTACTGTCTATCTTTGCCGCCGTATTCAGGCGAAAAAACAGACCCAATACACGGCGGCCTACTTCTTGTCGGTGGAAAATTAGTCGCCCTATACCTACAGGTTATTTATACAATCCAAAGCTCTACACGTTATTTTATTTATATAAATTATACCTACTAAATAATTACTAACAATCAATCCGTGACTGATGCCTATTTAAAGGAGGTATTATAGTATAGGGAATAAAAAAATCCTGGAAGTCTAAGTATTAATCTGGTCATGTTTCATTTGTATACCTAGGAGCCTAGTAATCCTAATTAACAAATAGTTTTGGGACGCGAGTGAGGCCACGGGCAAGAGTTAGTAAAAATATGAATAAATAAACAGCGAATTGAAATATTTATTTTTGATATCTGGTTGTTAATTAAATTTGGCCTTTCCGTTGAGTTGAATTAGTTACCCAATTAATTAAAATTTTCTATAAATACGAACATTTATAAATAAACTTACGTATTGAAAGTTGCCTTGGATATAAGTTATAATGGTGTACCTACGTTAATTAAATTACTTATGAGGGCATTGTACTCATTGAATAATATCAAAACAAATCATAGTTACTATCATGAATTTCAGACCTTGTGTACAAAGTAAAATTATTTCTAGGTACATACTTTATTTGCTTAAAACTAAATGTGTCCGTTACTCAGATAGAATTTGCATTTAAATTGCTTCCATAACAAGTTGCATTAATTGAGGGTATTTCAAACTGCGTTTGTTTAGGAAACTAGATATATTCGCTATGGTTCTAATATTAAGTGTATTATATTTGTGAATAAATTCAAAAAATATTTATACCTATATTATTACGAATCAAAATCAGAAACCAGAATGCTAATTCTCCTTATTAAATATAGTACCTATTATTAGAATAAAGAGAATTAGTATTCTGGTATTGAAAGGGTAAAATCTCAATACTGCCAATCTACTGTCAATTCGAAGGTACCTATGTTAACCATTATATTGGTTTAAAATTGGTTATCAAATTTCTAATGAATTTGATCAATTAATCGAAACATTTAACATTGTGTATGACGACTGTTGTAAACTCGTATATAAATTCAATTAAACATTTAGAATTTGGAAACATATTTCTTAATTCTAAAAGTTTACTTGATCCGGTTCTAACTAATTTATCCTCGTTTTGGGTTTGAAATATGTTTCGAACCCAAAACAAGGATAAATCAGTTAGAACCGGACCGGATATAGATACAGCTGAGCTTCAAATAAAGAAGCATTCCATTGCTGCTTTGACCGAGTGCTTAACAAAGCTTTGCCTCGCAGCGCTTGTCATTTCCTGTTATCGTGAGAACCTAACTTATTGGACGCGTGGAGGTTTCTCTAGGGGCTTATCTACGTTAACTCTAACCTACTTGGGGAAAGCCTTGACTAAATATCCTAGGTCCCCTACCTGAGGCAGAGGCCGTCCACAATCACACCATTACGGTGTTAAGCTTCGCGCTGTCATTCGCTCTATGATTTTCGATCTTCTTTAACAATCTTATCATTAAAATACGTGTTCCTTGAACGTAAAACTTTATTTCAATACATGTCATGCTTAAAAGTTACACGAGCCCAAAGATTGGTAATTTTCAATGAATACGACCCAACTTTATGCTAGTATTTCAAGATAATGTATCAATACAGAACCATTTTGACTCATGGGGAACCCAGATAATATAATGAATATCCTTTTACATAAAAAATAGTCGACGTAGTAACTATATTAAAAGTGTAATCTCCAAATTTCGGAACAAGAAATAAGCGCGAAAATGTTGCAAATGTATTGTTGTTTCACCTTTCGGGGCCGCGTTAGCATTGTGAGGAATAGAGACAGCGACAACAGTACAACATTGTTGCGTTCGCGAGGGACACTCCTCTTAACTATCATGAAGTTGAGTTCTATTTTAATGAGTTTTAGAACGGTTTTTTATCTGCAGGAGGAACGACGTCCTTGGGGTGACCAATGTGCGCAGTACACAGGTACTTGGCGACTTGTCCCCTGGGTGCTTGATGTGGCTCGAGAGAATGAGGAAGTCGACGCTTTTACCCTCGAAATCTGATTTAGCTTTTATTATTATATACATTTTTTTTTTTTAATTTTATATACTTATTCATTTTTTATGTTATTTATTGTTTTTTATGTGCTTATTAGACATGTTTTATTGTGTATTTTAATTTTGTTTATAAAGAATGACTTTTGTTGTATATTCACCTATTGTTTTAATTAATTACATCTAAGTAGAGTTCTTGAGGGTAGTGTAGGGCGCCCGCGCGCTGGCCAGATGGAGTAGCGACTTTCGGAGGGCAGCTGGCAATGACTGCATAAAGAAAGCCGCAGATTGGGCTCTAGTATCCTTAGTATGAAACAAAGCTGTCTTGCAATTGAAGAATCATCTTTCCTAATAGCACAGCAGGAGTACCTAAACTGAAATTTTAAGCTTTTACCTGCATTTAACACCGAATTACACATACAGACGCAGTATATACAGCCAGTTGGTATACGATATACCTACCAACTACAGCAGTTAGAGCCCTGAGGCAGCATTGACTTGCCTCAGAGGCAGTCAGTCTGTATCTTTTAAAAAAAGAATGAATGAAATGAACAATCTGATGGTCAGATGACACTGGCATCATGTAGATATCTAACTTGATCGAAAGTTGCCGAATAGGTTTCTAGAGTCGACACTCGCATCAATGAAAATATCGGCCAATGATACGAAATTTTAGTAGAAACACAGCAGTTATATTCATAAAACTATCTTGTAATGCATTAAATAAAAAACGTACTACAAAACTTAGAGAGACTTTATTTATCACTATCAGATAACAAAATACAATGTTTAAAACAAAAGTTTTACTGGTGCTCACACAACTCAATTTAAATGCAACTTGTGAAAACTATTTCTATTAAATATATTCTTGTATACAGGGTGGAAAGGACATCGACGCACATCCGCTTACCACGAATTCAGTACCTACATGACTCTGGACTCCCTTGCGTTGTTATTTTTCGTCGGTTATGAAAAAAATATCTTTGTGTGAAAATGCAGATTTTTTTCATAACCGATAAAAAATAACAACGCAAGGGGGTCCAGAATCATGTACTGAATTCGTGGTATACGGCTGTGCGTCGAAGTCCCTTCCACCCTGTATACACATTCCTGAAAGTTAACAATGGATATCTTAAATAGTCATCTTTTGCAAACTGCGCTGAACTGTTATTGTTGCTAATGTATAAATAAATAGTTTAACGAAGTCAGGTTAGTATAAACATTGTAATTTTACACAGCGTCTGGGCTATTCGTCATGTTCGAAAAAATCACAATAACTGTTATGGTAACTGTAACATCAAAGAGTTCACGTGCAATCGTTGAATATACTCCTCGTAAATTACTTTACAATATACGTAGGTACTTATAAAGTACACTCGTTCTTTGAATTTTATATAAATATAAGTTATAACCTCAAGATAGCCTCCTCCCTTTTTAAGTCTGAAAAAAACAAGATACGATCGTTCCTGCATGTAATCAAAACCATATTTGATTGAATGGTGTGTTGAATGATAAATGATAAATGATGAATCGAAGTGCCTAATTAGGAAAATTTTTGGTATTGGTCTCGTATTCAAATTCCTGCGCCATTGAATCGTTCGCCATTCGATTACAGATTTATATAGCAGCAAAACAAAGGTGCCTACTGAAGAGGGATTTCAGAGGATTCAGCTTGAATACCCACTCGGGCTTATTAAAGATTTCAGATTAATTTATGAGCGCTGTTATTATCCATTTTTATGAACGCTATAAATCTGAGAAGACGTTAGCACAGTGATCACGTGCTGTTGTGCACAATGAGGATGGATCAGGGGAGATCTCTCGCATGTGCCCAATCATTGCACTCTGTTGGTTTTGTGGGTGGTCTTTTATGAAGGCATAGTGTCACAAGGTTACACCCCCTCCATATGTAGTTATGGTGGCCACGGACGTGGTTTTAGTGGGTAAGAATACCATACTCCCCGATCCCGATCCCAGAAGACCGGTCTCCCTTTGAAGGTTCCCCGTAAACAAAAACAAAAAGTTACAAAATTCAAATCAGTTAACTGGGTTGAAAAGCTTCCGTTTCGTTTTATAAAAATTAATAGGTATATCGTGGAATAAACAAAGATTTTTTTAATGAAAATAAATTACCTTTCATTTACATTTTCCACAGTCGTCTTGAAGATTAATTAAATGTTTGATGAAACCTACCTACCACCCGTGCCCGGCCATATTCATTGTGAAAACTGTTCACAAACCAACAGAGCATCATAAAATCATATTTGAAATGAATCTCATAACCACAAAGGTTTCATCCGATATACAAGTGTGGTTAACTTTCAGTGGTTTCAATCAAAATATTTTTTGTTCATGACGTCGCGCATCCATGACACGTAGCCTGCGGTGCGGGTGTAAATTCCATACTTGCCACGCTTGCCGCATCCATCGCCAAAGCTCGTGATGCCCTGTCAATGTAAAACGTGCATTTAATTCAAAATACATCTAGTATCAAAAAGTTTACAAAAATATCGATAATTATTATATGAACAATCATTAATATTCGAAATACAAAAGCTGCATGACTTGCAGAGCTTGCTGATAACAACAAGGTAAGACGTGACTAAGCGTTGGTGAAATATATATTTGAAGTGTTTCGTGTTAGATTGAATAACCCGGATATATTAGACTCATTGAGGCTGCGCGTTCCAAACACCAGGTTGCGGCGGGCGCCGAGGCCACAGCTTTTAGATATCCCAGTGGCTCGCACTAACATAGGCAAATTGTTGTAAGAGCCATACGGTTAATAAACAGCGCCTCACAAAGGGTAGACATTTTTAATTGTTCTGTGGCGGAATTCGCGGTACCTAGTTAAGTTATAGATGATAATCACATTATCGCATTGGTTGTAAACCTGTCATGATAGTGTTAGATTGGAAATAAATAAACAATGCTATTAAATACCTAATGGGGACACTCCACTTAACAGCAACCAATTTAAATCTTAAAATTTCCATTGTGGACTAAACCCAGAAAAATAAATTTCAGACATTTAATGTGCTTACAGACCTACATGCTTATTACAAAGTACATATTACCCTCGTTACATTACGGCTTCGTGCCGTTTAATTCGGGATTCACAAAAAAAATGCCTCCACCGCTCGATAAGCTGCCTGCTTTCTTTAAATTGTAAATGTCACGTCCATTTTATTGTGATTGAAGAAAAAATTTTTGGACCAAGCTCGTGACCCAATTTTTTGCAAAACGCTTTACGGACAGAGAAATAAGGGCTATTTTTGCTAACAATGCAGCATTACAATAAGATGATAAGGAGAGACATGTGGTGTCATGTTCAGCGTGAACTGTTTCCTACACGCATAAAAAGATGATGACAACGGATCAAATGCCATGTGGGTTGGATAGTGGATAACATTTTTTGACCATTTTGATAAATCACATTGTGATTCAGGGATGTGTAATCGTGTGGTTATAAATCCCGCTATAAATTCGCTAAAAACGTGGTTATTTAAATTGGTTAAAATATTTTTAGGGCTTCTGTCTACTAAGTTGATGATTAACATTGGTTTCCAACAACAACTAGCCCCATAATGATGTTTTCCAGCCACAGTATTACTGCACATTTAATTAAGTTTAGACTATTTAGAGGACGTAATTACTTTAAACTGGGACAGATTCAGCTAAGCCACCTTCAGTGGTCACTGTAAGCGCAGGTTTCTATTTATTTACAGGAAAACACACACTAACATTTTGCCAGGGCTGTCATACATTTATTTAAAAACTTCAGGGGGGCCCAGACAATGTTACATTTCCATGTCGAAAACGAAGTTAGATTAATCTGAAATGTATGGAATTGGCATAATATTTCGATATGTCACGTGATGAAATTACGTCAAATCCATACATTTCGGATATCTAACTTCGTCATCGATAATGAAGATGTGACATTGTCTAGGGGCCCAGGACATTTTTATGCCGATATTCTTTTGAATACATATTATGCATAAAATACTGAATTTCTCAGTCCCTACTGACTGAAATGCAAAAGTAGGATAATCTGAGGATAACTTTTGACTCAAACGAAATTGTAGAGCTTCCTTGGTAGCTTCCCTTTCGTTCGTTCTGAAATTGGTATGAATTTCAATACAAATCTAAAACGACATGTCATAATAATTGGGGGAAAAAAAGATTTTTCGTCTTTAGAATTCCATAGACGTGTAAAAGTTTTTGGTGTAGATTATTAAGGACGTTCGTTCATATTCAGTTTAATTTGTTCTTTCATCGTATTCATGTAACACTCAAATAATTGCTCCAGTTTGTGAGGAAACTGTGCTCAGCTGATTGTTTACATTGTCGCCGTTTTGTAAAAAGCGGGTCGGTGCAAAGAAATTCTCCTGAAATCTGTCGAAAACAATTCTTTAGGCAATTCTCTGATTATTCAAAGGTTTTTCCTTGGAGTGCTTCTTTGCCTCTTTACTTTAAAAGCCTGACAAATTTCCTAAATTTACTAG
This sequence comes from Subacronicta megacephala, assembly GCA_958496365.1. Taxonomy (NCBI): domain Eukaryota; kingdom Metazoa; phylum Arthropoda; class Insecta; order Lepidoptera; family Noctuidae; genus Subacronicta; species Subacronicta megacephala. The sequence goes on from OY292518.1 coordinate 7,917,061, forward strand.
GTATATCATTGTATTAAAATGTTCCTGATTCCTAAATGTTATTTTAGTTTGAAATAAATGAGTATACAATCGGGGCCTAATAAATTACAAAAAGTAAATATTTTACTACACTATCGTAAGATGTATGTTTGTTCACGAGCCTTATGAAGCTGTTGGTGGTTCCACGCTGCAAAAATATTTGTCTTACATGTTTTGTTTGTTCCATGCCAGATCTACCAAATATCATGTAGGTACTCGTATATTTTAGTAAATGTCCGGTTTCTACTGTTAAAATAAAGAAAAGATAATAATTGTGAAAACAAAGTCACTTATAAGGATGCTAAACGCCCTCCTGACTGCCGACCCTGAATGTGATGTGTTTGCTGATGAATGGAAGAAAGTAATGCGTGCTTGTCTGGTGTGTGGTTTTTATAGCCTAGTGATATACACTAGGCTATCAAACGAAGTCAAGCTCCAATCGACTAACAATCTATTTGTTGAGTCCTATATGGTTCCCTTGACAGGACCATCTCTATTTCTTCCACAAATATAAACTAGGATTGTAGTTTGTATTTCTTTCATTGTAGGGTCGCAAACTTCGGATGATCAAAAGTTTTTACTAAAAACTCCTCACGGTCACCTATGAGTCACTCTGTGAACGGGTTACATTAAATGAGCGAGATACCCTTTCAACTCTATGCCATTATATTTGGGTAACCCTTACACTATAAACGGTGTCTTTATTTATTTGGTTGTTATTTTTCTTGGAGGGAGTTCAGTTTTGTGTTGTATTTTTTATTTTCAAGAATAAAAATCTTCGAAAAGGAATAGGGAAGTATGTAAGTAAACCCATTGTAATAAATAACGCCTTAAATAAGGAAGAAATGTACTTAAATAGTATCTCATAAACGCTCTTATCTTGTATTATGGGCTATAAATTTCGGTCTTAATCTAAATAAAAATCCGGAATTTTCTTATAGGAAGGATAAAGTCCACCTCACGTTGGTAGCTCCACTGAACTGAATCGACGAAATCTTATTAAAACGCTAATATTGTAAGAGGGCAGTTTCCTCCGTTTTTTAGCGTATTAAAATATTTATCCTTTTAGGTACTTACGAGATACCTAAAATTCTATATTTTGAAATTAGAATTGGATGTTCAACATACCATTTTTGTATAGTAATCCTTTTTTTAAATGAGATAGTATTTGAGAAAAAAGGTTGAGTAGTATTTAACAAGAGTGCAGTGATAGCGTAGTGATAATGACCATTGGACTATCAAGTCAAAGGTCTCGAGTTCGAATCCAAGGCACGTACCTCTAACTTCTCGAAGTAATGTGCGTATTAATAATTTATTATCACGCTTAAACGGTGAAGGAAAACATCGTGAGGAAACCTGCATGCCTGAGAGATTTTCTTGATGGTGTGTGAAGTCTGCCAACCCGTAGTAGGCTATCTGTGCCCAGCAGTGGGACAATAAATAGTTTGACGATGATTTTATACTAAAGCCCAATCCCTCTCGTATTGAGAAGAGACCCGTGCCCAGCAGTGGGACAATGTAATGGGTTGAAGAAGAAAAAATTAAAAATTGAACCTTTTCGTGAAGTAATAATTGGGTACCGTATTTGGTTACTTATTCAGTAGCTTATTAATTTTCCGTGGTTAAGGGTATCAGTATGCTCTAAAAAAATTGTTTCTCTCCGATTCCCTTTCAATTTCCGACTAAAGTCCTCTCAACCTCGAGTAAAATAAGTTTTTGACATAGATTTTTTTAGTAAATTTATGCGCTGTTTCATTGTTTATTGTAGAATATCCCTACTAATATTATAAATGCGAAAGTAACTCTGTCTGTCTGTCTGTCTGTCTGTCTGTCTGTCTGTCTGTCTGTCTGTCTGTCTGTCTGTCTGTCTGTCTGTCTGTCTGTCTGTTACGCTTTCACGCCTAAACCACTCAACCGATTTTGATGAAATTTGGTACTGGGATAGACTAAAGCTTGAGAAAGGACATAGGCTACCTATTATTGCAAAAAATAGTTTTGAAGGGGTTGAATAGGGAGTGAAAGTTTATATGGGAGTTCGTCATTGTTCAAGATAAAACCATGAAACTTTATATTAAGGCACTTGATAAGAAATAAATAAATATTTGTTCTAGCGTTTTTGAAATTTCGATCTGTGTGGGGATGAAATAGGGGATGAAAGTTCGTTCTAGAAGTCCAAACAAAGTCACGCTATCAAGGTTAACCCTGGAACCGATTTCGATGAAATTTGGAACAAAAATATACTAGACCTTGGGAAAGAATATAAGCTACGTTTTGTTAAAAAAGGGGTTGAAATAAGGGATGAAAATTTGTATGGGAGTTTGACATTGTTGAAGATAAAACGATGAGACTTCGAATTTAAGCACTTCATAAGTAATAAATAAATCAATAAATATTTGATACGGGATTTTTGAAATTTCAAACCGTGTGGGGATGAAATAGGGGATGAAAGTCCGTTTGGATTTTTACGAAATTTGGTACAAAAATAGCCTAGACCTTGGGAAAGGATATAAGCTGCGTTTATATTTCGGTAAATAATAAATTTGGGCAAATTTTGTAGTCTACTCAAGCAAAGAGGCGGACGAAAAGATATGTGAGGATAATTTGCAATTTCCCGCTAGGATTGGAAAAAACTAAACAGTAATAATCGTGTTGTCACGCGGGCGAAGCTGCGGGCGGAAAGCTAGTAAGATATATATTTTCAATTTTGAGATAATTACCTGTAAGAAATATCTCATTGTACGATCCCTGCAGAGCAATGGCCCCCCGGAGTCGCCTGCGCAGGAGTCACGACGACCTCGCCCCGCGCACACCATATCATCAGTTATTGCGTATTGCCAGTACGAACGGCGGCATACACCTTGCTGTATCGTCGACACCTAAAGAGAAAGATAATTTTCTTTTGAAACCATAACTTGAAGGCTCGATAAAACCTTTCATGGCAGAAGTAGAACTAAAACACGCTTGTTCTAGTTCTCTCTCTCTCTCTCTCTCTTTGACTACTGCCATAATTCAAGAGCTGTGTGGATTTTTTTTAACTTATTGTTAAAGGAATTTCTTGAACGCAAGTGGATGTCGATAATACTCGTATAATAAGTCCCAGGTGACAAAAACAAAAATAAAGGAAACCTTTAGATTCCTGGGATAGCTGATTCACATCATAATCCGAAACTACGAATTCAAAAAAGGTTCTTGTGGAATTCATACCCTGGTCTGACAAGCTGTCGAGCATGCCATGCGAAGAACCTAATGTTATTCCTACAAATAATTACTAAAATAATATATCCATCATACCTACTCAAGTCTTATTGTTTCCATCGTCAATCGTTGTCAACAACAGCTTTTGTCAGAAGCGAATATCTATAACCGTCAGCGCACTTGATTTTCTTCTTCATAACTTCTAATATTAGAAAGAGGAAAGTTTGTTTGTAATCGATAAATTCTGAAACTACTGAACCTTTCACCATTAGAATGCTACATTATTCCAGATTAACTTAGGCTATGTAATATATCGCGGCATAACTGAAATCTCCTTCGAGCGAAGCTGCGGGTAAATCTAAAGTTAAATATATAGGTATTTACTAAAGTAGGTACTCAAACATCTAGAAGCAGTTTCTCCGTGACCACGGCCAGTGCATTTCAATCGAACTGTTAAGAAAAAGGTTTACGCAGCTTAAATTTGTTAGCCGACGTAAACACGATTAGGTAGGTATATTTAAAATTTATAATGATTGAGTACTAAAATAGCGGTATCAATTTGAGCGGTATCAAGACTTCTATAAAACAAATATATCATTGTATAAAACCTGATTTGAAACATGAACAACAACATCAACTATGAACATATTTTACAACATTTTTAAAACGGCGGGAAGATGCTGTCTTTTAATATCAAAAATATTTTTATTAATTATTTAAAGCATTATGGGCGGCTAAGTAAAAAATTGAGTAGGACTAATTCCATCTCGCCTGAGAGTAGTAACTAATTACTGACTGGTACCTACCAATTTACTAAGATAAATTCTAAAAAAACGAGTATCTTTTGATTCATAAAAAAAATACTGAAGCGAACTTTAAATTAAAAAGAAAGTCAAGACTATCTGAAACATTAAGTTTTTAATTAACCAACGTTTTTCATCGATTCTTCATTAAAGTTTTACTATTCAGGGGTACAAAACAATTTGTATTTGTCCCTACTAATATTATAAATGCGAATGTAACTCTGTCTATTACGCTTTCACGCCTAAACCACTTAACCGATTTTGGTGAACTTTGATACTCAGATAGACTAAAGCTTGAGAAAGGACATAGTCTACCTTTTATCTCAAAAAAAGTCTTAGAGGGGTTAAAATAGGGGGTGAAAGTTTGTATGGGAGTACGTCATTATCTATACTAATATTATTAAGAGATTACCCCTACAACCTCACAAACTTTACGTTTGTGAGGTTGTAGGGGGTAATCTCTGGATCTACTGAAACGATTTTGAAAATTATTTCACCAAAAGAAAGCTACATTACTCTTGAGTGACATAGGCTATATATATTATTCCGTAAAATGAATAGAAAAGTATAGTCAACGCAGGCGTAGCCGCGGGCGGAAAGCTAGTAGTTTTATATATGGACAATTCATAAACGTGGGTCACACAGTTCATTCTATATCACGCACGAGCCATAATCTTTCATGTACACTCATCCAGACTTGAAACAAGTACTACTAATCAACGGTATGTCATTCGAATATTTATGCTGTACATGAAAGAAGACTGTGACCAGCTCGAAAGTCAATCCACCTCTCAAATCCGTACTGTCTTTATATTGATAAATCCTTATTGATCGTTTGCTACCTGAACAGGCGGCGGAGTATTTTGCAATTGATTTCCCTCGTCCCATAGTTACGACCACGGGATTTGTGATATTAGAGATACTCTATCTTGGGAAATAGTCGGATCTTATATTATTCCCTACTTCATTGACCATGCCGGGCGCATAATAACTCATCAAATATGGATAAAAATAGAAAGTAGATAGTGGAATTTTGTTAGGACACGTCTACTCGACACTATTCATTATCGTTAACGAAAGGAGGTGGTTATAGCAGTGTTGACAGCTTTCGTCACGTGTATTCGGCCGTGTTTTGCCTTCAAGAAATTTTAATGAATTGCGAAGCTTAACCCGTCAGAATCGCTTAGCTGAAATATCTCATGACGTATATTATTCACGTTAGTGTAAGCCTGCAAATTTGGGACGAGACGGGACGGTATCGTGTACGAATAAAATTAACATAACATACAATCACGCCAGTATTCGCCGAAGGGATAGGCAGAGGTGTCCACCCACACTTCGCCGGTATGTTTATGTCCCATGTAATTAGGGCGAGCCTATTGCCATTAATCCGGCACAAATCCAGACTCCGAGCTGCTACTGAGAATTTCTTAGAAAAACCCAATGTTATTCGCTCGACCCGGAAATCGAATCGCAGACCTCTAGCGTAGCAGTCACGCTTAGGACTTATAGACTAATAAGGCAGTTGGCGTTATATGTTAATATAATTCCTTTTTTAACAATTATCAAGCAAAATGTTCAAGCTCCACGATATAATCGATCACGATAAGAGCATATATTGGTTGGTTTCATATACTTAATATAGATTTCAGCCGACGCTTAAAATCGGTCTTGCCGACTCAAAACGAGTTCGTTATCACCAGAGAGTAATGAAGCGTTAATTCTGTAAAGTTAGTTCTTAGGATAATTGGGAGATTGTTGATAGAACTCTGACGTGGAAAAACTTGTTCAAAAGTCTATAATTTACAAATGAAATACAAAGAAATAGTCTTCAATCATGCAAATTACAGACTTCAAACAAACTCTGAATTTCCTTTTGAATTTTCACTTTCAGATTACTCAAATCACCGAATAAACAATAGGCTGATTGTTGCTATTTTCAGACTAAACTATAGAAACCTATAAAAATTACTCTTGAGAAAAGCTTGAGTAGGTACAGTAGGTTCGAAAATTAGTTATGACTTAAAACAAATTACTTAGGCACAAATGAGCTTTCGCCGTAGAAGGTAATTAATATAGAAGCTACTTACATACATTATAAGGACACGAGTTGAACTGGCATTAACATTAACATTAACATTAACTGGTTTTAACGGTAATTCATTAGAAAAGATTGAATAAATATGATTTTAACATATGTATAGAGCAAAGTAAGTGAAATATGGATGTAAATGTAATGTAACGCCAGCCAGGCTTTCATATCTGCAATGTTATGTGTATGTATTATTAAATTACAACTACATAAAGTATGAAAAGGTACAACAACTAGTATAGGTATCTCAATTAAAAAATACACTATGTAACAACTTCTTTGACTCATAGTATTAGAAATTTCGGACTCATCCGTAATATCATTTTATATAATTATTTAAATAACCTTAGTACCTAACACTGTCTACGTATTACTAATATTTTACGAATAATGTTATTGTATTTTTGTAATTGGCCATCTAACGCTTTATTCAACTGTTTATATTGTATTGCATTAGATGTAAGTTTTCCTAAATTTATTAAATTAAAATTAAATAAATAGCTGCTATGTTATATGTATGTTTTAAATTACAACTACATAAAGTATTAAAAGGTACTTACCCAATAAGTGCAGTTATAGCCTTGTGATATGACCATAGGACTGCCATGTCAAAGGTCTCGACTTTGAATTCAAGGCGCGCACTCTGACTTTTAGAAGTCAAGACCGTATTAATACTTAATTATCAGGCGCTTAAACGGTGAAGGATAAAATCGTGAGAAAACCTGCATGCTTGAGAGATTTTCTCGATGGCGTGTGAAGTCTGCCAACCCGCAGTAAGCTAGCGTGGTTGACTACAGCCTTATCCCGTGTCCAGCAGTGGGACAATATATGGGTTGATGATGACCCAATTAATTGATAAGTATTAAAAACAATTTTTCGCCATGCCACTCATAAGTGCTTATTTAATGTGATGCAAACATGCAACTACATTCCTATAACCTTTGGTCTTACTTATTCATATTTAGCACCCGCTGAGTCTTAGTAGTAGTAGTACCTAGTCTTTATTCGTCTCCTGTGGATATAAGTGCTCGAAACACAGTGTAAGCGGCTAAGTGTAAACACAGAGTCGTATACAAGTTGCAAAAGCAAATAGAAGAAGTTTGAGGATCATGGTAACAATGTGCGCATTGTAAATAATCTAGGTAATTAATTATCTAAGTATAGGTATACCACCATTCGTATATTAACAAAATAAACGTGTTTATTCCTTCAAGGATCAGGTAAAACTGTGAATTTTTAACAAGAATTTAAAAATCATTATTGCATTTTAATGTAATTGGTAGTATTGGCACCTATTTTTTTTCTGTGTTGTGGCTGTAATGTCACTGCGACCACAGTCGGTCTATTGTGATCGCCACTTTTTTAATTTAGAGTTCACCGCTAATCCCTGCGGCTGCTATAAACTGCAGGATTTTCTTAGGGGTGAGCTCCCTTATTTCATCTGGGGTTAAGACGTGTTTCCCCAGATGTGCATTGCGCTTGTGTATCAGCGGTCCGCATTCCCCCAGAAGGTGAAGTGGCGTTTCATCAGCCTCTTCACAGTATCTGCAGGTTTGCGTGTCGCTCAGCCTTAGGTTGAACATGTGCTTGTTTAAGCAGCAGTGTATTGGCACCTAACCTAATAGATTTTCTTTATCTTTTAATATGCCCGATTCTCTTATACTTCGTGGATGCTTTTACAAACCAAAATAACTCGCACTAACATCTAAACCCAAAACTACTATTTCAGGCCGTATCACAACGTGTTATTGCGATCGTTTTACGATTGACAGAGAGGAATGGCACTCTACATAATAAACCACGCCATCCCTTACTCACAACAACGGTGTGCCTCTGTATGCATTACAAATATCTTTTCCGGGCCGCGAACCGTAGCATAGCAACCGTTTGTTCGACTACTGGACCAATCTAGATAGATAGATAGATAGATAGATAGATAGATTATTCTTTATTGTACACAAGAAACAAAATACAAAACAAACGAAGTAAGTAGGTACAAAATCCAGCCATAAGCCTTTTCCAGACCCCAGTAATAATATACCGTAATACAAACCTGTGCTTCATGCAGCACTCTAGTGCCGTGAACGTCAGTGGGTCTCTTCTTGCCCCAGCCTAGTATGACGCAGGAGGTATGCGGCGGCAAAGGCAGACGGGCAGGCGGTAAGCAGGCCACGCCATGCCCTAGATCAGGCCGCGCGGGTGCAGGCAAACTGACAAATGAAGACATACATATAAACAGACTTACAGGTACTTCTTTTAATATTATTAATGTTATGCCCCACAACAACCATTGCTTTGATCGCATTTTTCAAATAAAAATTAGTAAAACAGATTACGCTAACTTATAATTCAAGACGATAACCTTCGAACGCGAGAGGAAAATCTTTGATATTTTTTATTGGGTCGGTGTCGATACAGGAACTATTTGAATAAGTGGGAAACGATTGGATACACTGGGATATTTGGAATGTTTATTGAAGAAGTATGTATATTTATTTGTACCCAAAAAGGATTCAACCCAAAAAATCAGTAAAGGATTACCATCTGTTTCAGCACAAATTCTGAAAAGCTATTTTGCCTGGCCCGTTTGATAGACAAAAACAGAACTTAAAAACAAGGAACATCGATCCTCAATCCTCAAGCGTTGTAGCGACCCTACAGTTTGATAGTTTCCTTGTTTACCCCAAAATATGCACAACGTTTTTATGAATAAGTTTTCAATAGGGCTGTGGCACAGAATAAATAATAGTACAGGTAGTTACATATTTATAAATAAACAGTATGTATAATGAAGTTATTAAAATGAATATGCAATAATATCGTAAATTCGGCCATATCGTTTTCGTATATACTTCCAATTTCATCTACACATCTTGATAAATGTAATTTTCATGTTTATCATAAAACTTATTATTATCATGATAACAATACACCTTTTTTCCCACTGACATGGTCATTATAATACATTTTTACTTTATGTATGTTTTTATCGTTACGATGGGAACGTAACAGTGGAGAGTTCATATTTTACATTATCAAGAAATAACGTAAAAAAAATTAATAAAATAAAATCAATATTACCCAGTCTCTAAGGCTTAGGGTTGACCTTTGAGGTCAGGCTGTGATAAAATTGATAACTCACTATAAAAGGCCCGCGGAGGAAAATATAATGCGACAACCTCAGAGTTCAGTCAACCCAGACAAAAAAGCAACATTCGCACGAGTCTGTGAGAACGTAGCCTAGATGTATAATTATTTTTCTTACAAAATCACCTCATCACCTAACGCTAACCCATACCATACGTTTGGCTCCGCTTCCAGTACAACCACAAGGAAATGAATATACTTTTTTTACAGGAAATAATTAATGGTATTTATAAATATAAAATAATATCTATCCAGTTATAGCTGTTACTTTGTTATAGGTACCTACCTATATCCAAAATAAACGGGATAATATACTTCCAGGTTCAGATTGCCTATATGTTTACGTCTATTCATTTTATCATAGCAGAATTGAAGTCTAATGTTATCTGTATCACATTTTTTTCTCTCACATGTAATTTGCATCTAAAATCTATGAAAATCATTGTTAAAATAGGTTTTCATTACTCCAATATTAGACACTCTACAATTATAATAGGTAGGTGTAGGTAGGTATTCGCTTAATAAACCGAACAGAACAAACCCCTACCTTATGTAGGAAGGTTAGTACTAAATCTAAGGCTACGTTCAATTCCCCAAAAATAGTAAACGAAATTGATTATTATCAGTGATAATAAGTTCGTCCTCAACTTGTTAGAAAATAAACAAATAGCAATATTTGAAAATAAATTTATCCTTTATATAATTTCATTACTCTATTAGCCGATAACAGGGTATTATTACGCGTCTTTTATGTGCTAGCAGTGCTAAGTAAGCTCAGTTTAAAACAATTTAGGGCCAAATTACCGAGGTTAGGCAATAACGGTGATGTAATGTCGTCATAAAGTATGGTAAGTGGTAGGTACCGTAGCATGGCAACATCGTTGACGACGGTGTCAGGGTCATAGCGGGGATGGATGACGGCCTCGGTGACCTTCATCTCCAGCTCGCCGCGGTTCCGGAGCAGCAGGTCGTGCTCGCCCAAGCGCACGTACAGGCGTTTGCGCACGCAATGCGCTGCCGTCACCACCCAGCGGAGTGAGACGAGGGTGCCGCCACAAAATGCTTCCTGTTGTGAAAAAAACTTTTTTTTTATGACCTTTAAAGATGTTAGTTTGTTGTTAGTTGGTTGTTTAGTGTCTATGTCTTTATTCTGCTACCTAATGTTAGCAGAATAAAGACATAGACACTTACTTTCAAAGTAATAATTTCATATTATTGACGATCCGATTCACGCAAACGAGAGCTGGGAAAATATTTGTATTTTGTTTACTTGTCCACTGAAGTTACGTCGTTTCAAGCATTTTCAACAGGTGCTGAATTTGTTTTCGTCAAATCTTGCTTATCCAAGTTAAGTAGCTTCAAGACGAAAGATGACTTAATAAGATCTTTAGGAGTGGAAACTTGGTTTCGTACTCGGTTTTAAGATGTTGAATATACTTTATTTACTTTTTCGAAACAAAGTTCCAAAATTTAAAAATATTTTATTTCTGCAAATAGAGAAGATAATTTCAAAGTAAGCTCTATCTATCTAGAATTTTATGCACCAATAAAACCTACCCAGAATTTTAAGCACAAATTTTCTATTGCTGCGAATGCAATAATTTCTTTGGCTATCTGCCATACAGGTACCATAAATAACATTCTGCGCGCAAGGGACATAATCGCTATAATGGGCCATTTGTAGTAGCTTACTACTACGTTTTACCATTTAATGTAGCACACATTTTCTTTAAAAATGATTAGTACACTGAACTTATCATCCCTAATGTGAATTCAAATTTTCAATGTAATATTTAAAATTATAATCCAAGAATGAATCGTTTCGGTATAAACATGCTATAAAGATACAAATTATTTTCAAAGAATTGTCTTTTTTGTTATACTACTCTGTTTTTATAGGGTAGGTACTCTGGTTTGCTATTCCCTACAAGGCCCGCGAGTGTCGTAAAAGAGGTATTCGCATCACAACTTTCTTAAAATGAATAAAATAACGTCTACTTATTTTTTATGAAAGCTACAATATTGTAAGTACAATCATTTCCCAAAATAATAACTTGTTAAGAATAAGTTGTTGTTGTTGTTAAGAATTTATATCTATGAATACGTCCATCCTTTAGATAATTAATTATTATTTTATTGACTTGCATAAATCTATATTTTTAATGCTAATTTGCTTTGATATTTGAAGATATTTATATTCCCAATGGAAGATTACATTATAAGCCGCAAAACCAATATTTATTCGGAAAACTAGATCATAGAAAATTATCCTGCTATATTTAAATATATTTGGGCCAAATTGTAATTTATTCCAAAACTCCATTTAAAATTTACTCGTCGCTTCTAAGCTACTCGTACTCGTAGCTTCTTTCTTCTTCTTCTCGTATTTATATGAGACCTATAAGATGAGTGAAAATAATATAGGTACCTACCTAGCTAGTTACCTATAAAGATATTGAATTTTATTAATATTAGGGCAGAGCCTACATAACCTTAATTGCTTTTAAACGGGTATTAAGACTTACCTAAGCGAGAGTAAAAAATATACAATTTTATATTCCTTCTGTCAAAATATCCCAATCTAATTAGAATAAAAAAAGCATTTGTCAAGAATGATATTGTGCACGTTAAGTAAAATGTTTTAAGACTGAGATAGCCCATGACTTCCCTTCCGTCCGTTTTAACTTGAGAGAAGGATGAATTAACTCAATAAGTCGCACTTGTGATAATATAAGTATGAACCTAATCTCATCCGTTTTTTATATTTGCCAAAGCTCTGTCAATCCAGCCTCAGCATAGCATGATAAAATGACCTAAACATTCCAGCGAACCGCTGCCCTTTCGGGGAATACAGGTCCGACGGTATATGGTTATTATGTTATAATTGTAACGTTTACAAATACCCCATTATAAAAATTAACAACTAGGTCGGTATATTGTAGGCAGATAAATTTGTTTGATATATAAATCGCATACTTACGTGCGTGACTGGGCTTAACCAACACTTTTAAAATATTTTAGAAACGCGCTTTTTATTACAGTTTATATTTCAGCTTCGTAAAATGAGTTTAAAGCTAACTTTTCTTTTTATATAAAATAATCATTATTATTAATAATCATTAATAAAAAAAATAAATAAAATAATCATTTCAATAAAAATAAATAAAATAAAAATAGTTTATTTCACAACAGCATAGCAACAAGAAATTCAAATTATTGTATAACACACATACCGTGTACATTATGTACATATTATTTATTTGACAATAATTTTGGGTGTTCAACACTACGAATAAATAATGATTTATTCGTAGGTTCAACAACATTCCCGTTTGCAATTAGTTCACAATTACAGTTAGGCATTCACAATTTATTCAATTCATTTCAGCTTCACCTACAACAGTCTGACGTTGTTACAAAATACTTTTGTAATTTATTTCAATTTAAAAAATGTCAGTACCTACGTAGGTACCTACCCAGTATCTGACCCGACAGCCTACGTACCTACGATATTTATGTTCGGAATCGTAAATACGCTTAATTACTTTTTGAACATTTATCCAACCTTCATTTATTTAAACATAAGGATTTAATTTTATATTCTATTTAGGCTATGTTCACATTTAATTAGTCTAACAGCTGTCGGCACTTTGTTTGCCGGTCGACTAATCAGTACATCATCGAATAAGCAATGGAAGTCTGAACTAATACTTGAGCGTTTACCTGCAAAACACGAAATGTTTGCGCATAAACTTTAAGTACCTAAGGAAATATGTAGCCTTACCTACAAAAGTAGCTACAATTACATTTCAAATTACATTGTTATTTAACAGAACTTTTTAATAATTTGCTTAACCCTTCGAGGGAAACAGACGTGTTAATTTGTTATGTTATAATAAATTCAATAAAATATTTTTTTGGCCAACTCATGTTTTACTTTGAAAATGAATTTTATTCAGCAGTATTCCATATAACGTGAATAGGAAAAATCATTACCTTAAATCGGTTGAGCACAGCCACCTGCCAGGGCCATTTTCCTGGGGGCGCGGGCCGTCCTCCAATGATTCGGACCATGTCACGCATGCGCTGTCGCAGCCGCGCAGACGCAGATCCTCGGTACCGTCCAAGTCTGCCGCAGGGCGGAGATGGCGGGGTCGACCGGGAATCCTCAGGGTGAATGGCCACCGCAGGAGTCGCCATTGTTTCCACAGTATTTACTGCAAGCATAAAAATATTAATAATGTTTCCATACTTGCATATCCATTTATTTGCATTGCATATTTATTTAGGTAGTTGATTAATTATAATAGTGCAATCATCGTGTACGATTCTATTGAAGGAGATGGTATTAAAGATACCAAAAGTGGGCGAAAGCTATAAGTTAATACCTATTACAGTTAACTTTTATGAATCTTGAATTTTACAAATGTTGTTGTGTATAAAAGCTTTTCGATGTTAAAGTGTCCCTCTTGTTTAGAACTTTATCATTCAGAGTTAGTAAAACTTAGGCTTTCACTGTGATTGGGGTTTTTACAGTGTACATAATATACATACATACGGGCATACATAGGTACATACATACATATATATGTATGTACGCACCTTAGGTAACTTACTGTTACCTAATAAACTTATTGTCATGGTGATGACAAGTGCAAGAATCGTAGCAGATGGCGTTCTGCAGTTTCTGCCTACCCCTATGGGAAAAAGGTGTGAGTGTATGTATGTCTGTATAAGTCTGATAATAAATGAAACTTACACAAATAACAACAACAAGCTACATTTGTATAATAATATACGATTCAAATAAGCCTTTGTCAGACATAAATCATGCTTTATGCAAAGTTTCAAAGTTCTTACCAACATAGTTAGGCACGTCAATGTGTCATTAACTTGCTTACAAACATTAAATTGGTCTGTATTCAAGACATTCCTCTATCATTAAGTTTCATCAAGTTTCATATTCAATTACCGAGTAGTAGGGTTAACATAAGAATTGGCAACTAACTATCGAGTTTCAGATCGGCCTTGTGCTTTGAAATATAAAAAATCCTAACAGTTTGATCTGCTAAGTAAAACCACTCGTGGTTAAACAAAATTTCCTATAATCATGCCATAAATTGGAGACTCCTTACATACATCATAATACCACCATATGCGGATTGTAGAGTTGATTCTGGGTTTAGAACTAAAACTGATACCAGCATAGTTTTTCGGACATTAATATAGTTAGTATGTTCAAAATATCGGCGTATGAACGTTAGGTATTTTGCAATTCAATTTCGTCTGATAGGAATTTATGTATCTAGTACCGCGAGCTTGAACGCTCAGAATAGGAATTTCTATAAACGCGTTCTTACCCGGCCTAGGCTGGGGAAACACGTGTCTAACTACTTGCCTAGGTTGCTTATCTATAGCCAATTCATACCATTTTGCAATGCTTACACCGCATTTATTTGATTTGTTTTGCTATACCTAATGATAAATGAATCGATATTATTTTGGTTAAGTATTTCATGTAAGTAGTAATAATCTTCTAGAAATGATAAAATATGATTGACTGCCTCATTAGTCTAGTGATCCTAAGCGCGACTGTTACGTTGGTGGTCCTGAGTTCGATCCCCATGTCGAGCACAGTGTTATTGGGTTTTTCTATGCAATTCTCAGTAGCAGCTCGGAGTCTGGATTTGTGTCCAGTTAAGGGCAATAGGCTCACCCCCTATTACATGGGAACTAAACATACCGGCGAAGTGTGGGTGTGGGTGTGGGTGTACATTAGTACCTACACATCTGCCTAACCATTCGGGGAATACAGGCGTGATGGTATGTTATGTTATGTTAAAATATTAATGGCACGACATGTAATAGAGGAAGATGAAGAAGATAAGGAAGAAGAAGAAGATACAGGAAGATGATAAAGAAGCATGGTTAATATGAATAAATACTGTTAGCGTAGTACCTATGTGCAAGTTCACCTGGGTCCTTTCTCCTCTGCATCCTACTGCGGATCCAGATGTGGCAGTAGCTGCCTTCCATGTAGCAGTAGGCGGATTGCTTCACAACTTGACGACCACATATTGTTCGTCTCAGACAATGCCTGGGCAAATATAACATGTCAGTGTAACCTCAGATCAAATAAAAAGTTAAGATGGAACTTTGCGAACAAAGAAGTGAGGCCGGCTAAAACTACGCCTTGCCGTGTACAAACACAATTACACGCACTAACATAGACCGAAACTACGCCTTATCTTGTCAGTCGAGCAGAGTCGAGCTATCGCTGCACGAATCAAAACGTCATAGTACGAGAGCCCACGACCAAAACCATGTCTCATAGCAATACGGCAAAAACCCTATAAAATCGTTAGATTGTATGATTCTGAACCCGACTAGGTGTGTAGTAACGGTCGAAAGTGTAGCAACTGCGTGGGAGGCCATTTCTGCTGTGTCAAAAAAAAAAGACAGTCGGTATTATAGCAATACGTCTGATAGTGAAAATGTACATAGATTTTATAATTGTATTACGAAAAAGTTTGTTTTCAGACATTTTGCGCGTAGCATATAGCCTGAGCGCATTTTGAAAATGTCAACAAATTTAGCCGACCTGTATCATAGCAATACGGATAATTTTTTTTTAAACTTTTCGTATTGCTGCCATGATTACCAAAAACCTGTTTTCAGACACTTTAAGTGTAGCATATACTCCCAAAAACGAAAATAACGTTTCGGAGTCGCCTGGCCGACGCCTCTGTTAAATGTTTTTTTAAATTTACAGCCTTCATAGATATTCAAGAATCTCCCTTGTTTATTATATGTACTTTGACAGATGACAGATGTCATTACTTATTTCTTTTGTAAAAGTTACTCAAGTGTGCTTTAAATAAAACCAAAACTATCAAATCAATCAGTATTTAATTTCATCAGCCTCAGCGCTTGTTACGCCTTTCTTACTATTATACAGCTCACTCGCCAGCTGCTCCAAATTCAAGATGCCTCAATACGATTTTTAAATGATATCTGAGTATCGAAAAGTTGTCTGATAGAGAAGGTGCTACACTTAATTTGTCTGATATAAATTTTTTGCACATGTGGACAACTTATTTTATGTCCAACAATTTTCAGACATATTGCTATGATACCGATACTGGTAACATTTTCAAAACGGTCTCAAAATTTAATGCGTTCACATTTCCGTCTGAAAATTGTTTTGTTCGCATCAAATAACCAAAATTTACTAATAAAAAAGATTTTCAGACGTATTGCTATGAGACATTTTTTTGTCTCATTTTTAATTTTTTTAAGTGATTTTACGGGTTTGCGCTACACCACTAACGTCTGAAAAATATGTTTCCGGTATCTCAGAACTATCATTCAACTACAGTCTGCAAATCAGACATATTGCTATGATGCAGTTCGGTAAAATTCTTTGTCAATTTTGAAAATTCGGTCTGATCAAACGCTACGCGGAAAATGTCTGATATTGGTATTTTCGAGTTCAGGATAATCGTATCTATCGATTTGATGCGGTTTTGGCCGTATTGCTATGACACAAAAATTTTGGTCGTGGGCTCTCGTACTATCATTAACGTATCACGTGCGTGTGTGCGTGTAATCGTGTTTGTACATGGCTAGGCGTAGTTTTAACCGGCCTCACTTCATTGTTCGCAAAGTTCCATCTTAACTTTTTATTTGATCTGAGAGTGTAACAAATCTGTATATACAAAAATATATCCCTATTTCCCTTAGGGGATCCATTGAACGACTTGTTGTTCAAGGCAGGGTTAATGGTACAAGACCTATGACGGTATATGGTGAGGCGAAGAACATCTGATCCCAACATGACGGCCAGGACCGCTCTGCCAAAAGCGAATAGCAGTTGAGACTTCCTTTGTCACGCCATAACTTGAGAACGACTTTACGATTTCATTATCATTTTTTTAAATTGTCTCATACTGTCTAGAAGACTCTTACGGAAACAAACAATTAATAAAATTGCTCAGAAAATTGTTAGATAAGACAACGTCTGTCTAGTGAGCTAGTTTAATATAAATTAACCCTACGTCTATATCGATTCTTTCATTATTCATCCACAAAAAAATATTTCCGCGTTTTATTAAAGATACTAAAGGCTAAGTTAAAGCTCGCTAATAGAAAAATAAATAACAACGCCTCATTCAGTTTAGTAAGTAGTACGCTTGTAACCCCCGAAGAGTTAGGCAGAGGTGTAGTAATGTACACCCACACTTCGCCGGTATGTTTAGGTTCCATGTCCATTCCGTCCAGGGGCAAGCCTATTGCCATTAACCGGGCTCGAATCCAGTCTCCGAGCTGCTACTGAGAATTTCATAGAAAAACCCAATAACACTTTGGTCGACCTGGGGATCGCACCCACGCCTCTAGCGTAGCAGTGGCGCTTACAGCCACTAGACTAATAGGGCAGTCCTTTGTCAAACTACGTAAATATGCCTAAAATATGCATTTAATCATCAATCCGTCCGTTTACGTCAAACGACACCCACGTTTACGGTTCATAATTAATCATCTTGGAGTACGGTCATGGTGTTGTTAATTAAATTTCGCAAACAATCGAGGAAACTGATGAGATGTATCGGAGAGATAATAGTACCCAATTATTAATGAACAGTACTTAGTCATCAGTTGTCAGTGTTGCGTACAAAATGAAAGTCAAAACATAGGTGGATAAAATCTATATTTCCTATAATAATTATATTATTTATGTAACTGCCTCATTAGTCTCGTGGTCTTAAGCGCGACTGCTACGCGAGGTCCTGGGTACAATTCCCAGGTCGAGCAAAGTGTGATTGGCTTTTTCTATGAAATTCTCAGTAGCAGTGTGGAGTCTGGATTTCTGCCAGGTTAATGGTAATAGGCTCGCCCCCTATTACATGGGATCTAAACATACCAGCGAGGCAGCGAAGTGTGGGTGTATATTAGTACACTGCCTAACCCTTCAAGGAATACAGGCGCGATGGTATGTTGTGTTATATTTTTTTTTGCTTAGTCATTATCGTCCCATTGCAGCTAAAACGCCTCCCTACTCTACTTCAACTCCGGTCAGAGTATTTTGCGGCCGATCCTGCCAATAAAGGTCTAGCACGTCCTGCTATCTCCTTCGGGGCATGAAAGGCATCAGGAATTTCATCAGCATCATGAAATTCATAAAGTTGTTCGCAACGAGGTAACACCTCAGCTATGATCAAGGGGACAATGGTTTGAATAATTAAATGATGATATAGTTATATATAATTACCTCTTTCTCACCGTTGTACATTTCCTCGAACAAGCACTCCATGAGCTCCACTGCGAGAACCCCCGGAACCTTTTCTGCACATCTTCAAACTTCAGCTGACGCACTTCCGGCTGCCAATATTACCGAACGTTCAACTCAAGACATTCTCTTATCTGTAATCACCACCTACCTACTTTCATCCGTTGCTAATATTTTACCCACAGAGAAGCAAATACCTACTTTATTAGCTCAGTTTTCAACTCAAACAGAAACCGCTCCAGACGTTCCACTGTTTATTTTACTTGTCAAAATCATATAAACAAACAACATACCTGCCCATTAAACTAATTTCATATACGTGTAAATATTATGCATTAGTATTTCAAAATTAATCTTAAAGGAATTCAGTACCATACCAGCTAGTTAAATTCTAATCTATTTTTACATAAATATCCTAACATTATATTTGTATACTTACTACAACAAAATATTTTTCTGTACCCGTTTCTGGCGCCTTGTTCTGTCGTGGTGAATATAATTCTTTACAACTGTAAACAAAATAATACGACCTAGTATTAAAAAAAACTATTATGATAAAAGCAAAAACTAAATCTTTCTGAGAGAGTTATGAGTTTTTCTAGAACGTAAAAAATATACCTAGTAGGTACTTATGTGCGATTTTCTTATTGAACTATAACAACTATTTTTGCCGTGAGTTTCAGCCTGTAATATACCTTAGCAAAGTTGCAAACGACCATACAGTATGTATACTAGAGATTGCAAACCGGGCCCGGTGCCCTTTTCGGCACCCACCGGGCCCGGCCGTTCTTACCGGGCCCGGCGACCGGGCCCGGTAACCAATTTTACGTAACATTTTGTTAGTTAAGACTATACAAATTTGGTTGTTTCCAGTTACAGTACAGCGTAGCCTATAAGATTTCGCTATTTGCTCAATTAGTAATAGTAACACTCACTAGTTTTAATAGCCAAAGTTTAAGAAAAAACAATAGTATGTTTATAGCAAAGCTACCAAGTTTATCTATCTATCTAATCTAAGTTGTTATGACACGTTAAGTACTTTAAGCTGCGTTATTAGTTTCTTATTTCAATACTATGTTATCAAATCGACACTATAAGGAGCAAAGAGAAAGACTTGCTTGTTTAAACTTATTAGAAATGAATATTACAAATACTTCACGCTGGAACAGTTGCTGTCACTGTACCAAGCACAGGTTTGGTCATACATGGAGTGCTGCTCGCACCTTTGGGACAGTACCAGAGTGGCTCAATACCAGAGTGCGGCGTTGGAATTCATTGAGAAGAGAGCCAAGAAGCTAATCGGTAATGACGCACTGTGTAATGCAACTGCAAAGCCTTGAGCATCGGCGCAAAGTTGCATGTTTTTCTATCTTTTACCGGTTACATTTCGGAGTGTGCTTCAGAACTACATGAAATAGTTCCACCATCCCCGTTCCACTATCGGACGAATAAAGCTACAGCAAGGCATCGCCCCTGCATGGTGGAAGTGCCTAAATCTCGTATTAAGCGTTTTGCCTCTACGTTTATAGTGCGTAACTACTGCTCTATTGTGGAACTCGCTGCCGGAATCTTTTTTCCCCGAGACCACAATTTGGGTGTCTTCAAGAAGAGAGTGAATACGTTCTTTTAGACAAGCGCTCCACCGTAGACCACTTCGTTGCTTAACATCAGGAAAGTTGTGGTCAAGCGCAAGCCTATCTGTGATAAAAAAAAACTAATACTAATTTTTACTTTTCCGTCCCTAAGTAAAAGTAATCAATACTGCATTAAGTGTGATTTTGAGACTTGAGTGAGACTTATTATAGTGATAATTGTTCATAAGCCAGTTTGAAATAAATATTAACCTTGAATGATTGTCTTTTTCCATTCAAATATGGTAAATTTTCAAGGTTTCATCGTTAACACTCCGGCCGGGTTGGCGCTGAATGCCACCGGGCCGGGCCGGGTTGAAAAACATACCGGGTTGCAATCTCTAATGTATACCTATAAGATTTGTAAACAAATCGGATTAGTAATTTCGGAATGACTCATTGCCTGTATAAGCTTTGTATGTATTATCTTAAATCATTCTATTTTTTGTTTATATATTCGAAATGTATAAAGGTATAAATTGCAATATACCCTATTGTCACAATATTACGTGTATTTGCACGAAAGTTCTGATAAAAGTTACAAACATTACCTTGCGATTTCTATGCGAAGTGAGTCTCCGCATATTTGATGACGCAAGCAGTGCCGCCGCCTGGTCCTGTGCCCACCCTGACACTCGCTCCAACGACCCCACGAAGAATATGAAGACCGTTTTAAATGTAAACCTAAAATTTAATAAAGAACATCAAATTTAGAACAAGTCACATAGTATCTATAAGTCTTATTAATATAAATAAATTGGTCAAATTCTCAGTACGTGCTCGGCAACTTTTTTCCCTAATACTGGCAATAGGCCCGCCCCCTATTACATACTTACATGTGGAGATGGGGTTATGCCAGGGCATTAATTATATTGCGAAAATTCCTTGGAAGATAGGTCTCTTGCCTTCATACATGGGAACTTAAAACAAAGTAGTGAATTGTGAGTACACCTGAAGGGTTACGCAGACAGAATACAGCCGTAATAATGTATTATTAATTAATTAGTTGATGCAACGATCAGCTCTGAGGGTTGAACTGTTCTTTCTGCGATCCGCCTAAATATGGATGAGTAGAACCTAGGACCCAGTTGTCTTTCTTAAATACCTAATTCTGACAACCAATCTGGTTTATTACGTTGTGCTGGGAACGGGTCTCCTCTCAGAACGAGAGGGATTGGGCTATAGTCCACCTCGCTCTAGTGCGGGTTGGCAGACTTCACACGCCTCGCCGTCGAGAAAATTTCTCAAGTATGCAGATTTCCTCACGATGCTTTCCTTCACTGTTTAAGCGCGTGATAATGAATTATTAGTACGCACATGAATTTGAAAAGTCAGAGGTGTGTGCCTTGGATTTGAATTCAAGCCCTTTGACGTGTCAGTCCAACGGTCATGTTATTAGCTATCACTGCACTCCTACTATTAGATGCCCATTTATTAGAATCCTACTATATTGGTTTAGGCTGGTATGATAATTACAATAAAGTATATTTTAGCTGGTGGAGTGACGATTTAGGGTAGGCAGCTAGCAGCTGGCAGCAACTAGATGAAAAGCGCTGAAAATCGGGCTCTGTGGCGTTCACTTAAAGAGGCCTACGTCCAGCAGTAGACGAATACGGGCTGATGATGATGCTGATGAAATATTTACTCAGATACGTAAAATTGTAAACACAAACCTTTTTTGTGGTTAACAAAGTATTTCAAATCGTCACTGTCTGCAGTATTATTCATCAGTACAATTTCATTCTGCGCTGTCACCTCGTTTTCGAACTGTAACATTCGTAAGTTCTCATACAATATATCAATATCGTAACAATACATAATAGGGCGATAACAATCAGTTTCCTACATGGATAACTAGGTCAATCCTTTTGAAAAGCCACAGTTTCCATACAATCGTTGCAATCAAGCAAGACATATTTCAATTTGGATGAGCGCCAAACATTTTTTGTGATCGGAAATGCATTGTCAGTTGCAATGCTAGTAATGGATCAAGAACTTTTGAAATCTACGCCCAAGTGCAACAATTGTATACCGATTAATTAAATACCCACCAATAAATAGGCACAACAAAGTATGCGGAAATTAAAAACTACATATGGGAAAGTTAATTGAAATGAACATTGAAAATCTATGAAAATCTTGAAATGTCTATTCAAGAGTTTAAAATGAGTATAATATCATTGTTCACGTACGGTCGGCCTAAATAAACCTTCCGCGTAAATGACACCGTGGTTAAGAGGATAGTATCCGCTCCGCGCTCCATACAAACGTAGTTTGGTCTTATCTTGGATATTAACAAATTAAAGTCTTTGCAATTTTGAAGTAATAATCTAATCGTTAAAATACGTGTTTCTTGAATGTAAAACTTCATTTCAATACCTGGTTAAAAAATTACACGAGCTAATACTAGTGCTAGTGCTAGTGCAGAACCATTTTGACTCATGTCCTTTTACAAAAGGTTCGATTGTTATAACATTTTTTTCTAAGAAATTCTCACTAACAGTCTACAGCCAGTATGGATTTCTGGCTATAGGGACATCCACAATAAATGGACTCTGTACCATACCGACGAACTGTGGATGTACCACAGTACACCTCTGACTAACCTTTCGGGTCCACAGGCGTGATAGTATGTATATGTGAAGTTGAACAAATTCATCATACAGTATTTACTACATGCCAAACATAAGTACTCACCTGGTGCCCTGGAATAGTTTCGATAATTAAGATGCTAAAAATGATGACAGGACATAGCCACTTCATATTCCTCAGTCCTGGCCACTAATCCTCCATCAGAATTCGGCATCTAAAATACAAGAAAAAAAAACGTAGTAATACAAAATCTAACTTGCCTTCAGGAAGCAGAAAATGTTATCCTAATTGGGGTCTTCAATAATGACTTTGATTACGTAATGGCAATGTCGACCGAATGTAAACTGAATGTCCCTCTTTAAGAGACCAAATCAACGTGATTTTCCTTTAATCCCTTGCTACACAGAAACGGGTTGAGAGCTCAAGCGTTGAGAGTTCGACGTAAACACAAGCGTCAATACAGCTTTGATATGCTATTTATTTTTTTTAATGAGGACACATAACACTAATTACTTAAAGCGTATAGCTAGAGCTCTGCTTTTTGTGAAACGGCTCTACTATCTATATTACATGAGCCTATATTTTAAACAGTTTTTTTCTCCAGATAGTCCGAAAGAATGGGATGTCAATAAACTTTTTTGTTGTTTATCGTCCTTAATTAACTTATTTGTTGTATGTTTCGTGAGTACCTTTTTTTATAAATGGGCATTTTGAAAAATCATCAGCTTTAAAATCTATTAGGGGTTCCTAAATTAATATTATCAAGACGAAAGTTTTGTTTATTTATAATCGATAAACTCTGAAAGTACTGAATCAATTTTAATAATTATTTCATCATTAGACAGCAAAATTATTCCATATTAACATAGACTATTAAAATGCCTAGGGATAACAGGGATCCCATGCGAACGAAGCCTAAGGCAACTCTTTAGTGTGATATAATTTCATTCGGCTTTATAAATTCGTAAAGTTTTTCAAACTACTTATCGTGCAAAAATAGTCTTCTTATTACTCTTTTTATAGTTCATCCTGTTCAGTCAAGTCATGCTGCTTGTCATTGGGTCAATTTATTCGAAATTAAGTTTCCAAGTTCAAATAAGAAACTGTCAAGAAGTTGTAACTATATCTTAAAATAGAACATAATTAAAATCGTTAGTTGAAAGTTTTGCATTGTTAAAGGGTAAACATTTCAAGGATTGGCATCCGCTGGGCTGAAATTCTGAAGAAATTGGTAGTTAATTGGAAAACTAACTATGATAATGTCAAGTAAAAATTTAGAAAAGTCAACTATAATGAAATTATATCACACTAGAGAGTTGCCCGTGGCTTCCCCCGAAGCCTTATAGCCGCATAGCTTAGCCTATAGCTTACAGGCGGAGTTTTATAGAGTTAACCCATGGGATAATCTGTGAAATATTTATTAAAATCGGTTCAATCGTTTTAGGCACAGGTTTCTGAGTTTACCGACTACAAACATACAATCTTTGTTTGTATAATATAAGAATGTATACCTAGGCAATCACAGTAGCAAGTAACGTAACGTTTATACGTCCTTTACATAAATATAATTTATATAATCGCATTATATTGCTATTGCCGTTACTCAGACTGGGATAACCCAAACCTAGCTATGAATTAGTATATTAACAAGAAATGCCAATTAACTGTTAACTGACCTAGGAATTGAACTTAGGACCGCAAGGTCAGTAGACGAGCTTGTTAGCCCCAGACAGAACGTATCTATGTCAAATCAGTCACTCCATTGAACGTGAGCTGATAATAAATCACATAAATGTCTATCTTCATGTTTAACTCTCGACATCCCATACAACGTCTGCCATGATAGATCATGCATAACATTACCATACGTGGTATTTGTATGGATTCTCGGCATATACATTATACATACCATCCTATCTATCTTACACCTATAAATAGACAGGTACATCTATCTATATGTTTGTATACACTTCGGGTAATACAGGCGTGATGGTTACATTTTTTCCATGTGAATTATGGAATATTTTCAACAGAGTAGGTACCTAGTTCTGTAAAGAATATTAAACTGCATTAATAATGACTTTCAAAAGTTTTACTTGGAGCAGATGTCTTTAAGCACACAAGTCTTTTAATTTTTTAAGAAAAAAAAAATTGTGTTTGCTGGCTGTTTGCTTCCTGGAAATTGCTAATTTATGCACACAGCAGCCATATTCTGTATCGTCGTACAACTCTATAACTAGGTTTTTAAGTTGCATACGTCACGTAGCTCTCTTATGAAAATTACGATGAAATGAAGTGGAGAGCCGCATAATACTTAGGAAGAATGTAAAGATATCGAAATAGTTTAAAATTACAATTTCTTTACAATGTTCTACAATTGAGTTGCCAGTACAATGGTACATGTGAATAGTTTCTTTAAGTTCTGCAAATTGTAACTAAAGAAGTTTAAAGTAAGTTAGTTCTGATATCAGTTGATGAATATAATGTGTTAACAATAGATGGTGGAGAAATTCGATATCACAGGTAATGGTCTCGCTAGTTGTCTGAATTCTAATGTTCTAACCTAACTTAACCGGAGGAAGCAGAGGCTCCAGCCTGAGGTTGAACTTTTATATTAATTTATATCTTTTACAAAAATTTACATATCCATTTAAATTACATTCATAAACGTTATAAATAAAACAACGTTTTCAAAATGAAATACCGCTTGATTGTCGTCGAATGGTCCGAGGAAATAATTAAATATTCTGAGAATCTTGCACAAATGACTAAATGTCTCTCGAAAACTACTTTGACTTCAAAATATTTAATAAGCTACGTAGGTCGAACTTAAATGTCAAAAACAGTTACGAAGTCATAAAAGTTGTATAAAACTGGAGTTAACTGCTATTACTATAAATAGAACTATGATTAGCTTCTGGAGTCGATTGGAAGAGGTTTTATAATAAAGCTTTTATAATAAAGTCCAAGTACAGATTACATCTTCATTTAAGTTCAATTAAAACCTTTCATTTCACACCAAGTTTTTGAAGGTAACTATATAGACCCTACACCCGGCACAACATATTATTTTTGGGATCATGTAGGAATAAAATGAACAATACAATGCATTTTTTAGACTGTAATAAAACATATGGCTGACAAAAATGCATCTATTGCAGCAACATTAACATCATATAAGGTTCGTCCATAACTTTCCTAATTCAAGAACAATGCAATTATAGTCTAGGTGTGAATAAATATCCCAATCTGTCTAACAACTCATATCTACATGGACCATATCGAGACCCTTGCATTTTGATGTCGTCATTGTTTTCCGAAATCATATCTATGGTCGTACCATTACCTACTCTAAAATGGTCATAGGTCAAGAATAACGCTTAACTTATTCATAACTTGACAAGTTACAGAAAAAACATCAACCATACATAGCGTTACTTCTTTTAAAGAACATTCAACAAAAAACTCTGCTGCAATAATTACTATAACTAAGCTTCAAACGGTACCTTGTTTGAGTTCGTAACGTAATTTTTTTTAACATTGTATTATTTTTATAAATAAAATTCTTTGGTACTCCTGAAATTTTTACTAATGAGTAGTGGCTTTAATTAAAAGCCACTACGGCTTTAATAAAATCAACCAGATTTTATTTTAAGTCGCCTGAGCTAACCTTAATTTGTATGGTTCAAAAAAGATTCTATGTTGGTAACCAGAACTATTATCATGAGAAAGTTATCCGAGTGAAAAATAGAAAGTCTGCATGTAAGTGGCATTTATGGTCCTTACTCCAGTTCTATTTGTCTCCAGCAAATCTTTTTATGGAAAAAGTTTGAAGAAAATGGTGCACATGTGTTCAACACAGTCATATTTAATTTTATGCAAAGCATTCTGTTTTTATGCCCGGGGAATTGCTGTTTTTTTTTAGTGCGTAAGCAAAGCTTTTATATTCTTTAATAAATTGCAATCATCACAAGTGACTCAATAGCCCCAAGTGTTCCCGGTGAGCTTAAGTTTTTTATTACCAGATCCAGAAAAGTGTTATTGGATTTTCTAAAGAAATTCTCGGTAGCAGCTCGGAGTTTAGATTTCATATTGATATATTTGTTATATAGTTATTCTTGCGAAGGAAAAATACGACTACGACTATGGGCCTGCTCGTAGTCGTATTTTTCATTCACTAGAATATATTTTATAATCTTTGCATGGAAAATGCCTAAAAAGGTGCTAAGTACATATAATAAAACAGAAATAATTATAGAGGCACAGCAAATTGTACAAACTTATTGTTTTCAATAAATCCCTATGACATAGGACCTCAAAAATACCGGCGAGTTGTGAGTCTACCGCAGTAAAGATATAGATGTCTGCCTAACGCTATGTATGTCTGTAATCGATATCGAAAATTTGTCAAAAATAAAAGTTTACACAATAATAATGTTTTCTTCCACGTTTTGAGAAAGCGATTACCATTTCACAGACATATCACTATGCTATCACTACTTGATATAAGTCTTTGACAAACCCTCTTTTATTACGCATCCTACAAGTCATATTTTATCTTCGACTGATTTCAAACCAGTTTCATTTAAGTCTTGTTAAAAGAACAGTGTGATAGTAATCGTAAATCCGATTTAATGTTTTTTTTAATGTGCGAATCAAGAAATCAGTATCATTCAGTTGAATAATTGGTATGATGTCTGAGACTTCTTTGGCCGTTACTAACACCAAATTTTATCGCGGGCCGAGGCAGTAAGTTGACTAACTATTAAGATTGTTATAGTTAATCTTGCTTATTCGACAGGTCGTAAAGCTACGACACTTTTACGATCACGATACATATCTACTTAGACAAAAAATAACTTTGTGAGAAAATATGTTTAGATCGAAAATTTCATTAAATCTATACCTACTCGAGTGGTGCGCGTGATATTACCAATAAAGGTAAAAGCTTGAGGTACGGTAAGATTTTCCAATGAAACCTAAGATATGCCACCTCTGAATAGTAAAAGTCGAAATGTTTTGTGATCATCATTTATTTACTTCCAATTTTTACAACCATCTCAATCTAGTAAATCTTAGGTTTTACCCTAGAGACACACTTAATTGGACGGAGCACCGCTTTACGGGTCTACTATTTCTAGGTTGTTCTAAAAAAACACGAAGTCTAGGTTTCTAACCTTAACTATCCGGTCGGTAGTAAATTTTTAGTACTTACATTATTCAGAGATGGAAAATCGTAGGTTTTACTGGAAAATCTTAGGATTTACCGTAGTTCATTCTTTTAGAGTAACATATCGAAGACTGAAAATAAGGTAAGGACTGATTGCGACAATCACTGATAAGTATCTAGGTTAGTTGAATTTGGAGGGAACGAAAGAGTTGTTTTACTTCTTTGATACCGTTGAAAGACTTATTTTGAGGAAAAATACATACATAGCGTCACGCCTGTGTTCCTCGAAGGGTGGTGTTCTTTCTAATGTACACCTACGCTTCGCCGGAATGTTTAGGTCCCATGTAATAAGATATCACTTTTCTTTATACCACTTATGTAAGTATTTCGTATAACTAGGCGAGTACTTAGTAGAATTTATTATAATGGGTCATTCAGAAAAAAATATACCATAGCGGATTAGGTATAGTGTTACCATACAAACTACCCGTTGTTCTTTTTATAGGGTTTATGCAATTCTCAATAGCAACATGGAGTTCGGACAGCACCAATAAGCCCGCCCCATATTAACGAAAAACATACAGGTGAACTGTGGGTGTACATTAGTATACCGCTCTTGGAAATACAGCCGTTATGATGATTGTCGATTGTCAAAACAAACGATGTCACGTAGTCTATGCGGTAAGACGAATTATTTATTTTTGTTTTACTTTACTTAACTTTTTCATTATCATGAATGACTAAAATCAATCGATCTGCAAGGTTAAGTTACGTTTGCCATGGTAAATTTTAGGGTTTGGTTGAGTGACCAAGACCATCTTACCATTTGGAGACACCTCCGTGCCCCAAAGAGCACGCAAAGCTGACGTCCCAGTTATCTTAAAAAAGCCTGCACCCAATCTATCCTTTAGATATCGTATTGCTTAGAAATTGAGTGACAGAGCTCTGACGGCAGTCGCATAGTTTCGCTGGTAGTCAACCCTTACATACCTACTCAGTTAGAAAATGGCTAGGATGATGACGCAACCATAAGTCCCACTTTAGTGTAAATATCAATATGATCAATATAACGTAGGTAACTATTTTAACTTAGTGCCAAATAAGAAGATAACGGTATGATATTATGGCCATCGGTTCCATCAAACAAAAAAGGTATTCATTTCACTTAAATATATGACACACACATACACACTTTGACTGAAGTCATTCAACTACATGATTGATGCTTAAATAACCTCCCACTTAACATTATTAAGTAGAACAGATTATTATGCCGAAAGATTCGGGTTCACGGTTAGGTCATCGATGTTCCGTCGTCAGTCAACGTTCGGTCGTAAAAACTGTGTTCCCACGGCGATTGCTTATTGCGTGTAGGACGTCAGATACTAAGCCATCGGACATTCTACTCTGAGTTTAAAACCAACCGTTGACTAAACTCAACGTGGCACAATTTAACATAAAAAGAAATCGCAAATTGGTTGTAAATATTGAAAATTGCGAATTACATACTTAATATACCTAAATTAATTAATCAACTCGAGTAATGCAATGTAAGGACCATTCAATTTTACCTTTGTATTTGGTAGATAAAACGAGAAACCCAAACTGCTAATATTTTGACTTTACGACTGTGAATTCAGTCATTTGGTACTGCCATATTAGTTGGTCGTAAGCGCGAGTGCTACGCTTGAGGATCTCTAGAGGACCGCTAAAGGACCGCTGGAGGATCTTTATTAATGTCAATAGGGTTACCCCTGTTACATAGAACCTAAACATACCAACGAACATACACCCCGTATGTTCAGACACCTCCTCTTAATCCTTAGGGGAATACACGTTTTATCATATATATTTTTTCTTTCTGTGGTGTACATTAGTACTCCCTTCGAGGAATATAGGCATCAGGCGTGATACATTTTTTAAACAAGATCATGTATAATCTCTACAGATAACAGCAAATCATTGCCTATTACTCCAATCGTTTTTTTTTTCTGTGGCTTTGAACGCAATGCCTAAAGCTTTAGTAACCTTAAATATTGACAATGTAACGAAGTCGTTTACTTCTCCTTAAAAGGGTTGATTACTCAAATACACGTTATATTAACGTGTATATGTAAAAATGTGATTTTTTAAATACCATAATTGTCAAAACACCTTTTTTATGTGTTTTTGGGAAAATATCACAGCTCGTAATTCCAAAGTAAATAGGATGCGAGCTTGGAGGTACCTACAGTCGTAATAAGTTTTAAGGCTGGGTTGTACTGCAAAGCCCGCATAAACATGTTTTTGAATTATTATGTTTTTATTATATTTTTTTAAATAATTTACGAGGCGAGTCACTGACTGAGCCTAAGCCTCGCCGAATGGATCGTAAGTTACTTGAATAAATCGATTCAACATCAAAAAATGAAATAAAAACAAATCTATCGGGTAAAATCTCTCGAGCTATCTTTGAACTTTATTTTAGTAAATAAAACATGATATCAAATCATTTATTTAAAGTATAAAATCATAAATAGAAGATAAATTACACAAAAAGAGGTATCTTTGTGAATTTATTCTATCAAGTTTTATCAAATCGTGTTTCCATCGAATGTATTCCCTAGAATATATCCTCAACAATATCAATTTATTTTCCCAGATTTTAATTTTACTTTTTGCTACTTAAAAAATAATTTTAATCACATTTATATGTTGGCTTTGCAGTACAACCCGGCCTTAAGTGTGGTACCTACAGTATAATCACAGTGTAGAATATATTTATACTGTGGTATAATGTTAGTACTTGCCGCAAACTCCAAACTATAGTTTTCCATATTTCTCGTGTTTACCTTGTGGGCTTTAACATCATTTTTCTTTGGAAAATAATTTGCCATATTTCTTCTCGATCTAAGAGGTTTGTCTATTGACAGTGATTTTTTGCATATTCAAATGTCGAAAATAAGGAGCATTCAATTTACTTTTTTCTTGTACCTATATGCTCAGATCAAATAAAAAGTTAAGATGGAACTTTGCGAACAAAGAAGTGAGGCCGGCTAAAACTACGCCTAACGGTGTAGGTACATCACACAATTACACGCACATATGTATTAGTTAACTACGCCTTATCTTGTCAGTCGAGCTTCCGATACCTCGATAGCTCGACTGACAAGATAAGGCGTAGTTTCGGTATACGTGTGTGCGTGTAATTATGTGATGTATAACGTTAGGCGTAGTTTTAGCCGGCCTAAAAAGTGCTGTCAAGCGTTAAATCTCTCAAATTTCTATTACTGAACTTCCCAAATAAGGTATAAAATGAGTTTTTTTACCCGAATTGACACAAAGCTCAGGCATAAACAGTGCAGGCGTGTGTGTTAATGTCATAATACCACTGTTTTATGACGAGGCGTGGCGGCCGTGATAGAACCTACCGAATATGTACCGTGCGCCTCGTTTAACTAGGTACCATTAATTTCCTTGGTATCCAGCTGCGCATAAACAATGTAAGTAATACAGTACTACACTAATTGCATTCGTCACACAAGTGTGTCGAAATGTATTATGCTATTAATTTATCTTACCAATCATCCTTTTCGCATTCGAACTCGCTATATTTAAATTAAGTACCATTTACTCGAAATTGAAAGTCCTATTTTGTTAAGGCATTTTTATAAATTGGTTATACTTACGTCATGAATGTTGTATTCCTTTTTTAATTTATTTTAATAGAATAAAATATTTATAGTTTAATATTTATAAATTATGACCTTAATGTGTTCTGCAAAGTTATTACCTAATAATTGCGTAAATATACTTTAGGCAAAATTTTGTATAATAAGCATCCACTTAGGCGTCAAAATACGGTTTCACGTGCTCCAAAGTCATTATTTATAACAAACAGCATCGGCACGTTGGATGCTAATGCCAATTCTGTGACCAAAGAATGAATAATATTTGTAAAAAATAATGTATTTTAAATGAGACAGTCAAAAGCTACTAGTTCACTTCAACTAGGAACCTTTCAATCTACTGTTTTTGGAGGAAAAAGGCTACATATTCAATTAATTTATGAATTATTAATAAATTTTATTTTAGTCCAGGCTATTCAATGTTTTTGCATTCGTTTCTATATACAATTATACATGTTATGCATATTTCGATTAATCCTGAATTAGAGCACTTATATCATACAAATATATATGTAAATAAAAACAGAATAATTTATATGAATCACCGACGAAAATCTATGAATAAATGCTTACATATTAGGAACCTATTAACATCGCATGAAGCAGACGTTCCTCATAAAAATAGAATTTATTTGAAATGAACGTCAATGTAACAATATCGATAGGGTTTTACCGTATTTCTATGTACCTATTACCGATATATATATATTCCCAATGAATTATTAATTACTAAAATATTTCCCAGATGTCGACCTACAAGACAATATTCTACTTTTTTCATAGTACATTGTTTTAGAGTACCTGGGGGGGCGGTACTATGTAATCTGTTTTTCCCCACTAAAAAGGTTACATAGCTATTTCTCTGGAATCAGTTCATATTTTAGCAGCTTCTTAGCAATTTTCCAAAGTGATTCATATGATGATTCATCAAAAGCGGCCTCTTTACTACAAAAGATCTGAAAAACTTTCGGTACAATAAATGTGAGGTGCGGCATACTGTACGAAATACCTACTTTGATGAATACGACAAATCACAAACACTTGTCGAATGTATAATATATGATGTTATGGTATGCCCTACAGACCCACAAACTACCAGTCGTGGATCACCGCACACAACACGCTCCACTGCCCCCAGAGACTCGGAATATCATCAAATCTTATTACTTAGTTGTTCAGCGAAAGGCAAACAGCCTCACGGAACAATACAATATAATATACCATCATACCTGTATTCCCGGAAGGGTAAGACACCATAAATAACAGTCGAGCGACACCATGATTGATGCCGTCAGTTAGGACCGTTCAACTCAAACCAAAAGGTCTTCAAAGGCCTGTTCAAATATTGACCTAATTTGTAAAATGACATACCTCATAATACTGTTTGGACCTAAAAGACAAAAGAGACCACGGTTCTCTGAGGTTGTTTCGGAGTTTCTTCTTTTTAAGTAGTGTAAAATAGAATAATATTAGTAAAACATTGGGAAACTGTTTCTGCGTGAATATTATCGACGTATGTATTATGATAGCCACAATATTGTTTGAATATATACCACTTAACCATTAGATATTGTTCTTTCTTTTCTTCTAATCGTGATATTTCCTTGTTTATTTTTAGATTTATCTTTATTTTCTTTCGTAAATAATAGCAAAGTTCCCTGGGGTAATCCTTTTATCACTAACTTTACTTTCTAGCGAGTTGCAAATCCCATAAAGTAAGTAAAGTGCTGTGTTTTACGATAACCAAGAAAAATAGAGTGTTCTATCTTATACCAGGAACCTTCTTACAGAATGTTGCTGAAATTCACTTAACTAGACCACCCAAATGTTAACGAAACAATATTTTTATTTCTAAGAACACTTTTTAAGACCAGAAGCAATGTTTGAATTCTTTTTTAACCCCCGACCCAAAACGACGGAATGTTATATGTTGCATGTTGTTATATGCATAATGTTGTTATATGCATGACGTGCCAGTGTGTGAAAAGCAAACGAGCTAGCGATTCACCGGAGTACCTAGTCGTCGTCGCCCTTGCATTTCCAAGCCTATTTATGTAAAAGGGAGGGGAAGGAGAAAAGAAGAAGGAAGGGATTGACGGAGGAATTGGGCATAATTGCTTCTTGACATCGATAATCTGTGGGAGGGTAGTACCTACGTACGACGACGGCGTTATTAACAATCTTATCTCAGAGTTCTACTAAGAATTTATTAGCGAAACCTAGTAACAATTTGCTCAACCTGGGAATGAAACCCAGAACCACACGCTCAGCAGCCGCGATTCAAACATACTGATAAGCAAGCCTGATATATATTATTATCTAGTCTGTAGATTTAGTCGAGACTTAATCATTCTTATTTTTTCCAAAATAAGGCATTATAATTCAATGCCTAATTCTGAAAAGAAATGTGGTCTAGATAAATAAACAGGTCGTTTGCCAGACATTCCGTAGACGACCTTGAAATATAATAACGTTATTACACCAATAACTTATCGACAAAAAATCTGTATATAACTAAGACTTATGTATCGTAAACTAACTCATATCGAATAAATTTCACAGTGTTTATTCGTTTAAATTTTAAAGTGGTCTGTATACTGAAGTTCAGTGACCCTGAAAGCATGCAGGTAGACTAAGCTAACTAGTAAATTACTTGAAATGCGGATAGACATGCAAAATTCATAAATTGCTTTATTAGTAAATGTTAGATGTTTGTGACGTTAACATGAAAATTACCCGATCTATGAGTTCTATGGCACCCGAATCCCTTATGTTCTATTTCTTTAAGCCTATAAATACTTTTGTTCAACACACAACAACACATATTTATACTTAAATAAATGGTTGGAAGAAAAACTAACGTATTTTGTGTTAGTTTTTATACAAAAGAACGACTTTCTTTTGTATAAAAACTTTAAATAATAAAATAGGCCCAGGGCAATATTCGGCGGATCATATATCAGACTAGCCTGCAAAGGCTTTTAAAATAACTAGGTAGTAAGTAAAATAATACTAAGAATATATTCGAATAATCTTTATACAAAATGAAAATACATACCATCACACCTGTTCCCCCGAAAGGTTAGGCAGAGGTGTAGGTATAGTCAACAATAGAGTTGGGTATACAGGCAGCTAACTATATGTATATGTGTTTTGTCGAAGTTTGTATTATACTTATATCACGCAATACGTACCAAAATGTTGGTTTTGTTAGCAGCCTTCATAGGACACGCTTTGGCGTATAATTATTTATAGCAAAATCTATATCAAGACAGATGTTCGGTGGCTGCCTGTATACCTAACTCTTTTGTTGACTGTACTAATGTACACCTACACTTCGCCGGTATCTTTAGGTCCCATTTAATAGGGGGCGATCCTATTACCATTATCAACCGGGCACTAATCCAGACTCCGAGCGGCTACTGAGAATTTCATAGAAAAACCCAATAACACTTTGTTTGACCTGGGGATCGAACCCAGGACCTCTAGCGTAGCAGTCCAACTTGGGACCTCTAGGGTAATGAGGCAGTCAAGAAAATAAATATTGTCACGCCCAGGCGTCAAAGTACTCCTCCACTTACTAAGAATAGTAGGTACGTACATTTTTAAATTTGAATATCATCGTGTGCCATCTTCGAAATTAGGCTGGAGGCCTTAAATAAAAAAAAACATAACTTTGTGCATATATAACTCATAAATTAATCGTTCCCACAATTGTAACCTGTATCTAACAAGCTAAAATTAATTTATGCTCCATAAAATAATTGCCTAGTTACTCGAGGTCATAATTTTCCAGTCAATTTAGGTATGTTAATTTTAAAAGCTCGGTATCTAACACAGATATCACTGTTAATTAATGGTAGATGTAGGTACATAATTGGTGCAGTGAGCACAAATTGTGAATAATTGCAATTACACTATCGCAAATTGTAAATAGCAGAATAGATCTTATATCTTTCTTCAACTCTGGTAGAAATTATCAGTTTTTGGCTTCTGTTTCCCCTCACATATCATAGGTATTTTATTATTTTTAATACTGGCGAACTGCCCTGCCTTGCACGGTTTCCTCCAGTAAAATCCGTTCAGTAGTTTTTGAGTTTATCGCAAATAAACAGACAGATAGACAGACAAACTCGGCAGGGTATTTTGTTTTGTAATATGTAGTGATTGTAGATACATCTCTACATCAATGCATAGGTACTATAGCAACTTTATTTCCCAAACACAAGTTACGCAAGGGTTATACACTTACTAACTGTTGTGCTCCCAATGCATTCCGACAGTGTACATATTTTTTACTGACCGAGCAAAGTGTTATTGGGGTTTTCTATGAAATTCTCAATAAGTAGTAGCTCGGAGTCTGGATTCGTACCCGGTTGATGGCAATTGGCTCGCCCGGTATTACATGAGTCCTCAACATACCTGCGAATTGTTAGTGTACAGCAGCACAATTCTGCTCTGCAATTTGAAAATTGAAAATTAGACTCTGGAACTCATTATCCGCAGTCGCGCCACTTGACCAATGAGTCAATTAAAAGTACTTCAATATTAAGCCCGCACTTATTGGGCTGAAATTATTTTCTTTAATATTTATACAACTTAATTGAAAGTCAAATAAGTTCACTTTAGAATTGAATTTATAGGTCGCCGAAGCGCGGTTATACTCGAAAAGATTAAGTAACCACTCAGTCGCGAGTTGAACGATGCTTGGAACCTTGCCTTTTTGGCACTGAAGCCAAATGTGACTTAATATGCAGATATTTAAGACGAAATAATATTTATGAAAAGGGTTCCGGGAGCAATATTTATTAAGATTAATTTCGGGAACAGAATCTTACATTTCGCAGAAAATGTTTGCTACTAAACGTAGATCAGAAACTAATAAACATGAAACCAGAAATTGTTAAAGCATTTAATGGTGAGGAAGATAATATAATATACAAAACATTTAATTAATGTAACTATGTAACCGATAAGGAAATAATTATTAGATGTTTTAAAAATATATACTAGCCGTTAGAAAAGAGATTATTTCTTTTTGAGATCTACATAAATATAGTATATATATATATATATATCTGTTGCGCAATTTAGGCTTAAACAGATACCTAATACTTAGACAAACGACAAAAGTATTGATTTGAATAAAAATATTAATAAAGAGTCTCTATAATTGTAATGCAAACCGACATTTCGACCGACAACCGACATTTGTGTTTTCAAATTCAGTGATGCACTGAAATTGAAAACACAATTTCCATTAGTAACAGTGCCGTACAATGCGTATATATATATTTAATTAATTTTCAACGGCTAGCGAGCGAGTTTTCATGTGTCAATATCTCCGAGTTATGTTCAGTTGCATTTCTAGCCGCTATCTGTATTGTTGAGAACTTTGACGTAATATGTAGTTTCGACAGCCGTCGCACTCCGTCTTATATGTATTTGCGCCGCGCTGCCGCCTCGTGGCAAACGAGTAAATACACATTTGCTTGGAGTATCGCAAGCCCGTCTGCCAAAACTGAACATTATTGTATAAACGATGATGTTTGTTTAGCTACGTAATTACGCCAGTAGCAACTGTGTATGAACATATTTTTTTTAACTATGAGAAGAAGTCATCGACATCATCAGGTCATGCTAAAAGGGAATTTACCTAAATTTGATTTTTTTTTCCAATTTTAGTTTATTTTTAAATGAATTTTATTATTTTGTCTTTTATCAAAGGATATGCAATTTGATATATGTCTTAACCTAAATTAGATTAGGTTCATTAATTAATTAAGAAACCGAGACGCTCTCTGCAGTTGAAACAATTGTTTTTATTTATTTCTGCTAATTGATCCTTGATTGATTGATAATCACTGCTCAATAGCGATTATCTACTGATTAGGAAAACATAGAGAGGAAGTACAATTCGTAACTATGGACTTATTAACTAAATCCGTTTTATCCGGTAACTGGAATCGTACCAAAAGTAAATCTTAGCCTAACTGAACGAAAAAGTTAAGTAAGTAGGTAACTCAGCGAGTGTGAGGCAAAAGGGATTCGTTGAAAACTCCTTACGTTCATTGGAAACCATTCCGAGGAAAACCAGTTAGCCACAATCTCGGTAAACGAGTGAATCCCTCGACCAAACCAAGAGTTAAATAAAATCTTAGTGCTCCTAGATAAAAGAAAATCACTATATCCGATGGAATCTAAAATCTTTCCTTTATTGTTCTGTTCCGAATATTCGCGTTATCGTTTCTTAACATTACTTATTCGCGGATTTCGCTACCGGGGACCAAATTCTCAAGAGAAAATTTTTATTGTTTTTGGAGTTTGTTATTTTATTATATACTCATCCATGCTTATAGGTACTTAGACTTGACTCTATGAAAGTATATCAAAAACCAATACATACAGATAGATGTGACTCCGCAACGTGAATACGGAATTTCGAAATTCATGAATCAGTAGTCAACACGCCAAGGACGGGCCTCATAAATATATACCTACATAAAGTATTTTCCAAATGGTAGTAGGTTGAATACAAGGAAATCCGAATGAAATGATGGAATTACCTGTTATGAATTCCATGATCATGTCATCAGTATCAAACATAATAAGCGTTTACTGTATCTATCAAAGTTGGCCTACTTAAAAGACATTCACGTATTTACAGAATGCATTAAAAGTGTTTAAGCTTTCATTACCGTTAGCAAAAGAGCAATTATAAAGTCTGAAACTTTTAGTACTGTTTAATAACAAATCCGCTTAACATAACAAGTCTTATCTTCCACACACAGTACATTAGATATTATATGTATAAATTAATTAATCTTGTAATTATTATTTTATTATGTTAAGCCTTTTTGCAGAAATTAATTATTAAAAGTATTAAAAATAATTAAATTAATTATTAAGTCCCCGTAGCATTTTTAGTATCGTTCAATAAAAAGAAAATGTAACTTCAACTTTTCTGTGTATCTAAATAGGTAACTACTCGTAAAACTGACTTATTATGACGATATTTAAAAAGAGTCAGTCCGAGGCAGTCTCTTTAAACAATAAAATTCACATCATCAGAAACTATTCAGAGAGGAGGTAATATACTTACCCAGAAAATACTCAAAGTCAAATGTTTTACTTCAAGTACACCGGGTACTTTTGAATTCAAACACTAGGTGAACGGTTCAAGCAATAGATATAGTGGGTCTTATGAGAAGAATCTGCAAGAAATTCCTGTGATACTCCTTTACTCCTAAGAACCGTCTCTATATTAAAGTCGGTTCAAACTACTAAGTACAGGTAGAATATCATGAAATACCAAGACTCTTGTGTATATGTTACCTGTCAAGAATATTGAGAAAGCGGGCATACACACAGCGTTAGTTGTTCAGGTGTTCAAATGTTTACGTACACAATGCAAATTTTTGAACCAAGAGAAGCCAAGTTTAAGGTTACTAAATCGTACGATATTCTATTCTTAACATTACATGTATGAAATATTGTCTTATAAAATGATCATAGCGATGGATAAATATCGTGCATGCACCCAAACTAAATATTTGCTCCGTATAAATCTCTATACCAGAGCCAACACAAACAGTTTCTTCACAAAAATAATTACTTTTTGATTTAAGTGGAATCAACGCATGTTTTGAGAAATGCTTGATTTTATGGAGTTTATTTTAGTTTCACAGAACGATTGGCAGCAGTAAATCGCCATCACTTAACAATACATCTATTTATTGATTTTTATTTTTTGTTTTGTTTATAAAGAAACATTGACCATAAAGATAAAACAAGAGGAACAATAGATCTAGAATCTAGATTGGAAAAGGTCGTGTGCCCATTATTGCTACAGGTAGGTACTTAGGTTACAAAATAAAAATAAAAACTGGCCTATCAATCTAGCTTTTTATAACAGAATATTTCGCCCTAATAAAGCTGTGTAATTTGTATTTTTTACAAAGTTTTCTTAATCTATTATTTACACGACAACATGACGGCAACTTTCCCGCGTTTGGGACAAAAAATTTCGTGAAAAATTCATACAAATTGTTAAGGAGTCACATGTCGTTATACTTAGATCATGTTGTACGTTGTACACTATACGTGTGCCTGGATTACCGACTGACACTGAATTATCTTTATTTGTTACTTCAAAGCAATCATATATATACATATGATTCGGATTCGAAGTTTCGAAGTCTAGGAGACTCTTAGTATCGCTAACGAAATGGATAAATTTGTTATCATTATTTGCACATCACTGTCTATTTTCATGGCCCAATCCATCTAGCAATAAAATTCCTAGTTGTATTGTTTACGTCATATCCATTGATAAAACTGATAACTATACGGAAGAAATAATCTGTAACGAGTAGAGTAATAAAGTAAAATTATATAAAAACGACTCAGTACTTGGTAAGTCACCATTTTGAATGTTTTAATACTATCTAATCCGTATCTGCAAGTTTTATGGAAAATCCAATATTAATTTAATTATGTTTTCAAATTGTATAGGTAGGTATCTA
This sequence comes from Subacronicta megacephala, assembly GCA_958496365.1. Taxonomy (NCBI): domain Eukaryota; kingdom Metazoa; phylum Arthropoda; class Insecta; order Lepidoptera; family Noctuidae; genus Subacronicta; species Subacronicta megacephala. Next base: position 7,957,188 of record OY292518.1, read on the forward strand.
ACGTATAGTAAGTGATTACCGACGTTTATAGACTTTATTCATTTCTGTATAATATATTTTACAAAATAAATATTTAAATCAATCTGATCCCTTCAATCAAATAAGAATCGATAATTAAGTCGCTTTCAAATAACATCTGTATTGATCTCTCCCTTTTCCCCTATATTCTAGCTAAAAAAATTGTAGCAATTGCACCTCAGATAATTTTCTGAAACAAAAGTAGTCGACTTCCTTTTGTCTGCCTTACGAGTACTTGTCTATATGTACCTGTTAGGTACAAATAATAGCGTCTATTCCTGACTAGTCCGTGCTAGCGTTCAAAAAGAAATATCTTGATGTTTCTTTCGTATTATTCCATCAATAACATAATGAGGCGGACACTATTATTGTATTGTTTGTAAAGATTAACGTATCACTTGACAACTATTATACGAAAAAGAGCAATTATTTCATACGACCTCATGTTATTATGTGTGTCATGTTGTAATAAGAGTTTGTTCTAGTTAAACTAAGATAACGAAATCTGCTGTCCCTCCGAATCATCAAACCTATTTTGTTTATATCTGTATGAAATAAGAAATTCTATAATTCTATATAATTAATTGTATTTATTGTTGGTTAAGAACAACCATGTTTTAATGTTTTGGTGATAATCTTTACCTGAGTGTACACAGGTGTGGGAAATTCGAGACAATTCAAACTGTAATGTCAATTTATTGATGGTTTTAATACTTATTCCCGTTACCCACAGTAGTTTTATAAAGAATAAGAATTCATATTAATATTATTTAAATGCGAAAGTAACTCTGTTCCTTTTACCTTTTCATGTCTTACTGCTGAACAGATTTCGATAAAATAAGACAAGGTGATAGGTTGCATATGCTACATTAAATCTAAAAAATAGGAAATTATACTTTATAATTGACGCTAGTGAACTGCGGGCAAGAGTTAGTAGTAAATAAGATATATCAGAAAGTTATAGCACTAAGATGATTTTTATGGCTTCATCTCTTGTTTGATGAACAACTAAGTATATCAATTTATTCTGATACATAACAACTTACTCAAATTTTTCATTTTCGATTATTCGATGTTTCAAAGAAACGACGTCGTTAGTTACAAACTCAAAAACAAGAGATTTTTAAGACTGCGAAGTGGTTTTTTTATTAATATAATTAAAGAAAGAGGATTGTACTCTGTTTTTCTTCGAAACAATATTGTTGTATATTAAGAAAACAAATTTTTAGCGTCGTCAAAACATTAACTTTGTGTTAGAAGTTAAAAGAAAATATTGACCAACAAATTAATATAGTTTGAGTTTAATTTGATTGTTAATTTGATTCATAACTGTTAGTTTTTGATATCAAAAAAAAATATTACGCCAAGAAAAAAATTAGGTTTATAATATATAATTTTACTAAAACATATACATATTATGCTTTATTACTTACAATGTTTATAACAACATAATATAGGTATCAAATCTTACCTCAAATGTTCGGCTGTTTATAAGATACGCACAACATAGATCGTAAGCGATAACAAATACTACACTGCGCCAGATAGCGGAGATCGAGGCACCACGTTCACGACTAGAGGAGCACTGGAGGTGCGCTGCGCTCGCGCCGCCCGCCGTCTGCCACCGACCAACTAAACTGTACCCCATTAAACATAACAGATTTGTTAACATTGTTGTTTCTCAGAGTTCAATGTTACGCTTTTGCCTCATTCAATTAAACGCGACTGTACGATACAGATCGATCATTTTGATTGCCCTATGTCGTGATCTAGAATTGCAATTGTCATTATATTAGTCATACAATTATTCAGTCGATGTATTCATCGCAGATTCATACAAAATATAGATAAGGCACCATAATTAATTCACATGCACTGATTTTTGTTTGGATAAATTATTGAGAAAATTAGGTTTGATTATGTAACTCTCATGAAATCTCATGGAAAAGTGTAGTCGGAGTTCAATGGTACTCCCTGTATGTATATATTTGATATAAGCCCAAGATAAGCCTATAAAAAAGTAGGTTTGTTTGCACTTACTATAGATACTTACGCAGACAAATTATACCATCTAGTTAGTAAAGATAAAGAAGTTACTAACAGCGAAAATTATTGGATATTCTTCTTAGTTCTTTAGCAGTTTGTCTAATGTACCGAAAATAGCTAACGTCTGCTCGTTTAGCCAAATCGCACTTAAATTCAGCCGAACGAACTCATCAAGACAATTTCAACAAACTGGTACTATCAAAACAATTTACTAGTTCAAATAATCAAACGATTTTTTCTAAACCTATTCTCGCATTTTGTTGTTTAAAAATACCAGTCACACCATAATTATAAATGAACTCAAGAACCGATGAACAATGAATGGCAATCGGATTTTATATTTAACTAGCTGCCCCAAAGGACGTAGTCTTTTTCACAATTGAATTATCTTTAATTTCTACATATATATAATATAAACATAAATACATACTGAATATATACCTAGAGTTTGAATGGGAAACCTTTCTCAGAATTTCACGAATATTCGAAAAAAAATCAACAATTGTTCTAGCTGTACTCGAGTTTTGGATTAGCAACACATTAAGCCATTTATTTATATAAATATAGATTTGTACGAAACCGGTTCACAGAAAACAAATCCACGATAATATCAAAGAAAAGATTGTTATTAATTAAAATAACGATATATTCAAACAAAATAGTGCCTTAGCAGATTACCTCACTACGGGAAGTGATAACGCCGCAACAGCGGGCGGTGACCGCGTAATCAAATATTGAAACAGCTTCTACCAGATGTAGGCGACGCGATAATTCTGTTACCTTTTTTGTAACACTATTATTGATTAAGACTAATTAATAATCTTCGATAGTACGCAAAAAAAATGCTTTTATCTCATCATATTATTATATTATCATCAGGTTTATTCAGAACTCTATTTTAATACCACTTATAATACCTTTTACTACATTCTTATGAAGGTTGATTTACAACCCTTAACTTCAAAAAGAAGGAGGTTATATGTTCGTCTGCATATTTGTTTTTTTTTTTAAGAAAAAAAAATCAAGTGTGTAGTATCTACAAAGTACACCTATATCTGCTTACTAATAAAAAAAGCTGTTTTCACCACCCACATAATATCGAGTCCAATAGAATTACAAGCTGCAACACCAAGCCACATGTGTCGCTTCATAAGTTTGGAACGAGGACAGTACCTACATTTAAAGTTTCAGTTGTGTACAGCAGCTTTAACGGCCTAATAGATTCCAGGACTTTCTCAAAATTCGATCTAGGTGTCATTTCGTACACTATACGAAAAGAAAGGATGTGTGATATGTTCGCAACATGGAATGATGGACGATTTTTATACAGTTGTGAGAGATTTTCTTGACGGCGGGCGTGTGAAGTCTGCCAACCCGCAGTAGGCTAGCGTGACGGACTATAGCCTAAACCTTCTCGTACTGAGAGGAGACCCGTGCCCAGCAGTGGGACAATGTAATGGGTTGATGATGATGAAGGAAAATTTTGAAATATTGCCAAAATATCTGGGAATTCGGGGAAAAACTGAAAGTGATATTTTATATGGTGTTTTTGAATTATTAACAACCCAACTTTTTGTGAGTATGGATGCTAGCTTCGAAATATGAGGATTTAAATAATATCAGTAAAAGTACACGACAACGTATCGATACGACGATATCTACCGCGATAATATTCGTAATTTTACCTTAACCTCCATAACCTTCTCACAAGTTGAAATTGTATGTGACACAACTATGTGTTGTATTGTATGCTATCAACATCATTATGGGCAACTATGTTTTTAACAGTAATCGGTATTTTACTAGAAGCGACTGCAACAAGGCCTCCGCAACCATAATTTGTCGGTAATACCAATATGCTAAGAGCTCTAGCATAGGTACATGGAGGGGCAATTGCTCAGGGTTTCCACCATGACATAATTTATTTCCTATCTTATTATATTAGTTGTGTTAAGATATATCTTAATTTATTCTAAGTAACTAGGCACAAAACAATGTTTTAAGCCCACACCCACGACGAACTCCAATCATCATAACTTGTGTGAAAATCCTAAGCTATGGCGATGTTAATGGTGCCCCGACCAGAAAATTGCCTTAGGGTCTCCAGTCAACTTAATTAACAACTAAATAAGTAAATGGTGTTGCCCTTTAGTAAGTAGAAAATAATTGGAAATTGTATCGGAAAAATCTAAACAAAGGTGCATGCGCTCAATCTTCGCTTCCCGTCAGTCCCAAAAGTGTAAATTTTGGCTCTAAATACTTATTTAATACTTTACGTTAGTAAAAAAAAATATGTGATGCCAACGATGGAGGAAGAAATTTACGGGGGTGCCGTGCAGCCGTGCCGACTAGCCTAATGGCATTACATAAAAAAAATGTTATTGATCTGTTGAGTGGTCGCATTAGGTATGATTATGATATAGATAAGAATACAATGTGGAACAACTCCTGTCAAATAAAATATATATTATTTTATTTGACAGGAGTTGTTCCACATTGTTCCACAATTAGCAGTGAATCAAAGTGACATACAGAACTAAGTATATCAATAATAAAAGATTAAGCCGTTACGCAAAACTTTCGCAACCCTAATGAACCTGAGATGAGCACGAGAAACGCCTTTAGTTAGTTTTATTGCAGTGGGTTTTAGTTATTATAATTAAAACCAAGGAAGAGTTTTTAAATCCACCCTACCAGCCCGGAGATTCAATTCAATTCAAATGTTATATATTATTTACATACTGGCCTCATATTACATGGGATCTAAGCATACCGGGGAAATATGTCTACATAACAGGTTGTCTACACAGTACCTACCTATACCTCTGGCTTATACTTCAAGGAATACAGACGTGATGATATGGTATTCTTACCGTCACCACTGGGTGCCATTGCGTGGACTGCCCCAAGGATACGGCGTAGCTTAGGCAGAACAGCGCCGTGATCGTGTACCGGCAATGGATGGTGAAAACAATATATCCATAATTTTACCACAAAGAATGTGAAACCTTTGTGAGTAACAAATCGAGAGAATAACGAAGTTTTAATGATGAAGACCTTGGAAGACAACAACGCCGTCAATTATTTTTAATTTGGTATGTAAATAATTATTCAGTAATGCGATATTTTTGTTTTGTCGTTCAGATTCAGCTGCCAAACTATAAATAACACCATGGCAACACACAACCAAAAGCAATCCAAAAATCTAATATATGACAACACACAACCAAAAGCAAAAATAGGTAAGTTAAGTTACACGGCTACACATCAAGCTATACAAAACCATTTTAGACTGATCTTCAATTGTAAACGTTTACCGCACACGGTAAATGTAAAACAATTGGATGGTCCAGTCCAGCATATATTGGTTTTGTATAGCTTGATGTGTAGCGGTGTGTACAATAATTATTACTTGTCTCAGTAACAAGAGATGTAAAAGTAATTGAAATTGACATTCAATTGAAATTCCATTAAGGTTCATTTGATTTTTGATTTCATTTGATAGTCTTTAATACTTTCATTCGTTTCTTGCGTAAAACTGTTACTTTAATATCTGGATCATCATCGTAGCCTTTTCTCTATTATCAATAAAGTTAGCCCATAGTGGCTCTTTGTAATGTTACGTAGCCTTAGTTCCCAACTTTTGCCATCAAATCAGTCGTCCCTTATCATTACTTTCATGATCATCGTTAGTATTTACGATCATCTCCGGAATTGCGCCCGCGGCTTTAGGAAAACTCAAGCTCGGAAACTAAGCAAAATAAAACATAATACATTGAGCTTTCAGACTTTTATGACGATATTTTGGTAAAACTTTATATCTAAGTAGGTACTGTCACTTGCAACTTTTGTTGTAAAATTCCTGTAACTACGGTACTACGTCAAAATGTTGACACTACCTACTTCACTTTGGTTGTTACCTTGATTGTGACTGGGTTTATCACTCGTTTCTTATGTCGTAAATTTTTAAATTTTGAATTATTATTTGTTTTTATCCGACTTAAAAAATGGAGGAGGTTTCCTCTTCGTCTATAAGTATTTATTGTTCCGTTGTTTGCCTTCGTCTCATGAAAGGAATTTAACGTTCATCGTTATCTTTTGCTTATTTTTTATTTAATTAAATATGACTGCCTCATTAGTCTAGTGGTCCTAAGCGCAACTGCTACGTTTAGGTCCTGGATTCGATCCCCAGGTCGAGCAAAGTGTTATTAAATTCTCAGTAGCAGCTTGGAGTCTGGATGTGTGCCCGGTTAATGGCAATAGGCTCGCAACCTATTACATGGGACCTAAACATATCGACGAAGTGTGGGTGTACATTTCTGCCTAACCCTTCGGGGAATACAGGCGTCATGGTATGTTATACTTAGCTATGAGATGCGCCCTCATCAATTAAATTAATTTGGTTATCATAAATTAATCTTCTAAGGGGACCTCCCTTAGAAGATTCCCCATAACCACTAATCGCTGGAACCTAAAAAGTATAAAAGTTTATGTATTTATTTATTACAGCAGCTCACTTCAACAACAAAAAAACTACTCCTCAAAATCAATTTCGTGTAGCTTCAAGATAACGTTTAACGTTTTTGAGCCCATCGTGGATCATATGCCTGGCTTACAGGCATAGAATGTGATTTAGTGTGACGTGCGTAATGTGAGCTCGCTTCAATGAATGCAGCAAACTTGCAACTCACATTGTTCTTTTATTACAATCTGATATTTAAATGGAAAAAAGTTACGTAAACGGCATTTATGTTTATCACTGGATTATGTCCATAAAAATATAAATAACTTTTTATATCTGTGATTATGTTTAATAATTCCACACACACATACCATCACGCCTGTATTCGCCAAAGGGTTAGGCAGAGGTGTAATTAGGTTCGCCGGTATGTTTAGGTTCCATGTAATAGGGGGCGAGCCTATTGCCATTCACCGGGCACAAATCCAGACTCCGAGCTGCTACTGAGAATTTCATATAAAAACCCAATAACACTTTGCTCGACCTGGGGATCGAACCCAGGACCTCTATCGTAGCAGTCGCGCTTAGGACCAGTAGACTAATGAGGCAGTAGTATGGAACTGTATTACCTATATTGTTTATGCGCAGCTGGATACCAAGGAAATTAATGGTACCTACTTAAACGAGGTGCACGGTACATATTCATTAATTCTTATATCTGTTTAACAATTCCGCTGCATTTAAATCAAAACGTATTGCACTAGTGCTGATTAAAATGTCTAGCAAGATTTACAGGCACTTAGTGTATAAGGCTGGAAACGGTACTGTTAGAAGAAAATTATGTCTCCATAGAATACAAGTTCTCTCATTTCTCAATTCAAATGAAAATAACATTTCATAGGTTTGCGGTTTCACCGTTAAGCTACCTACTTAGAAATAACAATCTTTAAATATTTATGAATTCTGAAATAATAAGACTGAACTTTAGATAAGAGGAAAAATATCTTTGTTGTAAGAGCAAGTAAAGCAAATATTGTTTTACAAGAGGTACTTAAAAAGTACTTACTTCCCATCAAGCAGGAACAAAAATTTGGTTCCTACATTATAAGTAGTTACACACGGCTATACATACACATCAAGCTATACCAAACCAGTTTAGACTGATCTTCCATTGTATGGGTTTTCTGCACAATTAAAGGCCTGCCTATAGGTAGTGGTTTTGTATAGCTTGACGTGTAGCCGTCCGTACAACAGAACATAGACAGAGAACTGCTGAAATGCCCATTGACGTAGAAACAGCAATTAAGCATAACACCCCTTCAAATTCAATTCTCTACGCACCTTAATATCTAGATCGATGTATGTCAGGTCCTCAGAGAGTCGTGTCGAACATGCTATCGATAAAGTTGGACGTGAATTACTGAAACGCTGTCGTTAATGGAGTGTCAAATGCTCATAGACATGCGGGCAGCTCACTTGCTGAATATTCGACGAATAGCATTCATATGTAGTTGGCTCGATACTCCAATATTACCAGTCTACAAACAAGTGTTGCTATATGTTTTATATTACTGGCAAAAGATAAGCCGGTTAACTTAACAATTAGTTGGTAAACCAGTTAGACTTAAATTGTATACTAGCTTGTAGTTTAGCGCACTGGAATTTCTTGTACAACAGAATTGCCTGTATTAGAAGTTTATTACATTCTTATACTCCGTCTGGGCCAGTAAAAGTGAAAGTGAAAGTCACACCGACTGCGAGTTTTGGATAGAAATATAGTATTTCGCATATGGTCCGCCCTTTTGACAAAATACTGCAGTCCATTGCTTATTGACAAAGAAAAACACTTTAGCTGTCCGGTCAGTGACAAAGTCTGCAAACCATTGGTGAGTACAGAAAGGATACACAAAGGCCACTAAGATGCCTAATAAAGGCAGGAAAAGCGAGACGCTACCTGTCCAAAAATCCTTAAATCCTCCACGAATATACGAGTATATACACGAATTTGACAATCTGTTTACAACAAGCTGAACACAAAACATCGTCAATACTCGTATGGTCTCGCTTACGTAATATCGAAGTATTAGGTAATCATCAATAGTAACAACGACACGGTTAATTAAACAATCAATATTAAATAATATCTTTCAGTGTCTGATTCAACAGACTGTGAACGTACTACGCAAGACGCGAGTCTGTAGTTATATATGTAATTTAATGTCTGTATATAATAATATAATTCCGTTACTACACTCACTACTAGGTAGGGCCTCCTAAGGGATTGATGTCCATCGCGCTGTCCTAATGCGCGTTAGCAAACTTTACACTCACACACCTATGAGAAATCTGGGGAGTTTAAGTTCTTAATAACATTCATGTGTTACATAAGTGCTACATTTATAATAAGGTGCAACATGTAACCCAATTTAAAATCCTTTAAGAGAACCGCACTTCCTTCAAGAGAAGGAAGTGCGGTTTAGTTTTGAGGCTGTTATACCCTGCCGATCCATAAGGATTTTACATACAAAAGAACCATTTATAACCACGAATGCTCTGAGGTATCACCATGGGTTTTATGAGACTTCATAATTCCATGAGACATGGCTTGTCTTCCGCTAGTAGACAAACTTGTAAAGTTTAACGTATCCATTTTGAATGGTAAATAATGCGTTTAGTCATTTTTAACATTTAATATGTATTGATGTCAGGCGTAAAGTGCATTGAAGTCAATGTAGGTACCCACCAGGCGAATAACATTACGTGATGTATATACAACATTATTTTTAGTATACCTATGCGAAACCAGAATATAATTTGATCAGAATAAGTTACTGAATCGATTCCAATATTTTTTACAGCACGTTATATTTTTTCACAAAAAGTTTAAGTACCTATACCAATTACCTATCAGCAATTATACGCGCATAAAACAGGTCACTGCCGGTCATAGAGGCACTAGGCGGAGGCGCACAGCAGGGCGGGGGGTAAAACAACCCCTTCAGTCGCCCCAAATCGATGCTACAGATAGATGTGACAGACAACATAACAAGCTTATAACTTTGTCATTTTTCAAGATACAATTTTGAAATTTTGTACATAGATTCTTTACCTAAAAATACTAGACACTTGTTCCGTGTTTCGCATATACTAATATTGACCTTGTTATAAGTAAATAATTGGTTTGTAATCATAGGTAAATACCTGCGCTCGCAGGTTGATGACACATTTTCTGGAGTCGTTGATAAAAATTATTGACCTTTCATGTCTACACAAGTATTTGCATACTACAGTATCCAACCCGATGCGAAAAAAATTATCGAGTTACAAACTTACGTTACGTTACTTACGTTATGATTTATTGAGATTTTGTAAAATCTTTATTTGTAAGACTTGCTAGACCTGGAAGGTCAGTGACCTTTAAACCGAAAAGTTCATTCACATTACTGAAAGAAAACTCGAATAAGATTTATTTCTAATAAATTGTTCGCCAAATCTCTCTTATTATGTATATCATTTTGCCGCGTATTGTATTCAATATCTAAGTTCGTTCAGGCACGTTTTCGTTTAGAGTGACAAATAAAAGAGTCGTTATGTGTTGTTTATGGAAATTCTACTTTCCTTAATTAAACGTTCACGTTTAATTCAGATTCAGAATACCAATTTACTATCTTCATTTTCCGGAGTAATTAATAGTGCCAAAACGTAACAAAAATGAATCTGGCTAAATTATATTTTTATGCTAACCTAAATAAGTATTTGAAGTTATTAAAAATAACCATATCGTTGCTTCTGAACTAATTTTGTAATGTAATAATAGGTAGATATGAAAAGTTCTCTGTAATGGAATGATAATTAAAAAATCAACTCTAGACTGATACCACTGAATTCATTTAGCAACAAAGTAGGCAATACGAATAAACCATTTTCTGTATTCCTGGAATTTACATGATTAAACAAACACGCTCTTTTGTAAATATTTAACAGAGTTCCGTTAGACATCAATCGGTGAAATCTGAATGATATTAAATTAATTTTAAATATCTTTTTGTATTTTTTAGGCATTTTCCATGCAAAGATTACTAAGTTATTTTAGTGAAGGAAAAATACGACCTCGGGTAGGATTCGAACCCGCGTCTTCTGGTTAAGTACACCAGACGCTATGACCGCTAAGCCACCGCAACCCCCACCCGCCATGTCGATTGAATTATTATGATGTTATTTAAAATATTATTATTGTTTTATTCATAAGAGTTATTTTTATAGGTTACGTCGAAAACGAGCAGACCTAATGGTATTAAATAGTCATCGCCGCCCATCCTCACCTGCGACTGCAATACTAAAAGAGTAGCTGATGCGTTGCCGACACGATTATCTGTGGCAGATGAGCAAGCGGCCAACCTGATAGTAGGTAATAGGCAACAGCCACCCGAAGATTGTCTGTGTTCTCTTAGCACTGTCTAAACAATCCGAAGAACAATGATCCCGCGTGGGTTGGTAACCACAGAAAAATATTACCTTCTTTTGGAAAACCCGCCTATTTTTTCCTCTAACATTAAGTAGGTACAGTCGCCAGCACATCAGGTTATACAAAACTGACAATTTTCTCCAAATTTATTTTAAACCTTAAGATATAGATATTTAAGCTCAAAATCGACTGAGAAATTTTGACATTTTGTGGGAAGCTGATGTGCTGGCGCCCGTACATAATAATTTATTTGACATAGTAGATTTCATTTGTATTTACATCTGCCTCGAACAAGATTTGCGGCATCTCTCATTACTTTTTTCCAACAAGACGAGTACTGTACTAGTCGCCTACTTAAATAATTTTAGAATTGATAAAAACTGCTACAGAGAGGCCACCCAAGTGGAGCGATAGTTTTATCTCTACGTAGCGATTAAAAACCGATGACTAAAAGGCTCTAACAATACTACTGACCCATTAACCTGGTGAGATTTATCTCGGCTAACGTCTGTAACATCTATTATACCTCGTTAGTAGAACTATTACGCTGACGTCACGTGGGTGCTCGGCTGTTACCCACGCTAGTGACTACCAAATAAAGATTGACTGTGGCGCTAAAGTTAATTTAATATTTAAATGGTACACCGTTTAGAGATAAAACTAAAATTATGGACTGTTAGTCTGTCCTAATATTTCCCAATACGGATAGACAGTTAATTAAAAGTAGCTAATTCATTGAGGGCAAATGGGAAACTAAGATTACCATTATCGATTCTAATTGCCAATCACTGACAGTCGCAGAAACTATACAAATTATAACAACTCTCCGAAAATATAGTCTCTACAACTCTATATCTCTATAACTCACAGTTTTGTAATTAATTCTTCCAAAGGCAGTTTAGACCGCGTACTGAATCAATAAGCGGTTTAACTGAAATAAAGTTTGTAAGTACTCGTAAAGCCAAGCGTTTATTAGTAGCTACGCTTTCATCTAGCACCCTACGAAAATCACGTCCAATAAATCTGCAATGTAACAGAATTTACATAAAATGTTCGCTTTCTACATAACTGGTTGAATGTGAGCTGAGACAGATTGGAACATAAATATCTAAAGATCGTTACACACACCGGCGACTCGCAGCGTTAGATAATAGTTTTCGAAACTAAACGAATAGTTCTGTAACTTATGTTTGGTAGGCCGTAGGCCGACGTACTTTCTCGTTCACGTTTTTACCGATATTATGCTTATGGACTAAGGATTCAAGTACAAAAATTAAGAACTTACTTTAGACTAATAGAATTAATAGTTAAGTACTACTAATTCTAGTAATAGTCAAGTCTATGAATATTTTCATTAATTTGTATATCATCTATGTATTATCTGCTACCTGATAGAACATACCTATAGGATCTTCCATGATGACGGCCTAGTAGTTCTAAGCAAGACTGCTACGCTAGGGGTCGTTGGTTTGACTCCAAGGATGAGTAAAGTGCTAAGTATTAGGATTTTTCTATGAAATTCTCATTAGCAGCTCGGAGTTTGAACTGTTTTGCGTGAACCTCGGAGAATGAACGCGTGATGGTAGGTATGTATGTTACTATGTGGGTAAGTTACTTCCGAGACGGCATTGTCTATGTATATAATGATATAGCTTCATAAAATTATGTTTTTTCGTGAATTCAGCGAGATTATGCAACTATTCCCAAAATATTAGCCTGTGCATTAGGAATTACAATATGCCATTGAAACCTTTTTGCTATTTCAAAGCAACAGGCGTAATCAACCCGTTATTACCACTTGTGCCGCTTGCTGGAATCCAAATAACTAATCTAATAATTACCACTTTGTCGAAGGCTTACAAGACTATTTTGTGACCGCCGCAGAATCAGTATGGCAGTTATATTTGTAATTCCTGAAACTGCGTAATACTGCGACCTTTTTTCGATCGCATGAAACGAATGAATATGGCGTTCCGACCATTGACAATGTTATCGGCTATTAGGACCAAAACGAATGTTCGGGAACGTTTCATAGTTCAGTCGTTTTTTGTGAAAGTACATATCTATATATATAGTTAGTGCCTATGTTTATAACATAGGACAGCGGAATTCGTGCATTGTCAGTATCGGTACCCAATTTTGGAGGCTTAATCCAATTTGCGTTCCGGATAAGCCTTCTGATACCTTTATAAGCGTTTAATCCATGGTGCTACTGAAGGGAATTTTAAAAAGATTTATTTTATCGAGGGGTACAAATTTTAATTTAGCTATATTTATATACTTCATACCGCCTAACACAAAATGAATGTCATGTTACCCTTTAGCTGAACTTAATTTAGGCTATTATGAACGTAATACAATGAATGCAAAAGAAACATTAAGTTTAGTTATTTATTATGCAAAGCCTGGTTGTGCATCTCCTCATTTGCCTCAAGATCGGGATTTCTCTAACTGACACGAATTCGATGTAAAATGTCTTTCGACATTTATCTTTGACACATTTTTGACAGGTACGAATCCCGGGAACCTTTTAAATTATTTTTCTTTCAAAATTATTTTAGTAAATTTTCTATTGTTTTTAAAATTTATTCTGCTATAATTCGAGGCGAAGACAAATCCAACAAATCAAAAACCCATGACAATCTCTCCAGCATTTCTTGAGTTATCATTGTAGTAACAAACCTGACTTTGATTTACCTATATAAATATAATGTAAAAAGGTAATAATATATCTGCAATGGTAAAATGGTCATGAACCAATTAGCTACGTCGTATATAGAATTTGCATAATTATAATGTTATGAAACGTGACCATAATTGTGAGCTCCCTGCACAGATTCACAATTCAAAATTATATTCAATTAATTCTTAATTACTAAAATAATAGTCATCAAATAATTTTTGAGTATTCTTTTTCTGGTAAGATCAACGTTGCGAAATACCTACACCAGTACTCTTTTATCTTGTTGCAATAAATAAAATTGCTACAGATCGTTGTAAATTATTTTACTGGTGTACCGAACCAGATATATCTGGTTCATCGCAGGTTCATATTACTCGTGTAGTTGACTTTAACTTTCCGTAATAATAACAACTTTGTAATACCTATGTCGATAGGTACCATAAAAGGAAACCCAATAACATTGCTTATTACACAGAGTTGTGAACAATGGAAGATGGTGTTATAATAAAATGTACTATTATAGACGTACCTACTTTCAACATAATACATCTACGAAAATTATCAGCTTCCCACATCAAAATATCGTATCAGTTTTATAAAATTTGGTTGCCGAATCTCATTTATTTCTCTACATAGGTACTCGCATTATTAGATGCGCCATTGAATAAATTAAAGCAAAGCCCCAGAAGGCTGATTATATAATATGTGTGTACATTAGAAGCAGGAAACATACTTGCTTGTTATTAATTTCTTACCCAAATAACGAACATACCGAAAATGTAAAAAAAAGTTCCACGTACAATTTCGTATTACAGATATTTGTATCACAGGGTATCTATAAGCACAGTTTTACAATCCATACTATGTTAACCGCAGAGTATTATTCTGTGGTATAACTCTGTGATTGTGTCATACAAAATGTGGTTTTCTATTGAATAATCATAAATGTGATTACGGAATAGGTCCTTAGGTATGTACCTACATTCGCCAAATTTCTTCAAATGATATTTATTTCTGTAAATAGATCTTTTGAAGACACCTTTACAAGTCGTTTACAGTCGTTTTCTTTTACATATTTCTTTTTTAAACTAGATGGCGTCGACATTTCCTATCTGATGACCTCTGAGAAGAAATGTCGAAACAAACTCAGAGAATCATGGTCTCTTTTAAAGTCCAGACAATAGTTATATCGTAGGTATGCGAGTTTTACAATGTAGGGCAAAATCTGAACAGGCCTTTTGAAGAAAGAGCCATAACAGCTTTGAGTTGACCTGTCCTAACTGACGGCACGCATACATCAGTCCTCGTGTAGCTCAACCATTTTTTAGGGAGCTCTCTGGTATCGTCGCATGACGATACCAGATCAGCAAGACATTTGCGTAGGTCATGTGAAACACTCAAAGCTGTCAGAAAACTTGTATTATAAATCTTAATATTGTAGAGCTAACCTACATAGTACTCACATTTACATTTTTATCCTTTTTTTTATAAAACATTAAATATACACATTTGAAATGAAAACAAAAGCATATCCAAAGACAATGTTACAATTTACATTAGTACAGATGATAGAACTATGCAAGATAACTAAGACCTACAAGGCAACTCAGACCACTATAATGAAAAATAAAAATATATTTAAGACACAATGGCCATGATGATTTTAAATGATTTTAATGATTGATTTTAAACCTTAACTTTTCTATGATTAAGTTGAAGATCGACTGAGAAAATTTGACATTTTGTGGCCGTCATATGTGCTGGCGACCATACCTAGACCTTAGAGATATAGTCATCTACTATATTCAAGGTCATTGGATCTTTGAAATGTTTTTTATTATGTGACGGATTACATACACACCCATGTTGTACCTACAAACTTCAATATTTTTTATTAAATAACTCGCACGTCTCAAAAGTAACGTCCAAATACTTACTATCCTGATTAGACTATGATATAATATAACAATACTTTTCTAGTTTTTCTTAGAAGTATAAGTTTTCACCTATTCTTTTGACACATTCTGACTACATTACGAGGCCATTTTTATTTCAGATCTAATAGGATCTAATGGACAATGTCAGTCTATCTGTCACAACCGATCGGAAATTGAAAGACATAAGTTTTATCACAAATTTTGTCTGTATTAGAGATGAAGCGTATATACTAGAACAGATCCAAGGAACAGGTATTTCACGATACTAGCTGATACTTATTCCAACTAATAAAATACTCGATCCAACTAGTATCATTGTGCCTGCGCGTATAAATTTGAATTTGAACCTTATTTCAATCTAGTTAAAGGTAAATATACTCTGTCTATTAACCAACACTCAATACTAGTCAATAAAATACTCGTTACATTTTAAAATACTCGATCCACCTAGTATTACTGTGCCTACGCGTACAAATTTGAATTTGAACCTTATTTCTATGAGCATTAAAATGACGCGACGCGCACTCGTGTTTACCAAATTATTGGTGTGTCAATAATTTGAATTTGAACCTTATTTTTATGACCATTAAGATGACGCGACGCGCACCCGTGTACCAAATCATTGTGTGTCAGTCATTTCAATTTGAACCTTATTTCAATCCAGATAAAAGTAAATATACTCTGTTTTTTTGAAGCAATACTCGATACGAACCAAATACTAGGCATACTCGACGGACTTTATACACTAGGTACTTTGTAAATACTCGAGACTATACGATCCGATACAATACAGAGTATCGAGTACGGACTAGTATTTGTTGGGTAATCTTGTTGGATGCCGGCTGATTACCATTTTTTTAGTATAGATTACTATGAAAAATGAATTTTAATATACGGTACGATGTAGTACCTAGATAAATATTTAACGTCAATAGTCCTAAGCCTGTGTAAAGTATGAAGAGAAGATTCCAATTCATTACGTACTGCATCCGCAACCGTACGGGGCGTACGCGTACTTCATACTAGGTGGAACAGGTATTTGGATCGAGTATTTATTCGGAACAGGAATAGGTACACCTAGTACGAAATTTACCTAGTACGACTCATCTCTAGTCTGTATCTAACATGTTATATTGAACTTTTAAGAAAAGTGTCCCTTGCGAACGCAACAATGTTGAAATGTTGTCGCTATCTCTATCCCGCACGATGCGAACGCGTGCCCGAGAAGTAAAACAATAATAATTAGCAACATTTTCGCGCGTATTTCTTGTTCCGAAATTTCGAGATTACTCTTTTATTAAAGTTATTACGTAGTTTTTTTTGTTTATGGGTATTCATTATATTATCTGGGTTCCCCATGAGTCAAAATGATTCTGTATCGATACATTATCTTGAAATAGGTACTAGCATATAGTTGGGTCGTTTTCATCAAAAATTACCAATCTTTGAGCTCATGTAACTTTTTAACCGCGTGTTGAAATAAAGTCTTACGTTCAAGGAACACGTATTTTAATGATAAAATTTCAGTAATTTTCATTGGTTAAAATTCAAGATAAGATCAAACTAATTTTGTATGGAGCGCGGAGCGGATACTATCCTCTTAATGACTCGCTTAAAAAGCCACAAAAAGATCAATTTAAGAAAATAATTTAGGAATATTGAAATACGATTTCTATTCGACTTTCTAAATTAATGACTGCCGTCAACCGCAGAACAGTTTTTACAAACGAGAAAATCAGGAACAATTTATTCTGGCCTAGCTGTTCGTTATTGCTCAAAAGTAATCATATTGAATCGTGAAATACTTGCTGAACCTGAATCTTTCCTACCGTTAGTCAACGTTAATATTCATTTAAAGCGTAAAATAAAAACTTTGGCAGTAAATTTTGGCAGGTGGTGGGTGGATGGTGTAGGTACCTACCTCCTACCCACCGACTACACGACTTTCAACGCTGAAAAGTGTATCCTTACAAACGATATGATGTGTTTTCACATAAAAATCTTAAGCAAGTTTATGAAACTTTTTTTAATATGAACTCTGATGTAGATAAAGATAAATAAGTAGATTTTATATATATACATATAGGTACAGTTACTTGATATCAGAGCCGTATGCCATCATCATTCTACTAGCCTTTTCCCAACTAAGTATGTTGGTGGCCATTTTAACAAGATGCTGATGAATCGTTGAATATCAATTATGTACTCGAAGCGAATGCATTTTTTTTTTTATAAAAGTTTACTAGCAATGTGGTTCACACATTCCTAGTATTGCTAAGCTAAATGCTTGTGTTACGAGTGGGTTCACGTCGGTAGTGCAATGGGTTTGGTTCGAACCGGCAACTACATGATCGCAAGTCCGATGCCCTAGCCATTAGGCTACCGCCGCTTCTTAAATTAAACCCCTACAACCCAATTTTTCACTAATAGGTCCGAATAATCGAAGGATAAGCTGGTTGTTAGACTTTTTGCGCTTTTTAGATGTTCGTATGAAATCCAGGGCCGGCAGTTTTACATGCTTTCCGAGGCACGGAGGGTAGTCGATGTGTTGAGAATCGGTCACCCATCTACAAACTTACCACGGCAAGCACAAATCGGTTTATCAGCGTTGTTATTACTTAGCGACGAACACAGCTCTGTCAGCTGTAATAGTTACTATTCCTTGCTAGGAGTATATTGGTAATAGGTATACAACACAACTACAACAGGTATGTCATAATGTTGTTACTTCACCATCAGAAACTGACCCATTACAAGTTTACAACTCTAACGCCTATCCTTCCAGGCGATACGAAGTTGTATACCTATAAGTACTTAAGTATATAAATATAAAAGTGGTAATAATGATTTTCAACCGACTTCAAAAAGGAGGAGGTTCTCAATTCGTCTGTATGTTGTTTTTTATGTATGTTTGTTACGTGATATCTCCACCAATTACGGATAGATTTAAATGATTATTTTTATTTGGTAGGTCATACTTTACAGGTGGTCCCGTTCAAATTTTATCGAAATCGGTTGAGCGGTGTTCAAAAATATCATCAAAAATCTAAAAATTCTAAAATCTAAACAAACGTCTTATTAGAGCAGTGCGTTAAATTGGCTTACAAGTACTTATGATAAAAAAAACTTTCCACAAAAAAAAAAAAAAAAACTTTTAACAAAAACGTAATCATTATATATTATTTTCTTCAAATGTGAAATAATCAGTAGAAACTGTACTTTACCCGTTTCTTTAACGTACTCAAATGCACATGCCATGTATCATTCTCCTCTTGGTGTACAGTGGGTAAGTAGATAAAAGTTCCAAACAGAAAAGACGCACACTCCACTAATCTGACTCTCGCATACTCATCAATCTATCGACTTATGTGCCCATTGTTAGTCACTACTGCTTTTAATCGAAGGACTTAAGAGGGAAAACTTCGGGAAAAACAAGTGTGTCCGAAATCCAAAGCGATCCATGTTATGGATTATAGCCCGCTAACGGAGGCTCAAAGAAAACCTCCATTTATGTTGAATTTTTGGCGGAGGCTTTCATGCTCAATTAAAAGCTGCTCTTAACGTTTCCAGAATTAAATTTCAGGTTGTCAAACGTGTAGTAACCTCATTGCGTTGTTGCATCTTTTTGGTGTGAAAAATCCTCCTGGAACATCTGTTACTTGGGTTGATGGCCGGGAGTCACACTCATGCCGCGCTTGCCTTCCCTAGTCCTAAAGTCCAGGCCATGGTCCCACAGGAGCCCCTCATGGAACGTTGCCTTTCATATCGGATCGTTGTATCCACCAACCAATCAGTACTTGCCCATAATATATGTATACACTGACCATCTGTTTTAATATTTAATATTTAATCTGATCTGCTCATCTGTTTTATTGTTTTTTCGTTATCTGTACGAATAAATATTCTGTCATTCTGTAAGTAACTGTTACTTGTAGGGTAATATAACAAATTGACTATAGGTCATTATTGTCATTGACACCTAAAGTCAAGTAGACAATGGCAATACCATCGATCGATACTGCTTTATCACCAGTTATCAGATTTAATAGTATCTTAATCTGATTAGAACTATACGTTGTAGTATCATAGTAACGGCACAATTAACATATCCATATTAATTAGTTAAAGTTATATAGTACCGCATATTGTCACTCGATTAACAAGCTTGTCGAGATAAGTGCCATTATTATTGGTGTATACGACAACCGATCGAATTCGAACGCGATTTCGTGATACGGTGAGAACTTATGCCCAAACATTTGTCCGGTAATTATTGGATTTCATATTTGCCTCACGTAACTCCCGTTTGTATTAATATGTAGATACCTGTTCATACAATATTTGCTTTTGCAGTTTACATCAGTTGGTGGTGAATTTAAAGTGAAGGTATTACTCTATTTCCCTTACACTACATTAATATATTATAATTAAATATACCATATAGTTATAGAAATCATCCAGACATCAAAGTGATGCGACTTTCAGCTATTAGAACAAAACTTCATGAGTTAAAATCGTCATTTCCAAATGCTGGAAATACTCAAAATTATGATCTCAGCTTCATAAATATCAAAAATGTCTGGCCAATAAATTCCAACGGACGTTATCCTGTTTAAATGTTGAATTATCTTGGATTCATTCATACGTGCCCACATACGTAGGTACCTACATACATATTATTTACGTAAGTACAGACATACTTACGTATGAACATCATCATCAACCCACTACCATATCCCACTGCTTGACAAGGGTCTCCACGCTATCCTACTGCAGGTTGGCGCACCCTTCACACGCCTTCAAGGAAATCTCTTAGACATGCCGGTTTCCTCATGATGTTTTCCTTCACCGTTTCGACGCGTGATACTAAATTATTTAAACGCACATGACTATGCTATCACTGCACTTACTCTATCATTTACGTACCTACATTTATTTTTGTATCATCATCATCATCATCATCATATCAGCCAAATGAAGTCCACTGCTGAACACAGCTCGTAGAACTGATGGCCGTTGGGGCAGTAAGGTTCTCGAGTGGAGACCACGAACCGGAAAACGCAGTGTGGGATGACCTCCAACAAGATGGACAGACGATCTGGTATTTTTGTATACTTACTATATAATTTATATATAGATAAAATCAGAACCAAATCACGGCGTAAAGTCCTGTCTGATCGTTAAAATTATTACAACCAGGTTACGTCGGTACTAAATATTGCGACATTAATTTATTACGATGGCGTCATGGCGCACTCCCTTAGATTATGTAAGCTCCTAGAGATTATTTGTATCATGGCAGCTGCCACCCTTCCTTGGGACAACCTTGGTCTTGGGCCATGTCAATTGATTCCATAAATCTCTTTGACTAATTACCTTACCGGCCGACGTTAGGGTTACAACATTGACTTTTCCGCGTTTAATGATAAAGTGAAAACATTCATCAGTGTCAGATCATTATTGGGCCATGATAATATTTTTACTATACCTGTCTGAGTTGATAAAAATAACGCACTCCCATATTAATAACTACCCACGATCAAATATCGGATGATTGACGAACGAGAAGTATTAATTAACATAACATAATGTATTAAGACCGGGGCCGTATTACCACGTATTAATGCCATAATTTTTAGGTTGTGAGAGAGGGATGCCGCTCTACAGGTCAATGCAATAGCGTTGAATGCTAAATCACGAGACACGATGCTTTTTTCGTAGTCGTATTACAGAACGAATAAGTTAACGCCTGTGTTATTAAAAACACCCTAATTTCAATAGAGAAGATGAGAGATCCCCATCAATCTAAATCCAAACATAATACTGCGAGCCAGAAGGACACGATGAGCTCGTTCTGCGTGACCCGGTAGCAAGATAAATAACCAAAATGTAGGGAAGCTGTTAGTAATTTTGACGACCAACTCCTCACCATTGATGCTGTAAAAGATCCGAAACGTCCGGAATTAAATAATATCAATATAATGACATAAAGACCCGTAAAAAGTAGTTTTATTTATCTACTTATGTGTAATAATTCGCGTAAGTATCAGAAACTAGTTTAATACGTTGGAAGTCCATATACCTAGGTAATCATAATAATATTAAAGTGTCTCACGAGGCACTGTTGTTTTTCACAAAATATCCTTAGGGTTTTTTCCTGTATTGTGGGTGCGTTTACAAACACAATTATTGTGATTGTCAACGCACCACGGTTCGATCTCGGCACAATTATTGTGCGGAGATAGAACCTATGACACTCAGCTACGCCAATAAACCCACGAGTTAGGTTAAAATCATACGCCGAACTATGAGTGTACGTTTACTAGATACGCTTCTGCCTTACCCTTTGGGGACTACCTACTAGGCGTGATAGTATGCTAAATTCGTAACTTGCATTTCGTTGGGTATCAAATTCGAATATCTCTTTGATTATCGTTTGGTAGGGCATACGTAGATAGGAGTTCTAACTACATGGTCCACTGCAGTAAAGAGTCGATTCCCGTAGGAATAGCCGTTTGTGACTTTACCGAAGTTCCGATATACGAAATTTTTCGACATAATAAAATGGAGGATTACTGTATTCAATTCGATTATTGGATCTGCGGAGGTCACATTTATTCGTAGCTCGTAGCTCGTAGCAGTAGCGTAACTACAATTCGATTTTAGATATTGCGACTATGTTGCAGTTGCGTTGGTTTTTTATTTTTAAACGACGACGACGAACGACGGCGGTTACTACATTCGTCTGAATATTTTTTTTTTCTATGTATGTTCACCGATTTCTCCGTCAATTGCGATTTTTTTGTTTGAAAGGACATACTCTAGAGGTGGTCCCATTGTCAGCAAATTAGGATCTGATGATGGGATCCTGGAGAAATCGAGGGAACTCTTCAAATATTATAGGCAAACCTATAATATTTTTGAATTTTTTAAAGTAACTCGTGCATCTTCTCTCGGAAAGCATCATTTGGTCAAGTGGAACTGTTGATGGAGACCACGGATGACCTCTTATGTATATTTCCCCATTGTTCGAAAACAGTGCGACCGATTTGGAAACAATAACTATTTTTTTTCTATAACTATTTTTTTTATTTAACTATAAATATTTTTTTGTTTAAAAGGGTATACTCCCCAGGTCATCCTATTGCCATCAGGTCAGGATCTGATGATGGGATCCTGGATAAATCGAGGGAAATCTTCAAATATTGTATTCGCACTAGGAGTCTCTTAATTTGCTCTAGGGAAGTTTCATTTGGTGACGTGAAACTGATGATGAAGACCACCACTGCACTTCAACTCCTCAGTAATAGGTATTTTAGGGATTTCAATTTAATAACTTTGATATAGTTGCATTTTATGCTCGTCATAATGCATATGGTGAAGTACCAGGAGAACTCCTCAATAAGCAACGTCCCTGCATTGGGAAAAACAATATTTTGTAAAAGGCAATGAGCGGTTGACATTAGGTTATTGTAACTGAGGTAAATTAAAGCCAAACCCACTAGAAAACGAGAAAATATAAGGCATTTTGTTTATTTGAAAGTGTATGCTCCTGAGGTGGTCTCATAAAAATTTGTTGAAGATGTGATCACTAAAAATGTTGAAATAAAATATTTTTTTCATAAAAAGTAAAACCGCCTTTAAAAAATAATAAAAATAATGTTAGGTATGTGTAAAACAGTTTCAGAAGTCGGTGGCTTTAATTTGAGTGGATCTTTTGTTTCCGCCACCGACTCGCCACCGACTTCCGAAACTGTTTTACACATACCTAACATTATTTTTTAAAGGCGGTTTTACTTTTTTATTTAAAATTATTTTATAATCGTAGCAGGTAGGTACCGATTTCGCGGTACTACAAAATCTATAAAATATACTACAACCACCCTTAAACACAACTGAAATATCTCTGATCAAATAAAAAGTTAAGATGGAACTTTGCGAACAAAGAAGTGAGGCCGGCTAAAACTACGCCAAAGGGTGTACAACACACAATTACACGCACATATGTATTAGTTAACAACGCCTTATCTTGTCAGTCAACAAGACAAGATAAGGCGTAGTTTCGGTATACGTGTCTGCGTGTAATGTGTGTTGTACACCGTTAGGCGTAGTTTTAGCCGGCCTCACTTCTTTGTTCGCAAAGTTCCATCTTAACTTTTTATTTGATCTGAGTGAAATATATCCACTAATTAATATTCTAATGAAGTTGGTATACCAATGTGTGGCTTCAGTTAAAAACTAACAAAAGCAGAATCAAAACTAATTACAAAAGGTTTATTGACTTAAGGGTATATTGACTTAACAGTGCCCGCTCCCGCTCTATTTAACAATGGTTGACCTTCATCACATACAAAACACAGAAACTAGAGACACGAATGGTTTATTATTGAGAAAAAAAATTAAAATTGGGTGTTTATACGAACCTTTCTTTCCTCGGGCACCAGAGAAGGCGGCAAGACACCTCGGACTCCTTTCGACTAAAATCAGGATTAGCATTCTCTTACCGGCCATGGGGTTCGTGACATCCGCCACAACCAAGACAGCCTGTGATCCAGAGTTCACTGGACCCTTTAATTTAAGACTACACCCAGCAAAACCTCTTCTGAGTAATCGATGCTTTCCATACTTGGAAATTTTACGCACTTATTAATGAAAAGGAGGTGAGAGGTTCCTAATATTATAAAAACTCATAGGTAGATACTTAAATACCTTGTGTAAAATGTGCCTACATTTTAAGAACTCGAACCAATATATCATCGACCTTTAAATAAATTATGAGTTATTGCTCACACAATATTCTATTAATATTCATCGTTTGAAATTAAAGATCAGGTTTCAAGAGGTATATTGTACTAAATGACCGTCAGACTTTCAAGTCAAAGGTCTCGAGTTCGAATCCAAAGCACGCATCTAAGCTCTGACTTTTCGAAGGCATTAGTTAATTATGAAAACAGAATGAAGAAACTTGCATGCCTGAGAGATTTTCTTGACGGTTTCTCTGGCAACCTGCATTAGGGGAGGCCTACATATACCTATATTGTAAATACGCACACATGCTTAGTTTTATGTATCTACCTACATACATACTAGACATCATGGTCAGCAGTGTAATAATAATAAATGGGTTGGTTATGATATTTTAAACGTAAACCAACTAATATATAATTTGAACACTAGAATTTTCTCTTGTATTATGGGTGCCTTTAGAAACACAAATTTTCACGTAGCTACTTCCGGTAAAGCAAGTATTGATACCGTGCGGGGACTGAACCCACGTGACACAGGAGAAGATCGCTAAGCCACTTCGTCAAATGTTTTGTAAATAAGGACATCAATATTTATTCGTCGACGGCGGAGTTCGAGCAGCGAGTAACTTAATAGACAGATTCCTTTTATCGGTCACACGATACTGCAGTGATATATATGAGACACCTAAAGGAAATTTATAGGAACTAGGGACCGTACCACGTGTTATTGCGATCATTTTGCAAATGTGAGAGGATTTCTACACATAATATATAGCGCCACCCCTTTCTCAAAACCTACAAGGGTCACGTTTTAGTCCAACTCCAACCAGGAGAATAATAAGTTAGTAGAAGTTATGAGAGTTATGCTATGAGTTTCTCTAGAAACTTTCTGCCTCGCACAACTAAACTGTGGAATGAACTGTCGCCGTGCAGTACTATTTACGACCCAATACGACCTTCAAACCTTCAAGAAAAGAACGTACTTAGTCCTTTTTAAAAGGCCGGCAATGCACTTGTGACACTTGTCCAAGGGCGGCGGTGATCGCTTACCATCAGGCGATCCGTCGGCTTGTTTGCCTCCTACACCATAAAAAAAAACATTGGCTCAAGTCTTCATACCTGCTGGTGCCGATTGCTCGGTACAGAGTTTATACAGGTTGGAAGTGACATAAGCACGTAGTCCAGTGCAGCATACAATCACAGAAGTCATTAATATCGGTAATGACCGGTTAAAAAAAATATTTTTTAAGCACGCAATGTACTGCACACAACTCGTTCACAACGCTCTGCGGTGACATTGCTGTACATTGCTGTTTTGAGTAAAATAACTTAGTAAATGTTTAATGAAGAATCTCATCGGGATCGATACGAATACACTGATTTTATACAGTTCAAAGCAAAAAAATCTGCAGCAAAAAAAAATGAAAAATAGCCAACGAAAAATTTTACGGCAGGGGAATACCGAACACATGGTAAGTGTTTGTGCGTCGATGTCCCTTCCACCAAATCTATGCCGAGAATCGCGTTGCTTTTTCTACTCGGGCAAGAGAACATCTGTAGAGAAATTAAAAAAATAAAAAAATCCTAAAATGGTCTAATAATATTACTTTAAGAAAAGATGTCTCCATGAACTATACCTACTTAAGTAAATCGCCTGTGAAAATTGAAGTCCAATGTGCCAATGTCCGTTTAAGCCTGTGTAAGTGCACCTGTAATTATACCTAGAGCTTATGTAGTTTACAAACTAGTTACAATGAAATAATATAGTGCCAAGTTTTGGTTGCAAAGCCTTAGGACCACAAACTTCAATTACTCACCAACCTAAGTACCTAATAACTACAACCGACAACAGCATATTGAGGACTTCAATTTCCTACGTGCCTCCATATATTGCGGTACAAACATCTATAGCTCTATCGTTTAGGCGTTTGATAGACGCTATCGCTTATCGGCAAAAAAATACGGTTTCGAAAGGGTCTCAAATAGAATCATAATCATACAACATGCCTGTATTTCCCGAAGGGTTAAGCAGAGGTTTAAGTAGTGGCGAATGTAATGAATCCCATGGCCAGGCCTATAGGGCAAGAGAAAGCAAGTTCAGTTTTTAATTGGTACGAGTCCGATATACCTGCCCTGCCGCTTCCCCGTGGCAAACTATCCCTGAGGATTTTCTACACTACAAAAGAAAACAAAGGTACCCACAGTAAGCCGAAATCCCTTGTAATAGGGAGCGAAAGCTTTTATTGTTAAAACTCGGAGATTTATGACATGGGATCAAATCAGAACTGGCAAATCAACGCTTAGCTGCTGCATTTCATTATAATAAACTGACCTTTGATCATCGAGGCTAAAGTCATTGATAGACAATAATAGCATAGTGTAATGAAATCTAATTACACTATGATAATAGTCATTTAAATTATTTTTGCTTGATCTTACAAACTTTTCAGCTTATCGAGTGCGTAAACTTCATTCATAGTTATTATTTAATAACATCATCGGAATCTGATTAATTAAGTATTCCCTTCTGTACGAAATCTACCTTGTTTCCTACATGCAAAATAATATATATTACTTATGTGCCACGAATATATAATAATCTGGATTATGTGCGTGTCTACCGCAACAAATCGAATGAAATCTGTTAAGAATATCTTAGACACGCAAGAAGGTATATTACTGTAGATCTGAAAGACAATCCGGAAATCGAACTCCCAGCCATAGGTGTAGTGCCGACAATCAAGCACTGTATCTATCAATCTAAATAATCAATAGGTAGTACTCATTTTTATTAAATCAAATAACATTTATGTCTTCTATTAGAGATGGGTTTAGGGCGAGGTATTTATCGCGCAAACTAAATAAGTGCCTCGGCGCAAAACAAATCCTACAGATGGATTACTTCCAAGGCATTTTGGGCATAAAGATAACTAACTACCCAGGCATAAACTCATCCAAGTATGATTAAGTTTACGTACATTTACGTTTATAGTTACGTATTTATAAATCTGATTCACCTATATTTTCCCAGACTCCACTTCGCCTTTCATATAACGTAAAAGTTTTACATAGCTATTTCGTTGGATTTATTTGGATTTCGAAGCGACGGTAGCCGTATGGCTAGGGCGTTGGACTTGCGATCATGCGGTTGCCGGTTCGAAACCCACCCATTGCACTACCGACGTGAACCCACTCGTAACCCAAGCATTTAGCTTAGCACGAGGGGTTAACAAGAATACTAGTAATCTGTGACCCACATTTCTAGTAAGAAATAAAATTTCGTTAGATTGAGGGACCGCAGTTTATTTGTCAATCAGTGTGATGTCATGTTATCTTTAAACGCAATAAAACAGACTAAAATGCTTTCGACCTACCCACATATTTCTTTGTCTGTACATTAGGCACCTACCTACTTACGTGGTTATTTATCTGGGGCTGAGGAGGCAACCAAGCGTAGGTAACTATAGGTACAGAATTATGAATACATCAGTTGTATAATTCCATGATAGAACGACTTTTCTTAAATGAAGGTAATTAGAAGCTATAGACGTGGGCTGCAGGTCTGAACGTAGATATTTCTACAACTTATGGACATATTCTTTAAAAAGGTGGAAGTATAAAGGCGTTAGCAATGAGCGGTTCTTTACCTTAATTGTAAATATTTTATTGTTAGTTGCGGTTTTGATGGATTCTGGAAGTTTTTTATATATTTTTAACGACATCACGTTAGAAATGTAGAGTCGTTCTGGAACTAAGTAGGTAGCATTGGTTATTAGTATTAAGTATATTTAGTATTTGTATGTTTGCGCGCTTCGTAAAGAAGGTGGTATTTTTTCTTACAAGTTTCTAAGTTTCTTAAAGTATGGTTGGCAACTGTTAGTTTGGTATATTTTTGTTAAGACTCGGATTAGTTTTTTTTTTGTAAAATAATACAATACAATAATACAATTACCTATACCAAAACTTAGCCAAGCATACCTTTCCCCTCTAAATGTGCCAATAATGGTCTGCTCCCATTGAAAATATAGAATTAATTCGGGCTGGTTGCAATTAAGATTTATAGCGATTGTGATTGATTGTCTTATTTTAACATTGAAGTTGGAGTTCTTACCTATGTGATATGTCCTTTTGATTCCGTAACAAAACTTTTACCTTACGTTACGTTTTTATATATACCGATTTCTATTATATCTAAGTATCTATCTTTTTTTAAGTAGGTACAGGCCGACTTAAACAAAAATATTTTTGCCATTAACACATTCCATTGCACACTGGTTACGTATTACAGTAATATCAGTAGCGAGTAAAGTATGTGAAACGTAGTTTAAAAAATTAAGTCCCTGTACCTAAATGTCAAAAAACAGTACATTTTGTATGTAGCAAGATAGCGATTTATCACAAAAAATTATTCTAGCACGATATAGTTAATGTGGTAACAATGTGTCATTGATCTAAAATTTGCGAAAACCGAAATAAAATGTGAATGTAACAGCCTACATTACAAAACATAAGTAAGTACCACAGTTTCATTTTCCGTAAGTTATTACCAAGCTCTTCATATAATGTACCTTCCTAGTATGGGAGGCTTAGACTCAAAAAAATATTAAAAATAGAGACAACGGTAGTTTGGCTAAACCATTTCGGAGTCATACTTAAGTTCCTACTATATGAAATTGTATAAAACCTAAATATGCAATGAATGATTTGAATTTAAATTTTCTGATCTTAATTTATCAAAGAAGCATTATTTTCTGCTTATTAGCACCTAAATTACGAATTCATAAAGTCGTCTGAATCAATCTGAAGGTAAGTAGAGGAATATAGGTATAAAACTCGTTAACTTCAACCAAAATCGAAAGAAATAAAGCAAGTACCAAACTAAAAAAATATCAGTACAGTGTATTATTAAATAAGCTTTGTGATATAAAAATGTATTGATTACTTTATAATATATTTAAATATACGTTGTCATAAAATAGATTTTAGCACAACAAAAAATCACAACGTGCGTCATTATTTAAAACAAAATATAAAAAATATTAACAATCATCTTTGTTCCTTAATATAAGTTCGTCATATTATTTGCTGTAAAAATGAGACCATTATTCGAAATTGACCCAAAAAGTTTTTGGTATGCCTGGTTGGCGGAGACATTCATTCCAACTGTCTGCGTATGCAGATTTTTCGTCAATTGTAGCTTTTCCCAAGATTTCCTTCTTCGCCATCTTTGTCTTACATCCGAGACTTATATAAATACTGACTTTATTCAAACTAGCTTTGAAAACTGTCAGTTTCACTGTAGCAGATTTTGGGTCCCATCTGGCAGATATTGCGGGGATAAATCTATCGCTTTTCCAATAGCATTCAGCTTTGTTCGCTTCTAATATCGTTGCTTTCAGGTACAGTGGTGCTGGAAAAATAAATATTTATTAATTAATGCATTTAAATTATGATACTGCACCTGCTTAATTATGTTTAATACGCTTTTGTAAGAGACTGCCTCGTTGGTCTAGTGGTCCCAATCGCGACTGCTACGCTAGAGGTCTTGGGTTCGATCCCCAGGTCGAGCAGTTTTATTGAGTTTTTCTATGAAATCTCAGTAGCAGCTCGGAGTCTGGATTTGTGTCCGGTGAATGGCAATAGGCTCGCCCCCTATTACATGGGACCCAAACATACCAGCGAACTGTGGGTGTACATTAAGTACACCTCTGCCTAACCCTTCGGGGAATACAGGCGTGATGGTATGTTTGCCATTTAGAAACAATTATTTTACTGAAATGGCTATAGGAGCTTTATTATATTTTAACGTTTATTCTCAAAGGAACATGAAAATACATACATACATCACATAAACGTCAAATTGTCGATAAACAAGGATACAATTCTATCAAATCCGAGTAAAACTGTTCTTTATGAAATTGCTTTTTCGTAGAAGGTGGTACCTTCGACCACATACCATAAATTGGACGTTTGGATAATTTACCATAAGAAGTAGACTGTATAATAAACCAGAGTTGTTGGTATTTAGGTACTTGAGCTTTGTTGAGAACATTTAGGTTAAGAAGTTATCTAGTCCTTCTTTATTTTAATTTCTCCACAGCCCATACATATATAACATATATTATATGTATTGGATCCCCGTCGATTTCTATGACGGCGACCCTGACTTATTACATATAATAGGAAGGAAGTTAAGGAACAACTACTATCTGCTTGTAAATTATTCCTATTCATAGGATCATGTCGTTCGTATTGATGAATCTAGTAATATTCATCGTCAACATAGAGTAGCTTAGATTTAGTATTGTTTTCCTCAAGTGCGTCGGGGGTTTACATTGAGAAAATTAAGCCAATAGGGAAAACGGTATGTAGTAGTAGCTCATCATCATTATCATACCAGCCAAATGAAGTCCACTGCTGAATGAAGGCCTCCCCCATAGACCTCCACAAGTTATATTATTATGGTAGAAGTGGCTATCTGGAGGGAGTTTTAAATTTAAGCAATTAGAAAACTCTGTAATATTTTCAATTCGCATTGATCGGTAAGGTATCTAAAATACCTAAGTATACTTAATTTGATATTACTAAATAATCCGTTTGTTTCTTAGCCGACTTTGTCTCGATATCCTCTAACTCCATTGACGTGTATGTACCTACACACTGAAGGGATATGAATATGAAGGAAGTAGCAGTCCCATTAAACAAAGACGCAAGTAATTGTTCTATACGCAATTAGTACTGTGTGAGCGAATTGAATAGCGTACCGCAATTTACAGCGCATCTTAATACAAATAATAGAAATCCATAATATCTGAATGGAGCCTTAAGCACTTTTTCGTCTGAAGAATTCCTCATCACCATGTTTAGATATTTGTGTTTCGAACTGGCAACTGTTTTATGGGATAGAAACTTGCGAAGCTATCAAACACACACAAAGATCATAATATAGAGGCAACGTTTTAGAATGGTACGTTTGTTATTGTAGCTACAGCGTTCAGGAGTCAGGACAAAAGCAAATAAGGAGTGGCTCCACTCGAATGCAAAACCGACCTTATAATAATTCAACCGTACTAGATTCAGCACATTACTGACTGTGGCTTTTAGTATATTGTTAGTATGGTATTAATGATAAATTATATTTATTTATGTAAATAGAGGATCTGTTACAGGCACTTTTACAAGTCAAGGTTTTTCTTTTTTTTTGAACTAGATAGTGCTGGCATTTACTATCTGACGACCTCTGAGAAGAAACGCCGAAACCAACTCGGAGATATCATGGTATTTTTTAAAGTCCAGACAATAGTACTTAATATTGTTAGATATGCGAGTTTACAATGTACGGCAAACCTGAACAGGCATTTTGAAGAATAGCAATAGAAGCTTTGAGTTGTCCTGTCCTAACTGACGGCACCTTGTAGCTTAACCATTTTTTTAGGGAGCTCAACGACCCATCGCACGACGATCAGCAAGACATTTGCGTAGATTGCATTATTAGAAATATTTACACGGCATTAGCTATTTGAGTTGTGATTCCAAACACATTCGTCGTCATCGTAACTCTCTCCTCTTTAATAAGCAAACAGCAATGCGTGGGCTGCCGCGACGCGCTTGCTACTCGCGGCTGTCTCTAAAGATAAAATGAATGAAGTTTGGTTACGACACCCGGCACTGTCCATTTTGAGCCTATGAATCTCTAAAGAGGTCGGGGTTTATAAATATAGTAAACATTTGAACTAATTGGACTAAATAAGTAGAACAGCAGTTTTGTGAACGTTGTTAAAATTTTTTGGTTCTCGTTCAAGCTCTTCATTGCTGTATTATATTCGAAACTGACGCATATTATGTACCTTCACAAGTAATTCTCTAGCAAGGCGCGTTATAAATTGACACGTCTAACACATTCAAGGTTTCCGACTCCACACGCTGGTTTTGAAATCGTATTACTATTGTCCCATAGGTGGTTCGTGTGTACACAGGGTTGGCAAATATCATAGTATCCTAGTGTAAACGTCGATGTAACCTATATCTACGCGTCTATCTTATAGGCGTCGGTTTTATAGGTCTTATAATAAGTGTAATAATCACTAAATTATAATATGTAGTATAATATGTATATAAAAATTAGTTAAATATCTACTACTGTTTGATATATACTTCTTTGAGACTAAAAATGTAAATCTCCTATCATCATCATCATCATCATCATCAGCCTATACTAGTCCACTGCTGGACGTAGGCTTCCCCCAGCGTGCGGCATTTCGACCTGTCCTCCGCTTTTCGCATCCAGCTTCTGCCAGCAAATCTCCTATATTCTTCTTGAATTGTCTGTCAACCCTACGCATGCGTCGTCGTTTGTATAACTATTTGACTCTGTTAATTACTGACGGGAAAAAAGTATGATTTTATAAAATTACAGATAAGTATATAGTTATACAACACCAACACCTTCCTTGTTAAAACAGAGTGGAAATGAAAGTTTACACGTAAAAATATTGTCATCAAGATTCTCCTCATGATCTTTAAAATATAAGTACCTACAAGAAACGTCTTCGTTCTTGATTTTTTTCTAAACGGCTACAGACGATAATATAATCACGGCTGACGCAAGTATGTCACGTCATCAATCATATTTTATGGAATATCATATTTCGAATTTAGGAAATGTGTTTCTTCCGCGAATGACGCTATGTTATGATATATGACAATTTAATACATAGCTACATATAGATACAGGTAATCTGTCTGAATATCCAGTGTGGGCTTCACTCGAGCCCATTGTCGTTTGTATTAACAGTGTTGTTGTATAAACATACGTAATATTTTGCAGAATCTTCATAAATACCTCCCCGCTACGTCGTCAGACAGGGGACAATTAAGATACATCACCTACTCAGTAAAATTGATTCGATTTGAAGTGGTCGTTATTTATTGTGCTCGACTTTTTCCCGTAGTTACAGAGACCACTGATATAAATTGCCGCTCGTATCAGGTAACTAGGTACTCGATTGCTCCCGTATCGGAAACTAACCAAAAATGTAGCCAATTAGTGTAGTGTTATCGACCAATGCGTATCGCTCTGTAATGAAGAGTCGCTATTAGAGAAACCGAGTTATGTTTACATGATGGCGAACTATTCTCGGGATTGTTTCGATTATTTAATGAACGCAACTCATAACAATTGGTACTAAAACTATGTTTTGATATTGCTTCAGGTCTGGACATAATTATTTGTATTGTGATTTAAAGAATTTCTGTCAAAACCTTGGACCATAAAAGCATATAAGTAGGTAATATTAATTACGATTAAAGTTCTTTACTAAACAAGGCAGTCAAGTCATGCAATGATGAATGTATGAAAAGCGACGAACGCATTATCTAGAATACAATTACGAGAAAGTATTTTTTTATGGGATAACTCGGCAAACGAGCAGGCGAGCTACCAAATGGTAAGTAGTCATCGCCGCCCATGGACATCTGCAAAACGAAAGTAGTCGCAGATGCATTGCCGAGCCTATAAGAAAGGGGACTGAGGGAGGAATTGGGTCTCCGGCGCTCCACAGTCACCGAAAGAAGCAGTATGCATACTGTTGCGATTCGTACTGCTTCTTGACGTCCATATTCTGTGAGGAGGCAGTACTTTCACGGTCGTGTGGACCCATTTATGCTGGCACATAGACATGCCAGAGCGACACTACTACTACTGGCACTGTAAGTATGTCATATGACGTTATTACAATTACCTTTATACTGTTCTTGGTGCTGCATCGTCTGGACACTACATCGTAGTCTGTTGACCGTCAGTTGCACTATATCATTCAACCCATCTTCGCTCGCCGTGTACAGCAGTGTTACTTCCAATTGCCCCTTCTTGTTTTCTCTCTGCACAGAAATAACATAGAGGTTACCTATGCTAATTGTTGCAGAGTAAGGGCCTGCATGGACATTTAGTTAAAAACTAGCTATATCTATGGTACCTAGAAGGATACATATTTTTCGGTGCAACTACCAGCAGTGCTAGACTGCTGAATATTTCCAATGTCCTAGGCTCAGCTGTAAATCAGCGTTGTCATTTAGTACCTACTGCAACTCATTATGGTGAGATGGTAGCCTCTTCGGCTCATAAATTCATGCATGCATTTTTAATATGCAGTCACTTCATAATCATAATTCATAACTGATTTGAATGTTGTCAAACAATTGTTTCTTTCTAGATAAAACTTTATTTAAAGACCAGGAAGCAATGAAAACATACCTTCTGAACATAGACGTCTCAATGCTACTAATAATTATTAATTTACTTGATAAATTATAAGTGGATAACAGTTGTACTCGAACATCGAATATTATTATTATCCTATCAGGAGACTCCTTACATTTTATTTCCTCAGTTGTTCAAATATAGCTAAAGTACCTACCTACTGTTAAGTCGATCTGAGTGTCTTTATCTAAAAACCGATTTTCTTCAGTTATTCTTGCGAAAAGATAAATGCTGATAATGCTCTGGCATAACGTTTTGAGATGCAATATATAAAAACTGTTCAGAAATCAGAAAATTACAAAACTATGTCAATTGATATATTTTTTTCTGCTAAATCTTAAATATTAACCGCGAGATAATTCGATTAAGATCTTTCGATTGAATTGATATGCATCTGTTCGTGCTCGTCGACCGGCGGGGCTCCTGTCCTGTCTCTGATTTGGTGGATGGTCAAAAACGTAAAAAGGTTCTTATCAGAACTGCTGCTGCTACAACGCCGTGAGTGCCCGTGCTGCTGTGAACTGCTTTCCTGTCTCTCGCGTCAAAACGTAAAAGTTCTTATCAGATCTAGTTCCCTGTCTCGTTGCTGTCAAAACGTTCTGTGATATGTGGTGGCTACACATCGCTTTTATCCAAAATATTTTGAATGTGAACATCGCGACTGTTTTCAGTTACTACGGTTGATAACACGTGTTCTGCCTTAATTGTCTTAAAATCAGTATTATAAAACAAATCTGGCTCTATGAGGCACTAGCCAATTAACAAGAGAAATCATCAATTTATCAGCAATTTGCTATACTTATTAACATCGATAAAACGTTATCATGCCAATTTTAATACACGAAGATGTTGAAGCATAGTTATAGCCTTACATCATCGCAATAAATGTAGGTAGACGTTTAGATGGGGACCGGTCGAGGTCAAAACTATTCTATTGTAGCTCCTTTTATTCACACAATCACGCTCATCGCATACTCAATTATAATATACGGCTATGACTCACACATTAATTGATATTGTTATCTTAAACAGAAATGTCTTGATAGGAGTATCGAAAAAATAAACTCTTAATATTATATACTAAGCAATTATGCTCATTCCTTGGCATTTATGATACTGAGGACGCTACTAAATCGTTTTTTACGACCCAAGGAAAATTATGGGATGGTTCCATTCGTTGTCGAGGCTACAACGTTATACAAAGAAATAATTAATGAAAAGAAAATAAAGCTCGTTAGAAACTATACTTACTAAGTCTTTGAAGAACCTATTCATTATTTTTACTTCATACTTAGAAACAGACACATAAAAGAAATAATGATCTCATTTATTGACAAAAACTCTTCGCAAATTATGAAGTTGGAACTATAATTTGAGTGCCGGCAGTTCGGCACTTATCAAGATCAAGTTCATTAATGGAAATAGGTACACCATACTCTGTGTTTTAGTCGAGCATTAACGACTCTATTTTTATCATCTACTGATTAGCACCGGTCGTGACAGTGACTTACAATGTTGATGTTAATTACCGCAAAGTTGACTACGTACCCGTGAATCAGCCGCTGTTATTCCACTCGTGATTGCGTTGATTGGCCGCCAAATATCAGGAGTGCCTATCAAACCATTCTTGAGATCATTCTGAAACAACTTGGAATCAAAGTTCCACGTCGCTGCTCCAACTGTTCTCCGTTTCTCTAAAATTGATTTTTGTGCTATTGCTTCGGCTTTCGTCGATTTGAAACTGCTAAATGTTTTTTCGAAAAATCCAGTCTTAGGTTTTGGCTCTTCCTGCTCTGACACCTTAGCCGACTTTAAGTCGAATGTTTTGTTATTTTTTCGTTTATCTGAATCTTGTTTTGGAGGTTCTAATATAGCATAAATGGTAAGCGACAAAAAGTGGCCGGCGAGCAAGCTTTGAAGGTCAGGTTTATCCGTCTGTTTCTTCACATCTTTTTGTTTTAATTGGAATTTAAAATCTTCGTTCCACACAGGCCACGAGCTCTCTTGTAATGAGGTTTCAAATCTACTATCGCCGGGAAAAACTTTGACCTGAAAAAAAAAACAAAATGTTGTTATTATTTTACCTTCCTTTCAATGATAAGAAGACGTACTAGAATTGGTTTAAAATTGATACAGGTCAGTCTTCAATAAAATATACACAAAAATGATGTTTCAGAATGTTTGATGTTTTTCGCATTTCCACATTTTATAAAAATATGTTAACCTACATTGTAAACCGGCCAGCCTTTGCCTGGATTGTGACAAAGCATTATTATTGTTTGGATTTAAGCTAAGCGGCGATAGCTTAATGGCTAGGGCGTCGGACGTGCGATCATGTGGTTGCCGGTTCGAAACCCACCCATTGCACTACCGACGTGAACCCACTCGTAAGACAAGCATTTAGCTTAGCACGAGGGGTTAACAAGATTACTAGTAATTTGTGGCACACATCGCTAGTAAGCTATAAAAAAAAACATTCCATGGCTTGGAAGTTGTTCTTGTATTTTTTTTTATATTCAGTCAATACATGACACAACACAACAAATATTTATTGGTTTTCATTTTCAACCGACTTCAAAAAGGAGGAGGTTCTCAATTCGTCTGTTTGTTTGTTACGCGATATCTCCACCATTGTGGATCGATTTTGATGATTGTTTTTTTTTTTATTGGTAGGTCATACTTCAGAGGTGGTCCCAAATAAATTTTATCGAAATCGGTTCAGCGGTTTTAAAATAAATAACAAAAATCTAAAAATTGTTTACGTCTATGATATTATCGTTCTGGTATCGTATCGTATGGTATTTCCTTCTAATGATTATGTCATGATAGTGAATATTCTCCAATAATAATTTAGTTGTAAGTAGAAGGGTGGGCAGTGATAGCCTAGTCATATGACCATTAGACTGCAAAGGTCTCGCTTTCGAATACAAAACCTGACTTATAGTCTATATAAGTCAATATAATAATTAATAATCACGCGCTTAAACAGTGAAGGAAAACACCGTAAGGAAACCTGCATGCCTGAGAGATTTTCTTGGCGGCTTGTGAAGTCTACCAACCCGCAGTAGGCTAGGCTCTCGTACTGAAAGTAGATCCGTGCCCAGTAGAGGACAACGTAATGGGATGTTGAAGTAGAAGGGTCTTACCGACCAGAGCTGTGTGCCAAAAGTGTTTTATTATGGAGGGTCTTGTGATATACTCTTACGCGATACGCTTAATCCCACGTTGAAAATGATTAGGAAAGTATACTATAATAATTTAAACCATAGCAATACAATAAGCCTATTTGATTGGCATTGTCAAACAGGCTATGTAGCAATTCAGAAGCAGAACGTTTGACCCTGCTTATTTTACCAGCAAATTGAATTTAAATTAATGAATCTGTTGAATCCAGAAGGACCTTATGATTTAAATAGGGCTTACTCGAAATTGTTGTATAAGATCTTTATACAGAACCCCAATATTTTTTTGACAAGACTGCTTCTGAAATTCCTACACTCCAGGTAGGAACTACTTTCATTTCCTTCCTTTTTCTTATCCTTCAATTACTTTCACTTCAATTATCATTATATTAAATTAATGGCCAAAGGGTTAATAAAAGCATTCAAAGCAAGCAAGGTGTGACATGGTCCGCGCTCGCCGCTCCTTCCCCACACCTCAAGCCTCACCCCGCGCGTCACTATAAATAGCTCTGCAGACGACGCGCGGCCTTCTTCTTCTTCTTCTCCTTCGCTCTGCTGCAGCTACCGAAGTCTTCGCCGAACCCTCCCTGACCTTAACTCACTACCTTGAACTATTGTGTTTTAAATCTTAACCCTAGTCTAAATAAATGTGTATATTTTGTGTTCTGAGTATAATTTATCTCCACTACTTAGGTCCCGGTCGGCCACGTTCCTAAAACGTGACCACCACGTTACAAAGCTTGTTGCACGTTTTCTGTAATATATTAAAATATCAATAATAATAATAAAACAATTATGAGAATTAGTATGAGAATCATAATTGTTAATACCTATCAATATTTCGACTTTATTACTTAACATTCTATGTACCTACTGTACTATACATTTTTTAGGTTTATGTGTGTATATTATAAACTTAAACGCATCTGCCGAAAGGGAAATTAGAAATTGTTGTCCCGTGAAATACACAATAATATCATATTACCCTTGTAATATAAATATTTGGGTAAGTACGAGGTATGATTGAATTGGCTCCCAAAATTGAGCCAATTTGTTAAGAGGTCTTTTCAGTTTTACATAACATTTTTTTATAACGAGATAATCTGATGTCATTTAATATGATCTCAGGATCAAATAAAAAGTTAAAATGGAACTTTGCGAAGAAAGAAGTGAGGTCGGCTAAAACTTTACACGCTCACACGTATACCGAAACTACGTCTTAATATCTTGTCAATCGTGCTATCGAGGTATCGAAAGCTCAACTGACAAGATAAGGCGTAGTTAACTAATTCATAATATGAGCGTGTAATTGTGTGTTGTACACCGTTAGGCGTAGTTTTAGCCGGCCTCACTTCTTTGTTCGCAAAGTTTAATCTTAACTTTTTATTTGATCTGAGAATATGATATGAACTTTATCGTAGGTACCCATGTTTTGGTAGCTGTTTGGCTATTGTGTATGGCAGTAAAATTTTACAGATTTTCACTATTTATTTTATTCAAAATGATATCTACCTTGCTACATATTTAGTTTAACTGCTCTCGAACAATCTTGGGCAAATTTTGCAAAAAAATAATAGGAATAACAATAAATACATGACCTACTTATGTTATTGTTCTAATATTCTTTGCTATTACTATTAAAGATTATAAGCCAGTAACCATGTACAGTACAATAATTTCACATGCACAGCAGAAAGATAGGGTATACTGTATTACAATACTGTGATAGGGCCGATTACCGCGACCATGACAAGAGCTATATAGTGACTTTCATTGATAAAAACCGCGATAAAAACACTCATAATGTCGGTCGCACTTATCGGCGATAGCAAAATGAGAGGTAATGACTTTTCCTAAAATATTTAGTTTGATAACGCTAAGGATACAGATTATGTAATATAAGCGAGGTTAAGTTAGTGCCGAACGGATAATGGTCAGTTTTAAATAGTTGAACAGGAAAATGAAGATTGGAATAGATTGCATTGGACATAAAATGTTTTATGTACATTTTGCTATTGATAAGGCTTTAAACTGGGGTTAAATAATAAGCGTAGCTCAGGGGTGGGAGAAAGGTGGGTAATGAATGTCCACCCTAGAAATCTCTCCGTCTCCATTCGAAAAATTGTCATAAAGTGTATAAGATTAGGTTCAGTAAGTGTCATTCTAACTTTAGAGACTTGAAAGACTTCGCTGAATTAAGATAAAGCTACACATATCGGCCTCATCATCCTTCATCCAAATTATCATCCAATATTTATCTACTACTAGACGTAGAACTCTCCTAATCAACGCCATAGAGCCCGATCTTCCTTTTCGTGATCCTTATGCAGTCGCTTCGGACTGCCACACAACATCAATACGTACACAACATGCCACATTATGTACAGTATCGACTGATTACAACATTTTGAATTTCCAATTGCCAGACACGACAATTGGCTATAAATGTTTAAAAGTAGGTAACTGAGACAAAACTGTTTCATGGTTCACAGCAGTTAGCTTGTTTTATCAACCAATATTAGGTGTTTTAATTTAATTCAATTGAATTTAGGTACCTAGATAAGTACCTATCTAGTTTGTTTGTTGGCTGGCAGCGGATGTCTGTAATTAATTAGTGAGGCAAAATTCTATATACTTTTAATTAAAATTCTTTATACTCGTAAATAACCGACAAATTTTCTACATTTTATCATTTTTATAGTTTGTTTTCATTGTTATGCTCATCTGTAAAAACTAAGTCATCGTTTTACAAAGATTCATAATTCATTCAAATATAAACATCTATCAAAATTCCTAGCTGGTGCGTGCCAAAAATAACGATGTACCTATGCATTATTTAAGACTGTAATGTTTATTGACACGAATAAACATACCGTATTTTTATCGTAGACCGGTTATGCCACGTTCGTTATGATTTACTCGTGATAATACATATTTTAGTCTACAAGCCAGTCATACCTAGGTACCCTCAGATCAAACGCACATATGTAATAGTTAACTACGCCTTATCTTGTCAGTCGAGCTTTCGATACCTCGATAGCTCGACTGACAAGATAAGGCGTAGTTTCGGTATACGTGTGTTCGTGTAATCGTGTGTTGTACACCGTTAGACGTAGTTTTAGCCGGCCTCACTTCTTTGTTCGCAAAGTTCCATCTTAACTTTTTATTTGATCTGAGTATGTACCTATAAATAGCTATAAGTAGCTATAAATTTGTAGGAAGCTTTGTTTTGCCTACCCAGGTACAGTCACCGGGTAGAGAAATAAGACTATATCTCAATGGGATAAAATACATAATACCAGAATGACAGCTGCCGTGTGTAGTGTTCATTCTAAAACATCCTTCGTGTCACCGATATTTCCTTTCTCTAGTTGCTCAGATAATTATGAACAGTCTGTTTGCGCCGATATATTTGATGGTGACTGTACCTACCTATTCACCAAGAAAGAAAAAGAGAGTCTAGGTACCTACCTACCTTGCCGATTGAAGAGTAGCTATCGGATGCGCTAGCGCAGGAGAAGGCAGCAAGTGAAAGCAAATCTGCTATGATGGTTTTGTACCGGAGGTCCAGTAGGTACCTAATTTGACTTGCTCTCAATTTCTGACTTGTCATTGTCACTCCTATCTTTAAAAAAAGGCTCAAAAACGAAGTGAAAGAAGTTACCGTGCTCAGGAGGTACCTCGGTTATTGTTTTAATTTTTGATTAGTTGGTCTAGGTATTAACCCAGACCAATTGAAATTTAATTAAAGGATAGGTAATAATTATTTTATATTGTAAGGTGTTGAAGTAAAGATGCAGGTGCTCGCCTAGCCGCCCAGTTCAAAGCAAACAATAGCTATTTCGGAATTTGTAGTCTAGGTTCAGGGCAGTAGTAGGAAGTTACGATTAACTTATACCTAGTTGATGTCAAAAATGTGTTTTTTAAAGCTGTACAATTTGCGAAAAAAAAGACATAATATTTGGTGCCCTATGTCAAAGATCAGCTTTAAACAAACGTTAGCTGGGGTTACGCCGGGGTTGGCCTCAATTAGGAAAACAATTAAACGGATGTTAAACGCCTAGTAAATGTAGGTAGACGCAGCGTCAGCGACCAGCGTACGCGCATGAGTATGACGCACTGAACTGATGAAGATAATGCTATTAATTGCAAGATTAACAAATAATGTTGGTATCTACCTACCTATACCTACAGTTTATTTATTTAGGATTTCCAACGAAAGATAGGTGGGGGTAGGTAGGTAGGTAGGTACCTGTACACATAATTACCAAAAGGTAAGAAAACTCAAAGGTTTCAATTTTATAAGTGTAGGTAGGTACTCCTTCATTTACAAAAGACCACAACATACGCAGACATTACACAACTAAATGAAAATAATACATTTAAAATATTATTAATAGTAAAAATGTTACAATATTTAAAAGATAGGTACCTAGGTAGTTAGGGAGGTACTAACATTATAGGTAAATGGAATGGATTAAAAGGATATAAAATACTCGATAGGTAGCACAAAAGCTTTGTAAAACAAATTGATAAAA
Source organism: Subacronicta megacephala (assembly GCA_958496365.1). Taxonomy (NCBI): domain Eukaryota; kingdom Metazoa; phylum Arthropoda; class Insecta; order Lepidoptera; family Noctuidae; genus Subacronicta; species Subacronicta megacephala. The sequence continues at coordinate 7,999,521 of OY292518.1, forward strand.
AATAAAAAACTTTCCAAAGGTAGGTAGGTATTTTATTAGGCAAGTAAGTAATGCTACTAATAGATATAAGATAGGTGTAGGTACCTACCCAATAAACATGTAGAATAACACACCTAGATAGGTAGATGGATTGATTGTTCAGGTACCTACTTCAGCTAGGTACATAGCTATCTACACAGGTCTCCAAAGAAATTGTTATTTATCAAGTAGGTACTTCTTACCTCTTTGCCTACCTATGTATTTACATATTTTATGTGCTTAGGTGTAGCCTTGTTTTAACTTTTTTTAACAAATCGATACCTTAAATCTCAAATGGCGTAATCACCATTTTGGAAAAAATGACTTTTGAATGCTGTGTTGCTGTGTTACTCAAATTTTTTTTCTCTATCGATTTGTCTTATCAGAGTTTCAAAATTCGCAAAGAAGTGGTGATTACAGCCCACGTATTTAGCATCAATAAACAAGGATTTTCTTATTTTTTAGCTGTAGGTACATAGCATAGGTACCTATAATATAAGAATACAATTCTTAAGAGTTTGGTCGATACACCAGTTAAAATTAGAATGATATGAAAAATACTGACTATCGAGTTAGACGTATAGGACTAATATATGTACTTAGGTAACAGTGGCGTTTACGACTCAAGATAGTTTAAGACTTGAAATAAAATAATTAACTGTTAGGGGGTATCAAGCTTTTTGCATTTGCAAACCCAATATGTTTTGTTAGGAAGCAATGAGTAAGTGGGTAGGTATACCTACCTAATAAACAATGGTTCAAGTTACCTTTACGAGGTATCCATGGGCGCGACTCAACCCAAACAAGGACGGAAGGTGCCGGGCGCCGATAACGGTCACATATAAATTTTTACCGATTGGGTGCAAGGCCAACTTGAAACCTATCTCTGGTTCCAAGCTACCACTGCCGGCTAGCTGGCCCTCCCTATTCGTATTCAAAATATTCTTCAGTTTATTAAGTGAAAATGCCATTGTAAACAAAGTCTTCTTGCGACTATCGCGTATCACACTCGCATTAAACCGGTTTTACTGAATAATTAATCACGCAACACGATCGATATTAAAAAACTTCATCGCTTTATTAGCATAACAACTCGTTGTCACACATGGAGTCAGCAATAATCACAACACTACACGTACACCGAAAGTTTAGAACACCATCGCAAAACAATAGGTATATAAAATATTCATTGAAAACACACGCAACGCATTGTAGCTATAATATGAATGACTGACTTACGATGAGCGCATAGTGACTGTAGAATTGTAGATAGTGTCATTGGTCCAACTATCAAAATTAAATTCGAATGAATGAAGCATTCTTATAATATGGAAACAATCGGATCTCTCTATCTTACATTGGCAATCTGTCGTTACACTAGCGCCACGAAAAAAATAGACTCGGTTAAAGTTTACCACTATATAATGCACCATGCGTGCCATCTGTCGGTACTTCGGTAGATATAATTATGTATTATTATTAATTTATTGCAATAGATGGCGGAACTAAATCGATAAACTATCTTTTGAGAATAGAAAATTTATTATAATAATAAAATTATGTAGATCTTATTATGATCTAGGTTATGCTTATTTTTCATACGATTTATAAGTATTTATATTTTAAGAAACCGCTAACGTTGAACCGCACGCCTTGAAGTAGGTAAATAAAGCCAAGCCCTTTGAAGGTTTCAGCGAACGGTGGACCACAGATTACTATATGTAGCAAGACGGTGGACTGGAACCATAACTGGAACAAAGCCTGTCGTGGTCATCGTAAATTGACATTGGAAAATGTTCCTTGGTTAGTCCGTGACTATAAAGCAAGGGAAGGCAAGGTTTTTTTGTAAGTACGAATCAGACATACCCTAACCCTAGAGCCCAAAATGCTAGATAATCTATGACACTTCTGCACTCCAAAAAAAAGAAGGTATAATATATTATGCTACATGTTTTATAATGAGGGGGGTAGGCGCTGTAGGCAATAAAAAAATTACGTATTGTGTAAAAAAAAATTATATTTATTAAAATGCGATAGCGAAATAATAGTTTTTCATTGTTAATCGTAAAATAATCTTTAGACGCGAATAGAAATTATAACAACAAACCTTACTTATGACATTCACAACAATAATAAGTCTTTTATCTTCAACAGTTACATTAAAAATATTATATCACAAAATTCAAGATTTAGAGATGATTCTACTGAGTACCTCGACGATTGTATCATAGTAGTGTATGATGATAGATACAATGAGTACAAACATCGCAAAACAAATGCCTGTGATATACATGAACTGACTTGCTTCTTGGGGTGTTGCTAACATTTCTTCGCTGCTCGCATCCCGGTCTAATGCATCGAATTCAGATGTATCTAGAAGAAAAGTTAGTTTTTGTATATTAAAAGTAGTACATTAAATTGTTTAAATTTAGAGCCATTGATATTTACCAGCTGGTGTCTCGACATCACACACTACATCAGCCTCAGTAATCTGTAAGTCTAGCAACTCTCGTACTGAAAGGAGTGCCTCAGCGGGGGCTTCACCCGGGAACAAGTAATCACAGAGATACAATGGGCCGACAGGGACTAGCACTCGACGTGGTGGTTCGTTGAAACATACTTTTTCTGAAATTTAATTAAATTTGCTAATGCACCAAGCAGTAAAAAGACACAACACCTTAGTTATTTTTGCAAACTAGAACTAAACCATTTTCTTTATTTGGCAGTTCTTTTCAGAAGTAAATGAGAAAGCAGTTGTGACTAGCATTTCTGACTGGCGATGTTATTTTTATTTTTGTCAAGCACCTATAATAACACCAAACTTTTAATTGAACAAATGGCATTGATCATAAAGTTATGCTTTTTTCTAACCTTCTGGGAGTAAATTGTCATCAATCAATGCATCACAGTGCATGGTAAATCGAGATGCCAATGACCTTATTATATCTTGTTTAACAGCTGCAATTGTCTCACTGACTGTCGCCTTAGGGTACATAAACACACTAGAAGAAACAACTCCACTGAAATGTATGCTGCCATCACATTCCAAGTATTCCACTGTTTCGGGCAATGTATTCTCCTGAAACATAAGACATATTTTTATGAATGTATGAGGTACTTAGATCCCTTTGCATATGATTCCAATTATGAAACTTAGCTTAAAAAAGAAAGCTTATTTTCTAAATCATTCCCTTGCAAAATAGTAACTTAAATATCAGAAAATAGCCAGAATATTATTGTTTTATAACTTTTAACATTTAATCTAAAATGTTATTGTTTTACTTACAAATGGTACAAATAAAGATACATTCATGGATTTCGGAGGTTCTTGTTGTGTGACTTTGGAGTTGCTTTTAGATTTCTTCTTTTTGAATAGTGATTCTAGGATTTCTGCATTGTCTTTTAGCTCACCATCTATAAATATGATGCTGGATTCAATGGTTTTGTGAGCTGACTCCAAGATTTGCTGAAATTTTCAACATTTATTTATTAAAAACATTATTTATTTTCTATGACAAAATGAGTGTGTGAAAAAACATTAAAATAAAAACAAAAGTAAGGAAAATGAATGGTCAAAATCTTACCTGAAACTGTTGCTTAACCGATATTCCACTTTTCTTTACTATCACTGGATAGATATCATCAAACTCATAGTAACAGTCTAACCTCTGCCACTGTTGGGGTTTAGGAAGAAACTTCCATTCAACAGGTTTCATCAGTGTGCTTTTGGCTGCTACTCCTACGTCAATACTCTTACAAGTGAGGACTTTAGTGTTTGTGGACATATGCAATATAAGTCTTTCACTAGAGGACAGACAGTTTCCAAACATGAACTGGTTGGAGTTCATAGCTTTATAAATTTGATTTATAATAGATTTTACTTTACTGAAACTGTTTGGGTCCTCAAAAATGTCTTCATCACTAGTTATGAAGATACCTGAAATTAAAATTATGATATAACACCAAAAAAATTTTGGAATAAAATAAAATATTATAAGCTGTTATAAAAATCTAATTGCTAAGTTGTTTTACCTTGAACAAACATGCCTCCAGGTAGCATTCTGGTGACATGTTTAGCATGGTCGGCAACCCACGCTTCAGAAACACTCAACAGAGTTTTTGATTCTGGTTTGTCCAACACATAACTTGTTTCTGATACATTTTCAGAACTTTTCTCATCAGGTGTTCGAGCCAGATGTATAACATTGTCCCTTGCGCCAGTAGTCTGAAAAAATTAAGAAAAATATCGATAAAAAGAAGAACTAGCTAAGGTTTCCAAGTGGCGTATTTAAGATTTTTATTAAACTCTGCCCCTAAGACTTCTCTCTGACCAAGATAACATAAATTCACTTACCTGACCAAGAATTAATCCTATTGCGAATATTTCTTTAGATGCATATTGCTCCAAATATTGCAAGCAATATTCCGTAGAATAAACTATCCGGACCATCTTTAAGAATTTATTTTGCTTTTTTGCTTAAGCTGTTGCCACAGGTGGTCCTACCTATTTTGTTTTAAATTTGTATAGGATTGAATTTTAATCTTTAGCTTTGTCGTGTCACAGATTTAAGATTTACCAACATGTCAATGTCATGCACGCACGACACACGCTCCGTCTGTACGTGATCCGTCACACACGCTCCGTCTGTACGTGATCCGTCACACACGCTTTTAACATCTGTCAATCTCTAACTAGCTATGACCAGTATGACCGTCAGTGTCACTGTCAAAATCCTCTGGGTACGTTCCACTTAACGTTCACATTCACAACGATCACGTTCAGTCGCTCACGACCGCAGTTTTTCTCGTTCCACTTGCTTGTGAGCGTTACGGCCCGTTCATGACTACGACTGGTAACCGGCGGCGGCCGCTCTTATTTTATTCAACAAGAAAACTAACTTAAAGAAGGCTAACTTAATTTCCATTTCTAAAGTAAGGTTATATTTTGAAAAATTTATACATGTATGCTAAGTATAAACTGCAATTATTTTTTCTAAACTTGTACGTTGAGCATGCGCTGCAGAAACATTCACTACTACTAAAATATATTTTTCCACGTTGTGAGCGCTTAGTGGAACGTACTCTCTGTGTATTCTTTGGCTGCGTTCCACTTGGCGATCACAACGATCAAAACGCTCCTTTAGCCGTTCCACATGGCGACCGCGATCGTTGTGGTCGCAGCGCAAACGTCTCTCATGACGTCATGACTTACGCCCACGCGATGCCCACAACGACCCATCTAAAAAGGTGGGTCGAAGTGATCGTTGAGAAAATCCTAAACTCCGTTCCACTTGAGTTTACGACAGCAACGCTCACAAGCAAGTGGAACGGAAAAAACTACGGTCGCGAGCGTGATCGTTGTGATCGCCAAGTGGAACGCGGCCTTTATCATGGACAATTTTTTTTACGTTAGTTCCTCACGGAACAGGCTAAGGTCTGAGACCATGCTGCCTAGTCATCAGAACTTTATCATAGACAGCTATGTTGTACGCATGGCTATACTTCAAGCTATACAAAACCAGTTTTCACTGGCCTCTAATTGTATGGGAAGCCTATACAAAGCGAGATCAGCTTAAACTGGATTAATTTCATTATTTTTCTCCACAAGTTGTGCGTCTATAACATAATATTGCCATGACCCAGCCGTAGAAATTCCAACATCAACTACAATTGAGGCCATGAGAACCGGAGAACCTATCTAACATTTTTTTTTAATATGGTTTCTGCATCGCGTTTCTAATGTGCTTTTTTTTATTTAAAAAGTACTTTATCTGATACTTAAAAATAGTCATCATGGCATATAGTAGTGTTTATTGACAATTTTAGTCAAATCGACATTTTATAGCTCGTTCTGCGCTCGTTTGCAGTTAGCTATTACGTTCATATTTTTTACATAAAAATCTAGATTTGTAAAGAAAATAATCACAAAATAATGCGAAACATATTACTTATTACATCAATCGTCTTTACACAGACTCTTTCTATTGAAGTTTACCACTGCTGAACCAGTTGCACAATTTAGTCTGGGATCTTAAGGGAGATCGTTTTGTTTCGCCTTGAGCGCCAATTTTTTATAATTCGTAGAAATTGCGACATAAACTATCATGTATTCACAACTGAGTACTTTTTTGAAAGTTTATTATGTTTAACGTAATATTATACTTAGGTACTAACTTTTCTACCATTTCTTACCTACTGACACTGCTAAGTTATCTAGGCAGAGAAATCATATCACTCAGATGAACCGATGACGATAAGTAGAAAGCAGCTGACTGCAGTACCTACACATAATGATGGTTTGATGCGGATCAAAACCTTGGTATTAATTATTATAACTTTCTCAGTGTCTCCTAGTGGTAGCAGCATAAGAAATAACCAGAGGATATAATCATCTCGAAAATGACCATCTTATGTTAACTTATACTAAGAGATTCAGATGATGGCTAAAATGGGCGATGGTTTCCCTGCAAGATTAATTTAATGAACGCGTATCTGGTTAAATATGTTTTCAAGTTTGGTAGGTGCTCTGCCACTTCTTGCCTCCAAGAATGTCATTTGGAGTATAAGACAGTTTCGTATTCTTATGTAGTCCTCCACAGTCTGGTTTACACAAAACTTTCTGCCGCGAAAATTAAGCCATGGAAAATGCCCTTCCTGCGGCAGTATTCCCAAACCAGGGGGCCTAGACAATGTTACATTTCCGTATCGATAACGAAGATAGATAAATCTGAAATGGATGGGATTGGCATAATCTTTCGATATGTCACGTGATGAAGTTATGCCAAATCCATACATTTCATATCTAACTTCGTTATCTATAATGAAAATGTGACATTGTCTAGACCCCCGTACGACATGGAGTCCTTCAAGAAAAGAGCATAAAAGGCCGGCAACGCATTGGTAACCATTACAATGCCGCTGATGTTCATGTGTTCATGAGCGGCGGAGGGTAAGTGACTACCCTCATGAACATCAGCGGCGGTAGTCACTTACCCTCAGGTGACCCGCATGTTCGTTTGCTCCCCGTTGAAAAAAAAGGGCTATCACAATATTAACGAAAAAATATTTCTTAATTCTTTTTTATTCATTAACAATACCAATGTGCGCATACTATTGTTAAACATACAATAGATATTGCTATATGCATAATGCAGTTGGGCTGCTCCATAAATGCGTTTGCCAATCAAAATACAAAGTTACACCAAAAGTTACCTTTAGTAAGAGTAACCTACGTTTAATTAGCTATTGTAACCTCGTTGCTTAGAACGTCATCTGCATTGCAGTGCAATTTTTTCACACGTTTATTAACATAATCATATTGTAGAACTCGCAAGTTCAATAATCAACTACATTACGAGCATGTTTTGGAAGAGACTTATAGAATTAAATTATTTTGCTGCAAAATAAATTCGACATTGCGAATATTGACATAAGAATGTAACACAGAGAATCTTTACTTAGGTTTAATTGAATTTGCATTTTGAGAAGTCCATTTCTGGATGTTGTTCCATAAACCTGTAAACAAAGAAAAATAAATATAAGAGGCATTTTCCCTGCAATGGGACCAATATTTAACTGTAATAACTCCTTTTATTAAGAATTTGACTAAAGTAGCGGGGAGAATTGGAATAAATGAAAAGAGGCCTTTGCCAAGGAGTGGGTCAGTAAGTTACTTTCACTACAGGCTAAATAAACATTTTATTTGGCGAAATCCCAAATTCAAGTAAAATTACACTTAATTAGAAAGAAAAATAATTTAGTCTAGCAACCACAAGACAACACAGAATACAATTAAAAAAGAAATCAAATATAAAGACAGGAGTTTTATCCTACGCGATGCCAGAATAGGTCCCTATTTCAGCAAAATGCCGCAACTAAGCGTTGCAGCGCTGATCTTCCGAAAGGGCCTTAAAGAGGTGTGATCACGGACAGCCAGACAGGCACATAATAAAAAATAACAATAAATGAAGAAAATTAAAAACAAAAAACTAAAATTAATATTTAAAAAAATAGAGCTCGTACAGATCTCACAAAATTCTACAATATTTTGTCTAATTACCATGATAGTAGGTACTGAGGTAAGCATTGAATTATCGTGTCTACCGTCAACACAAATACACTATAGCCCATTACGTCATTAAAATTAGATGAACATCGCAGTACACTTACTTTTTGAGCACGTCTTGTTTTTTCTGTTCATCGCTAGTGGGGAGACCCATTTCCTTTTGCCTTTGATCATACATCATCTTTTCAACTAAGCCGCGTGTTTCCCCGTCCAAATCAGATAGTTTGGATGGTTCTGAAAAATTTAATAAGTCGTTATATTTTGTACTATCCCAGTCTGCCAGTCTCCCTTTTGAGTAGAGAGACACTAGATTTTCATCTCACGTTTTACGATTGGAAAAAAAAAACTGTCTTCCAACATCAATAACTTTTTCTGAACATAACTGAAATGTATGATAAATCCATCATGAATGTCTAATTGTATATTATGTATTTAGAACACACTCTGGACTTCTTACACTTTAGTGTGAACCCGCACTATGTCAGGCGAGATTCATGCTTAGTTACGGGTTATTTTATGGCTAGTTTATTAAGGTCTAAACAAAATTAATCTTTGCTTATGTATAAATAAATCATCGGTCCCAAAACACATAACTCTTAAGAGGAGTGTCCCTCGCGAACGCAACAATGTTGCAGAGTTGTCGCTGTCTCTATCCCTCGCGATGCGAACGCGTGCCCGAGAGGAGAAACAACAACATTTTCACGCGTATTTCGTATGTTCCGAATTTTGGAGATTACTCCTATAATATTGCTAATATGTAAAAAAAAATCTTGTAAAAAAATATTCACTATATTATCTGGGTTTCCTTCGAATCAGAACTTTTCTGTATTGATACATTGTCGAGAAATACTAGCATAAAGTTGGGCCGTTTTTCAACGAAAATTGCCAATCTTTGAGCTCGTGTAACTTTTTAACCGTATATTGAAATGAAATTTTATATTACAGGAACACGTATATTAATGATAAGATTGTTACTGCAAAATTTCAATGACTTTCATTGTTTAAAATTCAAGCAAGGGCCAAACTGCGTTTGTATGGGGCGCGAAGCGGATACTATCCTCTTAAGCCTTCACAAATGTAGTTTCCGGAAATATTAAAAACAACTTCTTAAAAAAAGACTTTACTACCGTCTATTTAACAGTTTAACTGACGTATAAAACACCACAATTCTGAGCAAGTGGTGCGTGAGCAATAAATAACCGTAAATACATGCTTCAACACAAGCAAAACGCTTACCTGGGTTGATCTTCCTCGTGGATATTTCCGGGTCGGTAGTGACTAGCCTACCCCACCAATTCATTTTATTGACCTTAAAATAAAATCAAATTTACAACATTATTCAATAAGAAACTCATCATTACCTTAAATTGGTATCTAAAAAAAACACCGTTGTACGTTATATAATGACAACTTCATTAAAATGTTTAAATAATTGTACAAAGCAATTTTAGAAGTGTTACAAGGTTTGTTTATGACATTTTAGAAAAAAAAACTCACGCGTTTGCCGTTACAATGTTTGGCTTACTTAGTTCCACAGTTCGAATGTATGGAGCTAGTAATTACTGAAAGAGGACCAGCCTCCCTTGCCCATGTGAGTTTCATGAAAAAGTGCACTCAGTGTATGGAAAGACAAGGAGGGCTAGGGATATTATAACTTTCTTTTTATACCACAACATACATACATACATATTGTCACGCACGTCTCCCATGGGGTTAGGCAGAGACTATAGATTGCCACTTGCTACGATCCTTGCACACTACTTTCGCTCTATCTACATTCATTAATCTCTTCATGCATGACCTTCGGTTTAGGGTGTAACCACTACCACTAAGGTGGCCACTAAGCATGCGACCTGCCTGATGGTAAGCGGTTACTGTAGTCTATGGACGCTTACAATACCAGGGGTATCGCTCGCGTGTTGCCGACCCTGTATAGGGAGGGAAAACAGAAGGAAGGGTACTGAGAGAGGAATTGGTCCGCCGACTCACTATACTCACCGTACGAAACGCAGTATGCATACTACAATTAGATATTACCAATTAGTCAATCTAGTGTTGATTGCAACAGTGTAACAACTTTTCTACGTAACCCATTAGACGATCCATTTTTGGTAGAGAACATTTTGGCCTGGTCATTATGACTGTTATGATATGAAGCAACAGTGATTGGCAAATTATGAATAACGTTTTCACACGTGTTACTTTTTTAAATTCTATTTAATTTAAAAAATAATAATTAAAGACACTGTATGTATAAATACAGTAAAATTATAAATATTGTTAGCATGTCAATAATCCAGCGAGGCCGTAAATTGACGAAATGTTTTGTACAGACAATGACATTACAATTATTAAAACATTATTGATGGTTCACAATCTAACGGTGGCCAGCCGTCAAATTGTGAGTAAGTGAAGAACAAAGCGAAGCGCAAAGCAGTCTAATTTGTACCAGCCGTAAAGTTGTAATAAAAAACTGATTGGTCCGTAGATGCCTATTGGTTCACACATATACTGGCCTGGACATATCGTTATTTCGATTGCCTGTATCACAATTCGTCAGTTTACACTCTCCCTCGATTACTTACAAACAAAATGGTGTTGATCATTTTGTGGTGACTAAAATTTCGTAGGTACTTAAATTACTAACTTGTATAAAGAGGAACTACGGTAAACAAATATTGCTAACTCGCTACTACAATAAAGTAACTTATCTAGATATGTTCAATCACGTACGTACCTTTTCTAAGTTGACAAGTAAATTGCGACCGTCTTGCAAAACCCACGTGGACTCCTCGATCTTGACATCAGCGTCCAGTTCGCCGTCGATGATAAGTGGCTGGCCTTTGATGCCGACTTTGAGATGTTTCTTGTTGATGATCACAGTTAAGTCACGTGGCCTCAGATTTTGTCGCAGTGGTACTCTGAGCTGCACATAAATAAATAAAAATATATAAGGATTACAATACACATCACTTGTATTATTCGTTGTATGCGATATCCGATTCGATCTGTTGTTTCGAAACCAAAGTACCTACCTACTTGGAAGTTGGATCATTTGGATTGACCATGGATTTGTAATTTAACATGACCTGACTGAAAGACTCAGACGCGATTTTTATTGCTGTTTACATATTTTCAAATGTAGAGACGATGGCTGACAAGTTATGTAGTTAAAACCTTAGAAAGTAGAAAATAATTTAAAATTAATGAATTACCATGCAAACGACCGCAGTGTCAGCCCAAAACCAAACTGTATAAGCTGCAACTTGCAGACTTAGCTTGTGCCAAACAAGTTATTTGTTGCAATGTACTGAAAGGTGCAGGATATTAAGCAGTTACAATGTGAATGTAAACAAAATACCTAGTACATTGACATAATTGTCATTAAATTGGTCATTTGCGTAAACGGATATAAATAATATTATTAATTCAATAGGGTTTCACCGAACAATAAAAGTAAAGGTAAAAGGTCAAAATGACACCTTAACATTTCGACACTTCAAAAAAAAATATAAGAGACACGACAATTACGTTGCGTTGCGTCATAAGGGCCAATATTATGTGTGTGGTGGCGAGCTCATAAACGTAACCGTATTATTGCTTATCAAGAAATAAATAAAATTACAACATACTTTATAATGAAAGCCGAGTTGTTTAATTTGAATTTAAACCATAATCGGTTCACCAAATTCACCATTCCTACAATAAAGGAAAAAGTTATTTATAAGTTGCGAACTTTTTCTTTGAATTGTAGTTAATGTTTCTGCATAGCACCAACATTTCCAGCAGGCAGTTTACATATAAAATTCTTCTATTTAAGTACCTACCTACCTAATATTTTGTGTGTCGTTCCTAAACTCAGTTTTATTTTTAACAAATAAAAAAGATGCGGATCAGCTATTCATTCTTGGGGCTTATTGACAGTTTAATTAATATCCATAATACTACTCCATCTTCCTCTTAGACTTTCCCCAACTACGTTGAAGTCAACTCCCAGTCTAACCAAATGCGTCTAAATATCAGTTTTTTTCACGAAGCGACTGCTATTAGAGTTTCTGGGCAACATTGATAACCATAGGATAGGCTGGTTGTCAGGCTTTTTGGGCTCCTGGCACTAACGATTGTCATAGGTCATAAGACAACCGAGACGAACGACGGCTTTACGTGCGGCGAGCAAGTAAATCGATGATGTCGATGTACTAAAATTGATCGCCCATCCGCAGACAGTTTGCGGCAGGCGCAGTTTACCTTGCAGAACAATTGATCAGTGTTGTATAACTTAGCCACGAGTCCTCTTAAAATAGTATGTAGTATTACTATCAATATAATAATAAATTGCAATGAAAGTAAAATCTCCATACTATAAATAACATAGGAACCAGTCACGTACTAAACCGTTTATGTACCTAAGTACAATTATCAAGCTTGGCTGCTAGGTTGAACAGGACAAATGGCTAAGTAACAAGGTGCTGGCCGCAAACTGACATCATAATGACATGCATAGAATACGGAATGAATACGTTAGTCTAAAAACAACAATAATTATGTTTCACAAGAGGACCGCCAAGCCAGAGCGCGTTCTTCGAACGAAGGCGTGATGACCTCGCATTCCTGGCAAGGACGATGTGCATGAATATACCTGTGTCTGCGCACAGCCGGACCGGACCGGACAACGTATCTACGTGGTTGTGTGAATCATTAACACCATAATGATGTACATAAATTGATATTTAGACGCCGAAATGTTAAGCGGCTGTAGCAAAACAAGTTTGAATGAGGATGGCAATTCTTAATTTTCCAACTTTTAGCGCCAGACAAGTTCGTCAGTAATGGCTAGGCACCACTAAGATGATCACAATGTTTTGTTCTTATTTGCAGGATACAAATAAGAACAAAACCAGTATCACCATGGTTCATATATAGAAACAGTGCGAAATCTATTGTTTCTGGTACGGCGTCAGTGAATTAACCATTGCCTTATGTAAAATATTGTACGAAGCTTTTAATTAATAAGAATACTATGTATACATGATTAAGTATTGTTTACCTTGACCTTGACAGAATTTTAATAATGAAATCTGCGTTGACACATAATATTATTATGTAATTAGTGATTCGGTCTATTAATATCTATCTTTTAAATAAACAACATAATTTTAAGGTGACCATGATCATTATTCAGTTATGCTAAGATGATGCATAATAAAATGATTAAGCAGTTGTCTATACAACCCAGTTCAATGTTAACATTATCTAGACCTACTGTAACCTAGACAAAGCTATTCGTTGATTTTTCCTGCATTACAATGAACTATCGTCTGTCGTTGCGAGCAAAACTTACAGTTACAGTATTGTCAATTGAATTCAATTATTTTAAGATTCAGAACGTTCACCTAATTAATATGATTATTATGTGAAAAGCTCGTGTTATTTACAGTGACCGAAAAATTAAACATGTTCTTCGCTACCGTTTGGCTAATTTAATACCTACTTTAAAAAGTAAATTTGAATAGTTTACCATAATAACATTGATAAAGGTAAGGTACTGTTTAAATTACTTAGAACAAATTGTTGGACCATGTTTGCGAAGTCTACAGATTCTTTCTGTCCTTTGAAGTGACAAGCAAGAGCTAGCGGCATTCATTCATTTAGTGACTTATTATAATTGGGCAATGATACAACTAAGTTAATGGTATAATTTTTTTTTTTTTTTTTTTTAAGCTTACTAGCAATGTGGGTCACACTCACACATTACTAGTATTCTTGTTAACCCCTCGTGCTAAGCTAAATGCTTGTGTTACGAGTGGGTTCACGTCAGTAGTGCAATGGGTGGGGTTCGAACCGGCAACCATATGATCGCAAGTCCGACGCCCTAGCCATTAGGCTACCGACGCTTCAACGATAATTGCATTCCAATTAAGCTCGAGTCGTGCGTGCGACTGAGAAATTAAGCAAGCCTTCAATCCTTTGTTGCTTTAACGAATAACTTCTTATAAGAACCTTGTGGTAACTGCGCTCAATAGCGTGGTGTTATAATACCTTCACACGATTACGCGCAGATTACGGCCCCGTTCTAATGGAAGCCGAAGTCGTCGAAGTCTCTGCACCAAACACATGATAATAGTATTCAAACAGAAATATAATTAGGCGCCTCGTTGTCGCCGCACGAAATTCTCAGTTCATTAGACATCAACGCAACAATATAAGGTACGAGTAAGTACACGAAATGTCAATTTTTCTCAGTTGATTTTGAACTTAACTATTAACACTTTTAAGGTTTAAAATCCTTTGGAGAAATTTCACAGTTTTGTATAACTTGATGTGCTGGCGACTGTACATGACTTTAGGCGGGTCAATATTTTTTTGGTCAGCCTATTTATCAATAATAACATACTTCAAATATTTATAGGCTTACGTAATATTTGAAGCAAAACAAATCTTAAATTGCTGGTAACTAATTATTATGTGCGTTAGCTATTGGGCGTTGTAGCGTTGCATATCAAACGGCTTATCTTATAATATACTCTTCAGGCTAAGAAGAAAATAGAGACACATATTATAAAGGAAACGATTTATTCTTGATGAAGTTTGAACTATATTAGGAGTAAGTGATGCACAAAATATAAAAGTGATGTACGAGTAATATAATTGATGTACAAAATATAAGTTTTCTAGAAATAATCAGTCGAAATTGCGTGCGAGTACTTACTATTTTCAATTAATAACGCTAAAGCTCTAATTACTAACAAAGCATTGTCGAACTATAAATAAGTAGAAAGTATAATCGTTACATGGTCAACATTTTACGCATACTTCAGCAGTCAATCAAATCCTTTCAGCATTAATTAATAACCCAACATTTAAGATACTCAGAACATGAGTTAACACCACGGAATAGATAAAAAAGGTTGGAAAGGCCCTAGCCGCTATTTTGTACTAGGACCAGTGTCGCCGCTTTACTCCCACTATTTCAATTCTCAAACATACGCAACATTATCTTTACAAGTTTTTCGCACACAATCAAATCACTCACACATAAATCTGTGGGCAGCAATTTGTTCACACACTAGCACCAAGCTCCCGTAGGCATAATACACACACACGCAACAAGCATACGCTAGCGCTTGAAAAGCCGACTGAGAATTTATCGATATTTTTATCGATAAATTCTCAGTCTGTTATGTATTTTTATATTGAATGCGGAAAAGGGGAACATAAAAATCAAGAACTATTTTCATTTATTATAAAAGAATTACTGTCCTTGGAACGAAACGTAATCATTAAGCAATTGGGGGAAACCTAACATAACATACTTAATAGAGTTTTATCATAACATTATTTAAATTAACTGCATAAATAATATGTCGAATAGAATCAAATATTAAAACATATATAAAATAGTAGGTAGGTATAGTATTTGACTTAGATTTGACTATACTTTATTGTATCTATTCAGTATTAAAAGTTTCTAAGTTAAATAAAATGGTCTGCATGCCGCTTCATCTTGATTCATTCAATGATTCATATAAAATAAAATACATCTAACTAAAAATATACTCTCATCAATTAAATATATAATATTTCAAAAATAATCTTCGTCAAACATATATAGTTGAGAATTCTATCGATGCTTTTATTTAACTACACGGTCACCTCGATATCGATAGATGTACGCCGTGCATCACTCACGGCCAACCCCGGCAAACGACAAACAACGGCCATGGTTGAAGTGTAGAGAACGCAATGCATGCAGTACATTGCAAGCGGACTAGGTCATCGCGTTGATTAAGCGACAACACATCGGGCAATGTATTTTATTTGTAACTTGTTGCAATAATATGATTGATGTTTGGAATTTCATAGTGATCATATTATTATGTTTTTACCAATTATTTTGCAAATAAATGCTATTTTTGACTTACAGATGGAAAGATATACCTCCACGCTATATACTGGAGGTCTGACAGTTTGTCTATCACGTAAGAATAACACAACACGGTATTTTAAAGCGGAGCTCTGTTCGCTGAAGTAGTCCTAAGCACACTAAACGCGGCGAATGTATGATACGGGCGAGTTATGATTGTCTACACATGACTGTGGCGCGCCTGCCCCGCCCACATGGCCATTCCAATCTTATTTATCTCTTCCGTGGTTAACACTAATGACTTAGAATATTAATCGGTAGTTTTTTAGAGTGATAAAGATCATTCGCAATATGACAATGAAACACTCGAAGGCACTGAATTCTGTAGAAATATATCTTGTAGCGTGTAATATCATTGAACTCTTGATTCCCTGAGCAAATTTATTGCGAATACGTCATGGTCATGGGAGGTCATTACATAGAAGCGTAAACTTCACACCTAAGGTAATTACAAAATCACCACTACACACACGTTTCTGTATGCGTATTTACTACCAACATAGAATAAATTTGAATAATCACTTTATGCAAGCTTGTGTGTGTTATATGTTCCGCGAGTAACTAAGTCTATTTTTTTATCAGAACAGAAAAAACTCAGCTTTGAGGTTTAAGTCATATAGTATATTCTTCATAACTAATAGTCTTACAAAGTACTTAGTTATAATTAAATAAGGTGTCAAGAACCGTTTCTCCATTACTATTCTGCATAATCTACCAGTCACTGAACGATGACTGCTAATTTGTCTAAACCTCTTCTCTAGTATGCACTATATCCTTTTAATTCTTATTTATTATAAATAAAATTTTTCTTGTCCGAAAGATAACTCTATGTCCCCTCATTATAGGTATAAGAAAATACAGTACCTATAGTATACAAAAATTTTGAAACTAAGTAGTTTAAGTATATATTTTTTTTCCTAGTCGTTGCTGTCCGTTGTTAAGTATATAAATATTAAAAAAAACATACCAACCCATTTTTTAGACTATATCTATTATAAGTTCTACGGGCTGTAGATAGTAGAAATTGGCGCTGGGGCAATTAGGCTCTCGAGAGGAGACCACGCACCGAAAACGCAGCATAGGAATGCTTTCAACAAGATACACAAGGTAGACGACCTGTGAAGGTCGCCATAGGAAGACATAGACATTTTTTCCAACAGTCTGGCCAAGTTTAAACATTTAATTCGCGCTAAACTAACAAACTGTTGACGTCCTTACTATATAAATATAAATAAAATAATTGATAATTATTGATACTGTTTATAAATTTTATATTACTATTGATACAACTATCGTTGCCTCGTTGGTCTAGTGGTCCCAATCGCGACTGCTACGCTAGAGGTCTTGGGTTCGATCCCCAGGTCGAGCAAAGTGTTATTGAGTTTTTCTATGAAATTCTCAGTAGCAGCTCGGAGTTTGGATTTGTGCCCGGTGAATGGCAATAGGCTCGCCCCCTATTACATGGGACCCAAACATACCGGCGAACTGTGGGTGTACATTAAGTACACCTCTGCTTAACCCTTCAGGGAATACAGGCGTGATGGTATGTTATGATACAACTATTTTTGTTAATACATTGTCTAATATAAATAACAACTGTATAATACTGTATGATCTCATTTGTCCCAAAATTTTTATTGTTTAAATAATGTCTTAGTATTGTTCCTATGTAGTTCCTATGTCTATTTTTTTCTCTTTAAATATTGTTATATTTTTTTACCTACTATTTGCATTTAAGATACTGTTTTAATTTAATTGTTTTAGTTTCAAATATTATTATTTTAATTTGCATGGTGTGGTCTCCTTTAATTGAGAGGACACAAGGCAACTTCAAATATTCTATGTAGTATATAAGGTGTACTTCTTGTTGGAGATCCAAATAAATAAATAGGCAGCATATTACCATTCGTAGTATAAATCTATCTCCTTTGTTCAGCAGTGCACTTTGGCTGATTAAATACACCCTAGCATTACGAGCATAACTAGGAATTAAAACCAGCAGTTGTAGTTTGTAGTTAAGTTGTAAATTAAGTTCCAGCAATAATGAGTGTATCATATCTCGGTTTGAAGGTGGACAATTGACACTTAACAACTGAGGGCTCAAGATGAAATCATGCGAGCTGCCACTAAGGTACTATGACGCAGACCGTAAGGCTAGTTTGTCATCTCAGTAGATACAACTTGTCATCGACTTAAGGCTTGTAGGCAACAAGCACACCGATAGATTAAATGAACGAAACTGATGTGCCAGGATAGGCGAGCCAGGCGTTGGAAATATGTATTTATGTACAAATGAAAGATGTATCAATCAATTGCAAAGGCGCTGCGCTTTTGCAATTGATGTTTGATTTGATGAAAAGACAAAGACGGGTAAGTAAATGCAAATGCTACGCATAAAGAAAGACGTAACATTTTGTTTTTACTATATTTTTTTGCAACCTTTTTGGTCCTGTAATCGTTTCTTGCGACGCGAACGAGTATTAAGGACACTCGTGCACATCACATATTTGTAAACCTTTGTAAACTGATTTAATTAAATAGTATCTACCAAAATATTGTTATACTTGTTTTATTGAAGTTGTGCCCAGCCAGTAAAAGGAGATAAGGAAAAGTCGTGAGGCATCAAAAACCCTAGTCATAACAATCCCTCGGAAAGGGCAGACCAGGTAATCGCGAAAAAAAAACTAAGTAGGTAGGTACGGCTAGCAAAATATTGTAATTTAATTGATCAAGTCCGGAAGAAGTAGCATAAATCTAAAATCTACTGAAAAAAGGAACTAAAAAATATTAATGTTTTCAAATTGATTATTATAATTGACTTCATCAAACGGCCCCCGTCGTAAATCGAAGGAAATTCTGTCACTATTAGCGTCGTTATAATTTGTTTTCCTATTAGAAAAAATATGGGATTTTTTAGTTGCTCAATACAATGTCCGGTTCGTGTCGTGAACTCGTGATATTGGTTTTTTCGGTACCGAAAAGGTGTAGTCGAATCATCCTGTAATGTAATTCGACAAGCGGAGAGTTCGTCCTCGCGATTGAGAACGATTGCGCAACTTCTGACATCGGCAAAGGGATACACAATACGTCATACGGACTTGACTTGCCACAAATCGATGCAAGCAACGTGACATCGCCACCGTATTGCTTCTTAACTATTTTCCTGTGAGCTGTTGAGGCTGTCGGCAGTCGTCGCACATGGTCACACGAAAATTGTCCTGACCACTGGAGTTACATTTTGTTTCTAGTTTTTTAATTCTATATTATTACTTATCTGTCTACTTGTTTAATTTTGAATTTCAAATATAATTCTAAAATGAGAGTGACGTCGAAATGGTAAGTAAGCGAGCACATTGGCTCAAAGAGTAAATTCTAACTTATGTTAATAATTCTTAATGGTGTTAGTGAATAGTTTTTAAAATGATCTCAGGTAGGCAGTGAAAGTTAATACCTATAGGGATTGTAAATCGTCTGCCACTTATTACTTGAAGTCTTATTCTGGTGGTAACTCATGTCAGAATTTAGAGTAATAATAATTAGCGCCCAAGATACATAGGTAAATGTTATAAGAAGTAAACAAGCAGATATGTATGCATTCCTAACACACAATTAAAAAACAAAATTATAAGATTTCCCTATGAGTGCATCACTTCTAGCAAAATTTTTAGTGGTTATTTAGTACGGATGTCTTAATCACTTTAACCTGCAAACCGTAACCGGGATCTGATGTGCCCTAGCGAGCCCACCGTCTTCGATGTCGCGAAAACGTTACCTACGACATAGTTATCATCGCTAACTTGTACACAGTAATGCTATACATGAAAGATTTGTTGAATAAAAAGTATGTCATCTTAGATGATGTTTATACATATAGGGATAAGAATTTTTTTAATGAAGAGGGTTGCCAAAATATGGAAAAAAAATATTTTTAATAGGTCCTATTAAATAAATTCTGTATACACAACGGCAGCTTGTAACCTCATATATAAACCTTGGTGATTGTTGCAACACTCTCAGTACGACTCTAGTCGCTTTGCCGCTTGGAGCAGCGCGTTGCACGACGCCGGCCACACGGAGAGGGCGAGAGAGGTTTAACTCGAAACAACTAAACAATCTAACGCAATTTTGACAGACATGTGGACTGAGTGAATGCAGTGTTCAGTGACGTAACATTAGTGAACAGCTCATTAGAGAACAACAATAATACAGTGGAGGCGGCACTAGTAAACAATGGATACCAAAAGCTCGGTAAGTGATGCATGCAACTTTTTCAGAGAAAAAAAAACGTATTTAATTTATAAAGCCGGTATACTTCATTGTGTTAAAAAGTTAAATTAGTGACGTAGAAACAACAGAAAATAGCTTGCAGCATTCGACATCAACGTCATTGAAAAAATCTGACATTTGCAACAAACAGCTGATTGGACTATACGAACCTGTACAAATGGTTTTTGTAATCATTTTATAAAACGATTAGTACCAATAGCAGCAACAAATCAGCGTAAGTTAACTGCTGAACCGGTATTTGGAAAAATACCCAATTTCGCGCAGGAATGCTTTTAAAAACAACATCTTTTGGATATTTGAGATCCGCATTCATAAATGATTCATGAATATATAATATCCCATCTTAATAGTTTTTAAAATAGTTCCGTGCTTAAATCCTACATCAAAGAAAAACTAAAATTTTGTTGAATCAACGTAAGTAGGTTCATAATCGCAATATAATTCACTGTATTCAAGTATTTATGAAATATCGATACACAATTCCATATTATTCATTTCCTATGGAGAAAAATTGGCGAGAAACATCAATATAAATATGACTCTATCCCAATCATGGTTTATTTATCACTTGCGGTTCGAAGTATAGATACCTAGTTGTTATTGAACAAACTATGCGTACGAAAATAGATGTTACATTATATTTTATTTGTTCTGAGCTACACCACTCTTCTTGAGTACGATCCAGACTACTGAAAGCCTTTCGGTATCAAGCTGTTTGTGCGGTTGAGAACAAGGCTTGAACTGATAAATAGTGTAACAGCAATGCACAAGAAGCGCCAAAACTTGCTGGAATTCAGCTGAGAACTTATATTTCTGATCACTATTAGCGGGATCAAGAGCGTAAATGTCTTAAGCTCACACACAGCTGAATTTCGCAGATTAAAAGCTGAATCCAAGCTTTAACTTATGCGTCCAATTAAGTTTCATAGTGAAATTATGACCCGAACGGAATCGTCCGAATATGAGATAGTTTTTTGAACCTGACTGATATGGGAGAAGCCACACTCAGCAAAGTTTTAATGTCAATGTTTAAATTTCCTGACCACTATGGGAACCACGAAAAAGTTCCCATTACGAACCAGTTATGAACATGTTACAGGGTCACCAGGAACTATTTATTACCTCTTCAAGTTGATAAAAAGCGTAATGTCGTTGAAACAAATATTTAGAATTGAAAAATTTGAACATTTATGATCATAAAGATTTATGCAATAAAAGATTATTTTATAAGACTTCTCATAATTATTCAAGTCCCATGTGCAAGGTCAGATTTATCTACGGCGCTATATATTTCCAATAAATTTTACTAGGAACATATTTTCCTCGATTCAACCTCTAAATAATGTATGACTTCTAGAGGAATAAAGACATACTTTTTTCCTTCTATTGAGCAATTTATATAATTATTCAAATTTTTAACTGTCTCACGTGCTTATACACAAAAATTTTAAGTTTTATATAGTTAATTTAAAAACACCTAGTTAACCTCGTACTGCGAGAGATACCCTCCGAGGCACAGCAAGACCAGGCTTATTAAATTGGACTTTTTGCACAAACAAAAATCGCCTCAGATATAAAAAAAAACCCGTTGCAAAATCGAGCATGTATATAACGCTGACATATTATTATCACTGTTGCCATTTAAAATAATATAAGGATTTCCTTAATGTTTTTTTTTGTATCATTAAATTAAATTTCAATATATCAGTATAATATTGTAGTATGAAGCCTATTTAATAAATAGTTCATATCAAGCATTTAAATTTTACTTATCCACCGGACTTAATTTTTCTTTGGTCTAAGGCACAATGGTCAAACATATTGTATGTAACTACTTCATTGGTCTCTTTCGAATTTCGACTTTGAATTAAAGAACGTACAACCTCTAAAATCGAGATTGGAAACCTGTGGTACCTGAACATAGGGTACATACATACCTAATGATTAATAATTATTAAAATTAAGCAGTAAATCGTTTTACCAACTTTGTTCGACTAAACAACTCTTAGAAAATTTGTTGTACATTTCAATCCCCTTATCATATAATTATATCCATCAAGATACAGTTCGTGAATGTGATTGACCATTCGCATGTAATTACGTTTGCAATGAAACTATTTGATGGTCACCGTAGATGCAATTATACAAAATGTTTTAAACAGAAAACGTTTGCTATTTTCTTTCAAGTGATCAATCTTGGTTCGTGTGTGGAAAGAATGTAAAGCCTTATAAGATTCTCATTAACATCAATTGACTTGCATGTCGTAGGTATTACATCAATGTAGATACTTATTACCTAAACCAGCAAATTAACTAGAAATACATTGAATTGACGTATGGTAATGACGTATAACATTATTATAATAATGATCTTTACAGATACCAGAGATACATTCCTACGTCATTTTTTATAACTAAAAATTAAATAACATTTCCTCCTTAGCCATCAAACAGCTAAAAGTTGTCTGCCAAATCAACAAAAATATATGTAAATTACTATTATATAATAACTTCTGTGTAGAACTTCAATTGAATTGACAATAAAACATGTCCAACATAGTATATTCCTATTATGAAACTGAAGGTTAAAAACCCGGAAGAATAGTCTTTATACATCCCTTTCC
This sequence comes from Subacronicta megacephala, assembly GCA_958496365.1. Classification (NCBI taxonomy): domain Eukaryota; kingdom Metazoa; phylum Arthropoda; class Insecta; order Lepidoptera; family Noctuidae; genus Subacronicta; species Subacronicta megacephala. Next base: position 8,022,439 of record OY292518.1, read on the forward strand.
GCGTTTTAAATAACTAAGACCTGAAATGCAGTGAACAGTTCAGTACATAACTCATCGACTTTGCAAGAAGAATGTCGGTGAAAACCGAAACGAGTCTGAGTACGTGAGCCAGGGCTAGTTCTATTAGTCCGAGGTAAATGGCACAGGGACTGACAACTAAAATTGCCCTCGACGCGCGGCCTTCACATTTCACAACACCCGGACTTAGCGTACATCCAGCCAGTCCGGACCGCTACGGTGCATTCATTTAAACAAAATCACTCAACAGATTGAAGGATTTCGAAAAGTTCATTGTTTAGCATAACTTGAACCAAAGAGAATTAGACTTTGACTTGAACATTCAAACAGACGTGATCCGATCACAATAGATTGGGAAAGTTTACTTGTACAAAAACTGTCTTACTTGACTTCTTCAGTTTGCATTCTTCCTGATCCTGCATAATGAACGTGATAGTTGCCTTTCAGTCGACTTCGAGTCGCTCCTTGGTCATTCACTAATCTTGAGATTAATTTAATGACACAATAGATACGCACATTATTTCCCGATTTTGTACTTACTATACCATTAATATCGTTAGAATAATATCTTCAATCGTATCTACACTACATAAGCCATACGTTTTCGAAAGTAACTCTATTTGTCTGTTACCTTTTCATGCTTAAACCGTTGAATATATTTTCATAAAATTTAACGTGAAGATAGATTTCCTCATATGATTATAGGTCTTTTGTCTCAAAAAAAAAAAATATACAAACTTTGGGATGCTGAAAAAGCAGGCAACAGGTAACACACCAAAACTTTTTCCTAACATTTTTTGGCTACTCTATCGAGCGCCGACCCTTATAATGAACGGATGGACATTCCCGCACAGATTGGCAAATTTTATTCAAATAAGTGTTTACGATTTTGATAAATTTCCGTTATGCTAATTTTATAAGCTAGCAGTGTCACAGATCGTTAATGAAATAGCTTGTGTATTATAGTAGTTCATGGTCAATTGTTTGCACAACAGCTAATGAATAATGACCCGATAACATTATAATATTTCTAATATTCATTGACTTTACTAACATCTTTATGTTGGTGCGTAATATTTTCAGCTTGCTTCGTAGTCACGTAGTACCTATTTATATTCATGGTAGATTCCACCTGCTGAAGAAGATAGCTCCAAAAAGGGTTTAATTTCTAAGTGATGCAACGAAGAGTTATAAGATATCGATTTAATTTTTTTACTTGTATATTTATTACGTATTTTGCGTTGCAGAGTCATCTAGTGACGACTATAACGGAAGCCGTTATTCTTTAATAAATAATGAAAGAAAATATTAGGTTAATCAATATACTTAGGCAGTTCCTAAGGATTCAATCTTTCCTAAGGAACTTTTTTTTTATTGATTTTTTACATATTCGGCCTGAGCACCATGCGACACGCCCCCAAATTGGAAGTAAGATATCTCTGTTACGTCACACAAAGTATTGCTTAAACCATCATTTGGCCTCACCACATGTCACAAGTTTATTGTAAGAGTAGGTCGGGTTAGCAACAAGTCATATTAGCTTTTATCCTTCGCGTGATAATGAAATATGTTTTGCATCGAGATGTGTAATATTCTTAAAGCATTTGTGAATCGTGCGAAAGTCAACGACATTTTATTCAAATGAGATCCTAGTCTATGCTATAAACAGAATGGGTACACTTAGGGTTTTCCACTCACAAACGGAACTAACAACAAAGTCTTGTATGATGTAATGTAATTGATAACAGGTATTCATTGCTCCAAAAATACATGGCACGAAAAAAAGGGCTATTGAAATGAGTTGAAATACTTTGCTTCAAACGCACTTTACAAAAACTTTTTGCTTGTATTGTGTAATGAGCTGCACACACAGTACTGCACTACTGCACAGTGTAATGACAAAATCATACCCGAACAAGTTTCAAATGACGAAATAATTGGTAAACAAAATTTTTCGCGCCGTTGAATGGTCTTCACTCTTCACACAACAAATAATTAAGGTCGTTCGATTTACCTCACTTGATTTCCGAAACGCGAATTATTTTGGTCTATTATTGTTCCTAAAGCTGCAACAGCTTACAAGATAATTATACATGCATGAATGATATATTATGAACAAAGAAACCTTTTGGCTCCAAAAGTTCTTTTGAATTGTAATTTGTGTTGAACGAAAGTTAACCGGTTGCATTTTATAACACGGACAAAATGTTGGATTTTTGCAATTTTATAAATAACGTTACGAGACCTCATTTTCAATAGCAGTGATTTGGTATTTTCCACATTTTAACATTTAAAATTAGTAGGTATATCGGTCATTAGGTCATTACTCATTAGTGCCTAGTTTTAAAAGAGGTAAGCAGGTTACTATCCTTAATTATTTTTGGGTAGGTAGGTATAACAATTATACAGGGTGGAAGGGACATCGACGCACAAATGTTTACCATGAGTTCAGTACATGATTCGGAACCTCCTTGCGTAGATATAATTCGTCGGTTAAAACGGTCAAACTGTATGGAACAGCAGATTTTTTTTAATGACGACGCTTTATTATATCTACGCAAGTCCAGAATCATGTACGGAATTCATGGTAAACGTTTGTGCGTCTATGTCCGTTCCACCCTGTATATAGAGAATGTCCATGAAAATAGGACACGTGCTCAAATATTCTTAAGTATGGTAATACTTAAAATTAAGATGGATTCATAATAGGTTCGTATGTATTCTTTATTCTGTGGTCATGTATTTAAAAATTTAAAAATAAACTTAAAAATACATAAAACAGTGTGTATGGCCATGTTTTCCATGGATTTTTTAATACAGCTAAAATGCGTTTTTTTAAATGGAATACTAGTATTACGCCTTTTCATTAATTTCGGGTGTCCCATTGACACCTTTTGTATTTCCAAACGAAATATTTAGGTATGTTTAGATTAATATAGCGTGTGAGTTTTGTTTGTATGTTTAGAATTATAGAATACTGTTGATCTAAGATCGTAGGATTCTACGGTTGATGTTTCAACAACTGACCTTACACTTAATTGACACATGTATCAGTGGACGATGTTATATTTGTCATACACTTAACATGATAGACAGGAAGTGGTTGCCTACTATTTTTATGTAGTAGGTAGAGTCCGATCTGTCAAGGCAAGATTACTCAATTTATGGACTGCAGGATGAGACTATTGGAGTCGTACCTACTTAGTACCTACTTGTTCTAAACTCCATATTGAATTCTGATGATCATTGTTTTTGTATTAGTAGATACGAGTGCCTACCTACAACAAACAAATGAACGATGCGTAATGATTATGCGTATTGATTGTTCATGACGTCATATAACAGCAAATTGTAGACGTCAGTCAATGATGTCATCGTAACGTAAATGATAGAAGAATCCGCCTAAGGTACCGATTTCAGGGCCATTTGGCACTTTTTCTATGCTTTATAACATCCTTCTCTCTGATAGGTTCTAATAGGTACGTATATTGTATATTCAAATGATGACTAAAAGAATGCTACAGTAACATTATATTACTATACTGGAACAAACATCGTATATGTTAATTAGCTAGCTAAACCTAAAACACGTATTATTCGCCAAAAATAGATTCCGGATAATCTATTTCAAAGCAAAGTTCAATCAACTACCTTCGTCTAAAATTAATTAATTAAACGAACCGTTGAGAATAAGAATGTGCGGAATGTTCAGTGTTTTTTTACATAAAGCAAAAAATAAATGAATATGTAATTACAAAAGATAAAAATAAAATTGAACTATGATCAAGCCAATAGTAATGTAGCTTCCATAACGACTTGCATTGACATAATTCCTTATAGCTTCATAAAATACAACCAATTGAGTTCAAGGACAAGCATAATCATCATGTCAATGTTTGTGACCAGCGTGAACAATGAGTTATGTTGCGGAGTCCTCATGCAATCGCGTATAAAATATGATAATTGGATGCTCAAAAACACGTCTCGTTGTTGTAAACCTAACTCAGTCATAACAGAATTCGCTTTATGTCGGGAGAACTCCATTTTCGAGGGCCACGACGGCGACGACGATAGCGACGCTGTTAAGATTATAATGGCCTATACTCAGCGATGCATGTAAATGAACTGGTACATTATTACTTCATATCTAAGTTACTGGTGAAGTAGCTATATACTAGAAGAAACGACAAGGTACAATTTGCACATCGCCAGTGGCGTTGATAGAGATCAATCTTGCAACGCCCATAATTCAGTTACGATAAGTCGGCCTGACCACAGAGACTCGTGAAATTAAAAGTAACGAAATCGTGGACTGTAACCCGTTATCCATTGTGACATTTGCAGTACCGAAAGTATTCTAAGAAGAGCCATGCATCGGGAATGTACGCTTTCTCTTCTAAGGAGAACAGTCTACTTTAGTCTTTAACTGATTATCATAGTAAGTGTAGCGACTATTGTTTGAGACTATGAAAGTTGCTCGGAGGCATCACTTCTACTTCAAGTCGAAATCTATAAAAAAAAAGTGCAAGCATGAGTTAGAGTAGAATTTTGAATCGAGGGATCCGTACAATTTTTTTTTTTTTAAATATCTTAAGTTCACCGTTAATTTTAACTCATAGGATAGGAAACAGCTTCACCGGCTATGGCTGCAAGCAAATTGCTTATGCTATTTATAGTTTTACCACTTTACTTTCGGGACGATATAGAAAACCATAAGAAAACCGTGATGACAACCGCAGTCCTACTATTAAATCTCTGGTATTAACATGAGGGATTTCTTTGTTTCCATTTAGGTACAGAAACCTACCTAACCTCACGTGGTTCTGGTTCATTTTGCATACCATCAATATATGCTTTTCCCACCTAGGTGTGATTTGTTTTTCTGATGCAATTGTCAGTATTTTAATGCGAAGCTATTTTATGGAAACCGATATTTGGTGCTTTTTATTACCACTCAGCATTATCCCTATAATAATGGGTGCTCATAAAATAACTTTATGATGATGTTTAAGTAAATACTTTACAGGGAAGATTTTGATGTGCTAAAAATGTTTACGAAAATACCTTTTACATTAACACGGCAAGGGCAATCCATTGATCAGCATTTATTTGCCACGGGTGTACTCGGTTTCACTTCAAACAAATAGCAGGTATTGAAATTGAAAAACGAATTAGATATTTCTGTAATTTTATTTCCATCATAAAATACTTTTAACGTAGACATACAAAGCAAGTGTCACGAAATATATTTTGCTGCAGTACAAGTGTCGTGAGATCGGCGTGTACTAGATTAGTGTATGTTGCCATGTCTAATGATTTCCGCGATTACAATGAACCGTTATGAGCACGCGGCGTGAGCACGCATTGACTGTTGATTCGTAAAGATTACATATTGCATAACTAGACTGTCTCGACCGCGACGAACCGACATGTTATACAGCTATGCACCTGTTGTTATGGAGAGAGAACTAACTGGTTCGTTATCGTTAATTATTTCGAATTACTGAGTGAATGTAATGAGTGCGACAAAAATGCGAACACGTTTCAGTTACGTTACAAATTTCTACTATCAGTATCCGAAAAGAAGCACTTGTATAATCCGATCATCCTCAAATGTACAGTTATACTAAGTTAGTAGACACTGATGAAGAACGAAACTATAAATCAAACAGATAAGCTTTAAAAAGTACCCCTAAAACCTAAATAAGGCAGCACAGAGTTTATCTGAAGTCAAAATAACATGCACGATTTTAGGTCATAAATGTCTCGAATGATCATTAGACTTATTTATTTCGAACACGACTTGTTCAACACAAAGTTAGGCTATTATAGTTTGACGTCTTCATTAACCTCAGAACTAATGAAGAGATCAACCGCCATTAAATACATTTGCTAACAACAACAAGACCAACAAAAAATCGTTATTAATAGTCCGTCGTTTGTTGGTACCCATTTCAAAAGATGAAATAATAAGGAACACAAATAACACAATACGGTCACAACATTGGTTGAAGAAGACGGACACATAACGCTGTTACATCAATAATATACCTACACGATATTTTGCATTTATATGACAAATAATGGCTATTGGTTATGATGAGGGAGGAGTACACTACATGTCAGTGAGCACGTGCTTTTACACACGTGGACATGCAGAAGTACGCATAATAAAATTCTAATATAAACGTTTATTCAATACCTACTTGTTCTCACGAGGTTCTTAACGTGTACTTACCCACGTGTTGATAGTAATGAAGTGTTGATTCATGTGGGCACATATCCGTCAGTATGCACGTGCCCTTAGTGCGATACAAAACGTTAATAAATTCAGGATGCATTAAACGCACAGAAATAAAATGCCAATGACAGGAACTAAATTATTTAAATTAATTTTGATGTTGCGTAAAAATTGGTTCTAAATAATTCCATGTTTTTATATCCTTATGAATCTTATGATGTTGGTAGGCTATTGGCCAATACCTGGCAACATTTTAATTAGATGTAATTTCCTCATAGTCACTAACAATAGAACTGGAACAAATCAGCCGAGTTCCCACTTGCTTAGGCAGGTACCTATATCTTATCTTATTCTACTTTATAGTGCAGAATTAATTCTCAGACAAAGAGCGAAAGTCTGTTCATGCTGCACGTTGCCAAGACATTGCTGAACACTGTAACAGCACCGACGTAGACCCCGGAACCGGTTCTTTGCATTTGGCGAAACGTTTTGCAACATCGCCCACCGCCTCTATCGCCAATCTGAGACGAACCTCGCCTACCTTCATTTGAATTAGCTATGTTATTTGAGTAGAACACCAAAAGATTGAATGCTTACTGCAAAATAAATATTTTAAAAGATATTTCGTAACCCTCAGATGAACAAAAAGTTACTTAAATATCACAATAATGACGCGACCTTGCCATATAACAATAAAAAGTAAAACGAATTAATGATATGACTACCTAAAATGCTTATCCAGCATGTTATCAAGAGTACAAACAACCATGAAGCCGAAAGCAAAGCTAAGATTTATTGCATCAGAGGCCGACGAAACCAGACCGCAAATAAAGAGAACATGGACCTTGAACACAGTATCTGACAAAATCAATCGGACTCCGAACAAAACTTGACCTAAAATGTAATTGATGAAACTGAATACCGGTAGAACAATAACAGGAAGAGTGTTTTTAATTTTAAATTATGTAAGAGAATATAAAATGATCTAATAGTTTCATTGGGAGTAAAGAATCTACATAGCAGTTACATAATGATGTATTGATATTGGACGGAAAGACGATCTTGATGAAACTAATCTCCGAAGACGCGACAAGGAAGAGCGCTGCAAAGATTTCCGTACGCATTCAGTAACACCCAGACAGTTGCACAACACGACGACACTACAGAATGTGTACAAGTATACCTGTTACTTTTATGTCGACGCCTTTGTTTGATGATCAATAGGAGACTTCGACGGCGAAATAGGACTTGAAACAATTATGCAAGAGCCGTAATGCCAAAGTTATAAAACGTGACAATTGCGGCTTTTGACAAAAAATAATTATTATGAATTTTACAAAATAATAAGATGTAGGCCTTTTTATGCAATAACCATTAAGTAATAAAATTGAAGGATTCTTTTTAATTTTAAAAATTATGGCTCTTCTAACTCTAACGCATAAAATGTACACTATAATATTTTCGTATTGTATTTTCACTTTATATACACATAGATTATTAGAATACGTTTTCCGGTATTATGTTCAATTCGAAGTATAATAAATATTTTAATTAAAAATAATATTTAAATTATATAATTTAAAAAATCATGCAAATAAAATTTAGCATTTTTACTGTTGACTACATGATTTACTTTTACCCTAATAGAGCTGAATATTTAATTCATCCCTCAAGATAAATTATAAAATTAGGTAACGTGCTTAGCTTTCGATACCACTTAAAAATTAACTTGATCACTTATCATTATCACATTAAATGTGTTTGAAGGTATCTAAAGCAAGAATAAATAAAGAGAATGTCAACATGTCGTCCTTTTATTGTAATAAGTCTAAAGCTGTAACTGTAATACGCAATAAACATGGCGAACTTTTATCGTTATTTGAACAAGGACCTAGTGCTGACCATAAACATTTTAATTTCAATAACCAAAGAACTCTACGTCACTGCTCGTCAACTACGCGAATACTTGAAACTAAACTATCGTTTAGTTTGAATATTTAAATATGACCCACTTGCAACTTGACCTAGTTTTTGCAGTAATGTTTAAAACGGACATTCTTATTATAATAACCATTTCTAGACTATCAGGTACTTACAGATACTTACTTAAAGTTAATATCAAAATCAACGATCGACTTCGATGAAGCAATGAACATATATTGTGTGAAACTGTTAACCGTCCTTTTATCCGATTTAGATTGCTCATATACTTAAAGATCTCATGTTTGTTAATGTGATCATTTCAGATCTCATCACATGAGTGGCACATACCACGGCCATCCTTGTCAGGTAGCAGCGCTGCCGGGAGCTTAAGCGATGCTCGATCTCGTGGCGGCTCCGCCTCCAGCCAAGGCTCATCAAGCAACCATAGTACCCACGTAAGGCAACCTTCTAAATCGTGCGTCACAATGATTACATACAAAGTTTCCGCTTCAATTATAAAGTCAAGAAACACGTTGTGAGTAGATGAAGCAAAGTCGATATTGATAAGTAATGCAACTAGATTTGTTTAATCTCTTCACGACATTTAATTTAAACGTCACAAAAAATTTACGCTGTACCTCTAATAAAAATAAACGATAACGTAAATAACAATAAAAAGGTCGAAGTCGAAGAATTAATTTGTTAACTTAGTGCTTTTAAGAAACTTAGATACACATTTTGATAATTGACGGGGTCAAGAAACTGGTTGATATTGCCGTGTCCGGTACAGGATCCACTTGTATGTTCTCATTCAACATTCCAATTTAAGCAAACAACTGTTGCAAGACTGACGCACGAAGATGTTTTAACAAGTTTTTAGAGATAAAGAAATATTTTAAACAAAAAAGGTTTTCGGGTTTCAAGCGATAGGGATACGAAAGGTATCACTGCGCGACACACCTAGCGTTGATAAAACTGTGGAGGTTGAATTGGAATTCATTCTGTGGATTAATATCACTTATATATTTCGCTATTGAGTCATACTATCGTCATAAATATTTTGAAACTGAAAACTTATTTCAAAGATTCAATATAATAGGTACCTATATGTTTATCTACAGATTTCTATAGTCTTGATTTTAATCATAATTTTAAGTCAAACGGTTATGATTGATGTTAAACATTTGTTTAACCACATATTTTCTATCAGAGAGGGCAGCCTCAACAAATAATATGTGATTTTATTGTAAAGTATTTTAGACAAAAAAGTTGCGCTGGTTTTAAATAAGTTCAAACAGACCAATGAAAAGACGTGACATAACTACCATGGTAACAGCGTCCCACGCAGCACTTAATGTCGACGAGTTCAAATCGATTAGACAATGATGTTACTTTTACTACGGCATACGCTTGTTACACCACAAATGTTTACTCGTATATTATCAGCACCTTAGGATTGAAATGCGTTAACATTTGCATTTTTATTTCAGAGTGTTTCATCCGGTTCGCTGCTACTGAGCGCGGCGCATTTAGCGCGTATGCACGGTAAAAACTCAGAGCAAGATGAGCTTGGAAGTTATCATACCAAATTTGGGAGCTATGGACGCAAATCTGGACATTCTGATGCCGTAGTCGCTATTCCTGAAGAGTCTCACGAAGGTTTGGATTCAGTTTGGAATGGTGTTAAACGGAATTCTGGGTCTGGGCAGGACGCACAGTCTGTGGCAAGCTCCACCCACTTCACCGTTGTCAATGGATACACGAAGCATCGCACTGGCAAAGAACCCAAATCTTGTTGTTGCGATCATTCGCACCAGATAACAGTTCTTGTTATATCGATGACAATACTCTTTTCTGCGTGCATACTTGCAGCCATATGCTTTGTTGAAAGTAAGTATTAAAATACTATGGAATTTGTCTATAATTCTAGTAGGTACACACGGTGCTATACATTACCGGTATAAGCTAATTGTACGAAAAGCCCTAATGCGAAGTCAGCATATAGTGGAAAAGTATAGCATGATTTGTAGCCTGTGTATATTGTGTATAAGCCTTATGAAATAAAAATCTAGGTATAAATAAACAGCTGGTTTAGACAGAATTCCAAATATTTTTTTTAAATAGAAATATGTTTTGGTTGTATATAACTCAACAATTTTTATCTTAAAAATATTAATCGATCTTATTTTTTTCAGTGCGAATGCGCAAGGAGACTGGAATCTATAAATATTCATAATAACTGAAATATCGGAAGACATGGTATACATACATAAAAGTGTGAATTTATAACAATAAACTTTTTTAACGTCACTAAAAGGCAGTATTGGCATTAAACAAAATATGTATGAATATAGTAAATTTTAATTTAAATATCAGTAATATTTAAAATTATTAGATAATTTGTTTTACATTCAATAAGCACCACAGCTGGTTTGACAACAAATAACAAAATAGTGCAATATCTTACTTACCCAGTAAATTAAATTAAAAATAACTTAGTATTATATAAATATTAAGTTACATTATATTTATTTTCGATTAGTTTTAGAAACTGTGATGTTCATATATTTTTTCTTAATCAGAAGGCTAAATTGGTTTCCTTTAAATTGTATAAAATATGAATAATTATTATGTATTAAAATTAGTTATTAAGTTTTTAGTTACATCTGTATAATAATAGTTTAAATTATAATGTGATTAATTTATAAACTAGTATTATTTTCTGTCATCAGAATTGAATGAGAAAAAGTTGCAAATTTTCGTATGGTTCATGAAAATCTGCATCTTTTGTGGTGTATTAGTTGCCAATATATAATTTATATATTTTGTAATAAGGCAGTGCCAATATTACGGCGATTATTCTTGTTTCATAATATTAATTCCTTGTTGTCATCAAACTGTGATACTGATAATAAACATAATAAAACCACATGTGCACTTATTTGATAGACTATTTCGTTATAATTTTATTGTGTTTTTCAGTGAGATTCTATAATATCTGAAATAATTTATCAAGAAAGGAAGAAAAACACATTTATTCGGACAAGGTTCAACATCACACAGATATCATAAATTAATAAATAGAAAAAAAAGGTCACTAATATGTGCTGTCGGCATGCGTGTCCCGAATGGGCTGCCAACTCAGCATTATGCTGGGCATGTTTATTACCCAGCACTGGTTTTCACTGCTCTCATTTTGTCCTTATGAGTCCTAGCTATGGACTGTGCCTATATATGCTGGCCTCAGCCATAAGGATACCTTGCTACATAAGTGGACTATCGCAGAGTGATTAACAGGTTTAAGGTGGAGACCATGATGATGTCATGCTGACTCAACATGTGAGGTATTGATTTTCCTTCCTTAAACCAAAAGGTTGCCAAATTCAAAGAAAATTGATATTATGTATGTTTTAATACTAACCTCAACTTCCTCTAGGGTCTGAGTCCACCTGTAGTGTTCGAGGTCGCAACCATTACCAGCATTAGGCTTCAATTTTCCTTTTTCTTTTGGGTCATCCTCCTCCTCAGTTGCTGCCGATTCTGGATCACCAGAAGCAGTGTCACCACTGCCGATTTCTGTTTCTGATAAAAATTAAAACCTAAGTAATTACGACTCTTACATAATATTAACTAATTGTAAAACTTTATTAGGTTAAACATTAATAAATTATTCTTGCAGTAGATCTAAACACCACACCAGCAATTGCTCTGGAATTAGTTCATATTAAGAGTGCATAGCAGCTTCTTAAGAGTCTTCTAATGTGAATAATATTCACACAGTCATGGTTCATAGAAAGATAACTTTTTAGCCTTGCTACTTAATTTTTAGGACTTGTGACAACTATGAAATAGGTTTTATGGAACAACTGCTGAACTAATGTCATAAACAATAATTAAATATTTATATGATAAAGTTGTTGGCACTCTTTGGGGGAGGCCTACATTCAGCAGTGGATGGCATTAGGCTGATATGATGATGATAATGTAGAGTTAACTTCGGCGAGTCATCAATACAGTTGTAAAGTACCAACACTTAATAATTAGTGACATATCATAAACTGAACTCACTGTTTTTCTTTTCTTTGTCAATATCTTCCTGTATTACCACAGCCTCCTGTTCAGTTATTTCAGTGACGGAGGCTGGTTGGAAATCCTGAGCCATTCTTTCCTGTTCCTTTTTTTGCTGGATATCTTTCAACCTCTTTTCTGCTTCTTCTTTTTCTTTCTTTAATTTATCTGCCTCATCCTTTGCTTTTTTAGCATGGACATAAAATGTATCTTTAACAACCTGTCAAAATAAAATTACCTTAAATTGCTGGACTAGATTTAGTAAAAAACTATATATAAGCACAGAGAATCCTTAGTTTGTTAATCTTCGTTTTCGTTAATCTCAGTTTCCTAAATTTTTTTAATCATCATTTTTTTTATTAAATATGTTTACTTTGTATACCTACTTAACTATAAGATTGTAGTTCTATAGAGGGGACTTTTTTTGTTAAATAAAAATAATAAACTTACTTGCTCCCATTCACCACCTTTGCCTCCTGTGAAAAAGTCTGTTTTTCTTGAAAGAAACCCAACTATTGTATTCAGTAGCTGAAACAGATAATATAAAAGAATATTACACTTATACATACAAGATATGTGTGAAAAACATAACCCTTTCCTTGCAGTCAGGAAAAAAAAATATAATTAATGAAGTACTACTACATTATATTAGAGTCCTTCTTCCATGTATTATCGATGTGACATTTTTGACATGGCTGGGTAAGAGTATGATTTTTATTTAAACTCTCCAAAGAGTGATTTCAAATATCCCTACAGTACAGATCTTATTATTTAGCGAAAAGTTGCCTCCAACTAGTGCAAAGTATGATCAACAAAAACAAGGGCAACATAGATTAAAAAGTAAGCACATGTTATTTCTTAATATTAAAAACGAAAACCTTATCTCCTATCCTGTAAGTACAGTAATGGCAGGCACTTTTGGGAATAGTGTTGAAACTGATGGTTAAATAGTAGGGAAATTTATATTGGACTGTGTCTACTAAGGCAACTCTCCGACCCTATTATTTTAGATGTCTGAATGATCATGGACATTTTCATGTACAGAATGCATAATCAGACACTAAAAAGTTCCGCACCTCTGACCAAATATTTAAACTTGATACTTTATAGGTGTGCAAGTAGTTCTTAATACCAATTTTATAATCATGTTAAATCATATTGTCTCTTAGTGTAGGTAGCATGTGGGTCAGAGAGTAGCCTTAGGGGCAGTGTGTTTTATACATTACTATTCCGGTAACCTAGCAAACAAAACCATTGAGTCACATGTGATCAATAATCACCTAGAAGCTCGTAGAACAATCGAGAACATTAAATAACTTTTACGGGGGTATTCCAAACTTGAATTTTGAAATAAACAATTTTAAATTGTGGTTGCAAAAAGCAATATTGATGTTTTGTTAAATAATTTTGAAACTTACATCCTTTACACCACCTTCGTGCTGTTGTGCCATAGCTAACAGCATCGAATCAAATCTTTCAGGATCGTTAGCCATTGTTTTTTATGCTCTTCAAACCCTTATAGATTCAACTTTAAATAGAAAACAAAGACCAGTAAAGTGAAGGCAATGAATAATGATATTGTTGTCTTTTTGTCTTCACAACACGAGTCACGGGCGTCGCGAATTTTTCAGTTATAATGACAGTGACAGGATAGCACCGACAGTCAGAAAGATAAACAGAAAAGTGAGAGCACAGATAATGAATAAAATTATATTACATTGTAAGAAAGAAGTTGTGATTGATTGAATTTACGTATGTACGCTCGGCTACACATCAAGCTAGTCAAAACCAGTATAGGCTTGCCTTGAAATGTACGGAAATTCTTTACAATGGGTGGTCAGTCTAAACCTCTGGGGCTCTGGTCTAAACTGTGATGCTTGATGTGACGCTATGTGTACATATTATTATGTACACACGGCTACAGGTCAACCTATTCAAAACTAGTTTAAGCTGATCTCGTATTGTTTAGGGTTTCCATTGAATAAGATACCAACGTAAATTGGAATTTATATAGCTTGATGTGTAGCCGTGCGTATTACAATATTAATTTTGTTGTTTGGCCGTTAAATACGGCTGAACCAATTCGTAAGAAATTGGATACCATATTAGAGTAATCCGAAAATTTTGGCAGAATTTTAATATTTTAAGCAAAATTTTTAGTATTTGCTCAGTAAGAATACATAAAGAAGGGTAGCACTTCTTGGTGTCTGTAGTGTTTGTATTTCTAAATCTATTAAATAGATATAATGACTGCCTCGTTGGTCTAGTGGTCCCAATCGCGACTGCTACGCTAGAGGTCTTGGGTTCGATCCCCAGGTCGAGCAAAAAGTGTTATTGAGTTTGTCTATGAAATTCTCAGTAGCAGCTCGGAGTCTGGATTTGTGCCCGGTGAATGGCAATAGGCTCGCCCCCTATTACATGGGACCCAAACATACCGGCGAACTGTGGGTGTACATTAAGTACACCTCTGCCTAACCCTTCGGGGAATACAGGCGTGACGGTATGTTATATGTTATGTAGATATAATAACACCGTCTCACATACGTATGCTGTAGCCGACAGCTTGACTTAACAGCTGTCAGTTGGCATAATGGCAGTGTGACCATTACTTGAAAAACATATGTCGTGAGAGATTACGGGAGACATAGGAGAGGCTAGTGCTTGGTGTATTGGTGAGCATTAAATAATTGTAAGATACAAATAAAAACTCTACAGTGTCTAATGCGAGATCAACTTTAACTGGTTTTGTATCGGTTGACCTGTAGCTGTATGTACTTACAATGTGTTAAAGCCAATGATATTAAAAACTATTGATACGTTACCCGTACTCTAAATTGAACTACATGAAATAAGGCAATTCTCCTGATCGCGTTGCGACGGTACGTTCCGTAAAAATAGTTCATGCTTAATAGTTGCGTAATTCGTTAGACTTAAAACAACTGCCTTCATGTGTTTATATAGATAATGCACAAATTACACTATAACAGTGAAAGAAAATGTGTCATTTCATGCGTAAGTATCAATAGAAATGAATAATTTATGAATATGAAGTTATTTTTTCGACGCAATGTAATGGCGGCTGGCGCCTGACGTACACATGCGCTCGACCAATTAGAAAGCAGCACTTTAATCGTAACGTAACTAAAAATGTATATTCATCTCTTTCTAACAACAGGTATATTGTTGTGGCATTTATTTTCTTTTCCTTTCATCGCACGTATTAGTAGCCAGCCCTGATGGTTTAGCCTTAAGGCGGATAGTCTCGCCTTGGGCGCCAAATTCAAATATTCAGTTCAGCCCTGGGCGAAAAATTCTTTTTTTTTTTTTTTTTTCGCAAATTGTTCTTAAACACTAAATTGGTATGACAGTAGAAATTGCCACTTAAACAATAACTCGTTCAATTAACAATAATCTTGAAAATCGTTATCGTACACACGGCTTCAGGTCAACCTATACAAATCTAGTTTAAGCTAATCTCGCATTGTAGAGGCTTTCCAAATAATAAGAGGCCAGCATAAACTGGTTTTGTATAGCTTGATTGCGTGTAACCGTGCGTACGTAGAAGATTTCGGTGTAAAATAGAGAATTCGGCCAAAATTGAGTACCTATTTAGACTACTATCTGCTACGAATCTACGATAACAATTATAATCGTATATTGTTTCTTCCAGCATGGTGACCAACGTGTGGAGGTGATGCAGGTGTAACGTAACTTTAAGCTTATAACAGGACTGCCTGTCTACTACCCGTTAAAATTATATTACTTTCCTTTATGCTGTCTACCATAATCCCACCAACAAGCTATGGAAGTTAGTGAATGGGCCCCTTTATAGTAAACTTTTTTCTATTCCATAGAGAACTCGAGTCTTATTGTCTATCGCTATGCTCATAGTTTTCATGGCATTTCATTTTGCAACTTGCAAGAAAGTGAAAGAAAAAGACAGTGTCAAGCTTATGGAGGTCATTCATTGCATTTTTATGCATTTTTTATCTGATATTTGGTAATTTAGTGTAGCAAAATTAAACTGAAACTAATGTTTTCTGTTACTGTAATGAGAATTATAATACAGGTATGTGAAAGTTTTGATCAACATTTCGTCTGAATACACTGTCATTTGTCAAAAGTAGAAGTCAGCAATAATTTTGTTTTGCAGATTCGTCAGAAACCATAGGGATGGCTGATCAATTTTGTTTACGTTGGAATAACTTCCAGTCCAACATTGTGAGCGCCTTGGATTCATTGAAGTGTTCAGAAGATTTGGTCGATGTTACGCTCACCTGTGAAGGCAGAAATATCAAGGCCCATAAAGTCATATTGTCAGCGTGCAGCCCGTACTTCAGGAATGTGTTCAAGGTGAATGACTTAGGACATTAATAACCTTCATATTTACACCAATGAACATATAACATGTATTCATACTTTTAGTTTTCTAATTCATTTGACCCTATTATCATCAAGCTGTTGTATTATCTAAATGCACTTATGTCAACATTATAATATTGTGTCAATTTTTATGTTGTGTTATTATTTGTACTTATTATTCAATACTTACTGACTATGTACTAAATCCTACAAATAGACCACTTATTCAATACCTTTTTAAAGGGTTTCCACTAAAAACTTTTTATGGTTAATTTCAGGAAAATCCTTGTCAGCATCCAGTAATTATACTAAAGGATGTGTCAGCCGATGATATTGTTAGTCTGTTGTCTTACATGTACCAAGGAGAAGTGTTCATTGAAGAGAGCAAGTTGTCTTCCTTTTTACACACAGCAGCACTTTTACAAGTAAAAGGGTTAACTGGTGTCACACAGCAGGTGAATATGTTATTACTTAACAGCCCCCCCATGTTATTTTATGTCTTTTTTAACAATTTAATGATTACATTAAATTGCTCATTGATCATGATGAGAGGATCATTAGATCCTCTACTGGACAAGGATTTCCTTTCAGTATGTAATATGTATGAGTTGTAGTATTTTAATTAATGTTTGCATAATCTAAACTTATATTATAAATAGGTCCGATTTGAAAAATTCTTTCACCAATTGAAAGCTACATTATTCTTAATTAATATAGGCTATATATTATCCCGTAAAATTAACAAGAAACTAAAAGTCCAGGCGGAAAGCTAGTCAGTAATCTTATATATAAAATTCTCGTATCACAATGTTAGTTACCATACTCCTCCGAAATGGCTTGACCAATTTTATCAAATTTTATATGCATATTCAGTAGGTTTGAGAATCGGCTACTATCTATTTTTCATACCCCTAAGTGATAAACATATACTCCACGCGGGCGAAGCCATGGGCAGACAACTAGTAATCTTATATAAATTAAATTTATGTTTGTTGTCATTGGGCTGTTTTGACTAGATACAAAATTAATTTTGAATGTAACAGTAATATAATGTATTTTGGTAGTTGTTTTAACCATTTATTTGTTTACTGTCATTTTTCTTACTGTTTACTAAACTCAATGTGTTTATTTTACAGAAAGAAAATGTCTCATCTCCTAACACGTCAAATAAATTATATACACAACTAACTATATCATCAAAGCCAATTCTTGCTGCTGCTCATAAGGAGACAAAACTGCCAGCTTTGAAGAAAAGGAGAAGTAGTACTTCAGATAAGCCCAATGATGTTACTATTGGGGAGGGTCCCAAAAAGAGTAAAATTTTAGAAACTTGTGATATTTACAGTAGAAATAACTTTTCACACTCAGCTAAACACGATAACCCAGTGTTCTTACCAGAAAATAATATAGAAAAAAAATGTGAAGGCAGGGTTGAACCAGCAGTCATACAGGCAACAGCCAACGGAAAAAGTTCTTTATCATCTCAGGTAAATTAATTAATTATAATATATTCTGTAAACATAAAATCTACACCATCCCCACTGCCCAAGTCAGCTTTACAAAATATAGTGCATTATTTTTAGTCTGAAATGTTTTGTTTGTTATTTTCTTTAGTGTTTCCAAAAAACGAAATGAATATAGTATTTTTGCATCATTGTGTTTCGTAGTATAAGATAATATTATACAGTATATACTATTCCTACCTGAGACCCTGACATAAAGAAGTATAGCTTCATTTGTCAACATTTTTCTTGCCAATTCTTTCCGAATCTTATTTATCAATGTAGTTTGTAAAGACCATTTTTTGGCAGATAAATCCAACTTTAGCAGATAGAGGTTTAACATGAGACAAAAAGGGGTACACTCATTAGATTATCGATATCTTATTATTATTACTTTTGTTGTCACATAATGAAAGCAATTAAAATTTTTAGGCAAATGCTCAAGGAGATAACATTCCGATAACAATTAAAACTGAAAGGATGGATGACAATGAATCACCTGCATTATCAATCACTGCCAATTCTGAAAATGATGATAGTCTTCCTGATTATGAAAACAGCATGCTTGCCAGATCCTTACTATCAGGTATGTTGAAGTTATATACTACCTTAGATTTTGAATGCGGACAGAATGGTGAAGAAAACCTAAGAGTACCAATAAAATCACCTATTTGACAACATTTAATTTAGACATTTTACATAAAGTAGGTTTTTCATGATTACAGATGAAAAAAAAAACTTTATAAAACATTTTATTTCAGGGATTAATCCTTCTAAAACTGAAGTCAGTGCCAATAATTCTACCCTAAAAAAAGTGTCAAATGTTATGGTAGATGTGCATTGTTCAACAAGATCAAAAGATAATATTGCAGATACAGTTACATTCACAAATGCTCCATCTAAAAGTCCTGTAAAGACTTTACCCATTGAGGAACTACACATGAAACCAGAAAAGCAGTCACCAAAATCTGATCTGGAATATGAACCAGAAGTGTTACTGTCAGAACATCAAGATGGTACAGATTCTGACAGTACATATACTCAGGATCAATCTCAAGCTCTCCTGATGCTGGCAGGAATGTCTTCAGTGTCTGTGCTGGGTGCTGGCGCGTCCACGTCTCAAGGAGTCGCGCATCAGCAGTCGAACCATGCAGCAATTTGTGGTGACTGTCCACATTGTGGTATGAAGTATTCCAACCAATCAGCGTTAAAGTATCATGTTAGATTAATGCACTCAGATTTGACCAATAGGTTATGTTGCTACCTATGTCCAAGGTCATTCACTATGCGTGAGACATTCAAAGAACACATGTGGACAAGTCATGGTCAAAGGAATTAATTTTCATTGATTGTCCAGCAAAATGTGCCTTAAGGTTTTTTGTCAATTTGTGATATCAGATAAAATATACTGATGTTGGAAGCTAAATGTGCCTTGTTGAGTGAAGATGCATTGCTAAACTGGAAGAGACTGATTGTAATTTGTTTGTAAATCAAAAACAGAGTTGGAATTTTTATAACATTTTGTAGGTCTGTTTTTGACCTTTTAATTCAGTATTTTAAGAATTCGTTAAAAACTCATCGAAAGTATATTTTTTTAATAAGTAAAAATGTTATTATTACTGAACTTGTACAGTCTGGTTTTAAAAATGACATTGCCACAATTCTATGTTATTGTGTGGTCTATATTGATACTAGATCTATGAAACTATTATGCAGCCAACTAATACAGTGATGAATGATAGTCACTGGTATGAGTGATATTATAAAATATAATGATTTTATATAGAATATAATTAGAAATGTTATTACCACGTTTTTTTGTTTTTCTTCAGTTAATATGAGTTAGAAAAAATTAGAGGCAGTATTCACATATCAGTTTAAAGAATGTTGAATGTACTATGATGATGAAATAATTTTGAGTTTAGGCATTATTATTTTTAAAATTACATAAGAGAAAGGACTAAGTAGATTTTAATGTTGAAATGTGTTGTTGTTTCAATACATTCTTATTATTACAGATCCTAATACTGTTATAAAGAGGTGTACTATTTTAAACTAATGGGTGCTTAAAATTGGTCGAATCTAAAAATGAATTTCATTTTAAATAATCATAATCATGTTTATATGTCAAAATTTCCTAACTAGATTCCTGAAGAAAATTGGAAGAGAGTTCCAGTATTCACAGCGGTTTAAGAGGGACGTAGGGAACTTATAAAGGAGCCACCTTGGCCTAGCCTTGACTTAGCATTTGTTATTTGAGCAAATATAAAATTAGTTTGCCTGGCATTATTTTTTTTAATAATTCGAAATCTTCACCCTTATAATAAATATCTTAATACATACGCGTTACATTTTGTTTGTTTTTAATACAATAATTATTTTCGTACCTATTTTATGTGTAAGTAAAATTATCGAATATAATTTTGGCCATGTTCCTTACCTGGAACTCGCTGCTGACCCACTCAGCAGACAAAAATGATATTTTTTTTTTTTTTAAATCGTGTTTTGGTGTATTGTGCCAAAATGATTTTAATAAGTTATTAAATTAGTAGGATGTTACTTGGAATTTTAATAAGTTACCTGTAATTTCCTTGTTGGACATCGTTTTTATATTATTTTATAGTTTTAATGTTAGATTTAAATTTTTAAGTAGCTATGAAGAATCCTTTTTTCAACTTGCTGGTATCTCAAATATTTATATAGAATGAATTGTTTATTTACATTACTCCAGTGAATGCCATTAGTAAAAATTGATAATTATTTTATGAAATATTACCTATAGCTGTTAGGTTTACCGATTCTAGAGAGTTATGAATATATTAATAGCTAGGTTAATTAAATTAAATATTTGCGTTAGTATATTGTTGGATATTTTATTCAAATTTTACAAGATTTACATGATTTTAAATTATGTTATAAATAAAAGTATGCTTCTTACATTATTTTTTTACTTATTCGCATTTTATATCTAGGCACAGTCCGCACAGTCATGTGTTATTATGAACCTAAGTCATCAATGAGGGGCGAAGAGCGATCTACCGACTAAAACCAACCTCCAACCTCTCTTCAGGCGACATCACAGGCAGTGGTCTCGGAAGCTTAGTTGCTAAAGCGTCTGGTGTACTTAACCAGAGAGACGCAGGTTCAAACCCTGCCCGAGATCGAATTTTTCTTTCACTAGAAAATTTATTTCATTAGAAAAGTCATATCTTTAGGAACATTACGTATTATTTAATGCTAAAATATAATAAAAAATAAGCAGTTAACTAGTTTATTTACAGTGTAATGTAAAATGTAATGACGGCTAATAAATAATAATTACCTAAAAGATTTTGAAGTGCACTTCTATACTTATTGGGGATAGTTTTTCATGTGGAATATCGTGAAATAAATGGGTGTAACCCAACGAGTCTGTACAAAATGAATTATGGATGTAGAGATAGACAGCTGAGCACCTACATCTACTTATAGGTAGCTAGCGTAGGGATCTCAGCCGCTCAATTCTCTGTCTACACCCCAATTGAGACTGGGCTGCTTCGTAAGTAGAGAAGTTAGTAAACTTACATAGCAATTATCTCGTAATAGATATGTATTTTATAAAGAAAAAAACGTGGACTTAGCTCAAGGAGGCAGTAGGTATGTAATTACGTACTTACTATTAATTTATTTGTTTTGGTATGAGAGGGGAGGACCGTGGCGTTCTACCTACCTACCGCCTGGGAAAAAGGTTAGTTAGTAGGTAGTGCTTGCTGGTATGTCTACATGCTAGCACGGTCGGCACGACCGGGGAAGTACTACCCTTCCACAGAATATCGACGTCAAGTAGCAGTATGTATACTGCTGAGTTTTGTACGATTAGTGTGGAGCGCCGGAGGCCTAATCCCCTTCCTTCTCCTTTCTCATTCCCCTCCCTTTTCCTTGGCTTGGCAACGCATTTGAAACTCTTTTGGTATTGCAGATGTCTACCATCATTTAGCTCGCCTGGTTTGCTTTTTGCTTGGTGCTTTTTATAAATAAACACGTAAGACGAACTTTAAGTTCTCAATGAAGGTTCAACCAAGATACTCTACGAAATGCGTTGCACCGCCGGGTTTACGTACGTAGGTAGCTACTATGTGAGAAACAAGGATGAGTGCACATTATGCGGGTCCATAGAGGGTCGCATTGCGGCACAAGAACCTGCACAGATCATTTCCACACGATTCATGTGAACTAATGCATACTATATGCATCGGTACGAATCACAACATGGACGTGTCCTGACATAGTGGACTTTAGGTTGTATACGCCCTGTCTGCCGGGTGATGCGTAAGCGAGACAGACAAATTATAATTAAAAATAATTATAATCCACAGCGGTAATATACCGACTTGCATAAGGAAGTTGGTGAGTAGTGATTTAAGATTCGATTTCTGAATGAAAGAAAAAAATCTTTAGCCAATTTTAAATATGTAGTTATTTCCCAAAATGCGTCCATACTCGATATGTGCAATTACCCTCAAACTGGAGCAAGGTGATACCTGTTCTTGGCCGTACATACACTAGATAGGTTTATGTTTTATGCCACCACCACCACCATAAATTACATTGTGAAATCTAAGCAAATGCGAATCTAATCCTCAGATTTTCACGTAAGTAGTTTTAACGTGCCAAAAAGAATACTAAACCATTAGATGTTTTCAAAAAAGCCCAAAATGATATATATATGCACGGACGTGCACGTGCCAAATAAATTTCGTGAATTTCAGTCAGATTCAATACGGACTTCTGCGTGCAAATCCTAAAATCCTACCGAAATGAAACTTATCGCTGAAATCTACAATATTCACGCGCGTTCGACACGACAGTCGGCACATTGCTCGTATTGTAACACCGAGTTATGTACGAAGTGTAGGTAGACTGTGGGTAGGTGTAAGGGCGTTCGAGGAAGCCCCTTAATGCGGAGACAGCTCCACTGGGACGCTATTGATCGTCATCCGCCGTCAGTGGCCGAGGCGCCCCTATTGATTCGCCGCAATCTGCATGATAACCCGCGCCTGGCTTCTCTACTACACGACATACATTAGAACACAATTACCGAGACACATTTACAGACATTGCTACGTGATACGTTATCTATTAGCGAAGTACTTGTACCTACTGTTATGAAAACTTTTTTATTTTGACATTGTTGCTAACTACCGAGTGCTACTATTAAGTTTTGAGTAAAACCACTATAAGAATCTGAAATAAAAAAGTTAAGTAGGTTTTGTTACTAGGATTTGTTGAAAATACTTGCCTCGACTCGTAATCCTTATGGTATCTAATCTTCTTTTTTCTAAATAAAAATCAATTGTTCGTTAATCTCGTTAAATTAAAAAAAACGGCTTGATTGATTTAAATATATATTTTTCGTTTTGTTTTATAATACAGAAGTGGTTTAAATTTACAATTGGAGCCGGCAGGTGGCGCCGCATCAAGTTCGGGAAAGACGACGTCTGTCGGGTGCACTAGTTTGAGATAAAAAAGTGAGGTTTGCATTTATTTTATCTTTAGTTTATCAACCATAATTGTTTGCTGTAATGTAATGTTAAATTTGAAGGGTTAGGCGTAAAGCTCCCGAAATCTGTGTGCCTAAGCAATACTTTAAAACTGCCTAGTCTTTATTTTTTTTATAAACTTTGCATACAGAATTGAAATTGAATGAAATATATATATATAATTATTATGAAGTAGCTACTTACTTTCCTACGAAAAAAAACTGCAACGCAGTTGTACAAACTTACATGTTAAGTAAGTACAGTTTATTAGACTAACCTAAGTACTAATGAGTTAAAGACACAATGTTTAGTTTATATAGGTAATGCATTCTGTTTATGCAATTGCAATAAAATGATTTCGAAAAGACTTCACTAAAGAATCTTGAATTGAATTTTGAATGTTCGCGCCGGCGTAGTTTGTTCGTGGAGTAAACTCACTCCTGGTAAGTAACCTGATACATAGGCACTATGCGTACATAGCTTGGAGGATCTATCACACAGACAACCGGCCTATGTACGTGCTTTTTTCTATGTTGAGTTGCGCAGAACTGAAACGTGTCGATTCAAACGATTTTCGGTAGTTTCTATTTACCAGCAATAGGGTTTTTTTAAGTGAAAATTAGCACCAAATTATTTCCATTTTTATATTTTCTATATTGCTATTAAAATAATAATAAAAATTTAATAGGAATAATTATGATTACTTTTCAGTTTTATTATCCATCGTTACGCCGCTAGTCTATGTGAATGATGGGTTTAGAAAAGGTTCGGTTACAATGTCCGTAAACATCTCGACTCTCTCTGTAGCAAGTACCCTCTTACTATAACTTAATGCTGGTTTATTCAAGAAAGATTAAAGATAATAATATGGAGTGTAGCCTTAGTACTCATATTAATATTTATATTTAAATTAATTAACAGGTTGATCAATCTTGAAGAACTTTTCCTTGATTCCCATTCTTATACCTACCGTAGGAATACCTTCAGTGTATAAATATAACGTATCAAGAACTAGGTACAACAACCATGTATTACTTACATATGGGATTGTGTACGAGCAAACCCGTACATTTTGCAATGTTAAGTTTTTATGCTGACGCTTGCGCCGAATATTAATATGACGCGCTTACTTTGTTAACATTATATTATTTAGTACCAATAAATCCGTAGAACAGTAAACATCGTTTTAATCATATTCCCGAATCACGGGTCGCGGTCGCGGTACTCATAACATTAACAAGAAAATAAGGTGTAAGGCGATCGCCATACATCTTTTTGGTCCTTCGAGCCGGATCTCGGGACCATTAGCGCGAGTGAACAGTCGATTTTCAGACAATTCGTGTGAGTGGTTCCAAAACAGCATTTGTGGAGTTGCAGTTCAGGGAGTAAACAGCAGCCTTGAGCGCATACACCAAAACTTACAACGTGCAGCAGACTTCAAGTAAGATCTTTCCTTTATTTTGCTTAACATAACAACATGTCTCAAATCATGGAAGATCTTCTGGCTAACCAAAAGCAAATCATGGTGGCCATGAATCAACTTTTAACAAACTTTAAAAAGGATAGTCATGAACGTAAGACCCCTGACTATATCAAACGGAGATTAGAAACTCTTGACTCATATTGGCAAGAGTTTCAATCTAATCATACTCAACTGAGCGGTTTTAGCAACAAATCAATCGATTATTTTACATTGAATCATTATCAACAAACAAAAGATTTTTACTTATCAACTCGTGACACTATCAAACATGCAGGAACTACGTCTCTTTTAAAACCCGCAACACCGTTAGCTGGCACATCCAGGGCCGGCGCGGAAGAGAACCCTAGAGGCAATTACCCCGAGGATGCCGAGGCGACGATCTTTCTTGGAACACCTCAATTTAAATCTCAGGGCACCAATAGCAAGCTGGATGAATTGATGAAGAAACAGAACATTAATTTTAAAGCATTATCTCGAACAGTAGCAAGTATCAACATCGATGCTATAACAGAAAAATGGGAGTTTCAAGATACATTGAAGACTTTGGAAACAAGGTGGTCGGCTATTGATGCGCTTCATTGGGAATTAGAGGGTGAACTCGATGGCAAAGATAAATCTTATGAAGAAAGGTTCTCATCTTTTGAAATGACCTACAACAATATGAAAAAGTCCCTAAACAGCAAATTGTGGTCCGTATCGCATAGAGAAAAATCAACACCAAAGATGGAAGTCCCTGTGTTCAGCGGAAACTATCACCAGTGGGTATCCTTTAAGGACTTGTTTACGGAGGCTATCCATAACAATCCATCCCTTTCCCATGCACAAAAGATGCAGTTTCTTAAGGCTAAGGTAAAAGGGGAAGCCGAAGGTTTAATACAACACCTACAAATCAGCTCCGAGAATTATTCAGCTTGTTGGGAGATCTTAAATCATAGGTACAATAACAAAAAGCTCATATTCACCTCGCATCTGAACATTCTAATGAACCTTCCGGTCTTGCAACAAGCTTCACTCTACAATATTAAACGCATTCATGACACAACGCTTGAGTGTCTCAACGCAATCAAAAACTTGGGAGTGGACGTAAGGACATGGGACCCCTTACTTGTCTATCTTATGTCAAACAAATTAGATGCTGAAACGCATTCGGACTACATAGAATCTCTTAAACAACCACGTGAACTACCAGTTTTATCCGAGTTTTTGGATTTCCTGGAAGCCAAATTTACGAGCATGGAGACATCAAGGCGAAAACAAGATCATACCCATCAAAAACATTCATCTTCAAATACAAAATCATTCAAAGAAAACAATTATTATAACAAACAAAATCAAAGTTATAAGCAATCATATTCGGGCAACAAAGACATTTCGAAATCATCAAACAGCAAACCATTCAATTATAAACGAACTTGTCCATTATGCAAAAATGGACATGGATTATACCATTGCGAACAATTCCTAGAAATGTCGCCATTGAATAAAAAACAATATGTTAATAGAAACAAAATATGTGAAAATTGTCTTTTCAGTCATAATGGACAGGCATGTATTTCCACAAAACGTTGCCAAGAATGTAGTGGCAAGCATAATACGATTTTACATGAGTCGTTTTCGCAATCCTCGAACATGACGCCTAAAAGTGGAATTACACGTACATCGCCCGAGCAAGCACAGCAAATTAATTCGCACGTTGCTCAACAACGTGACGTACCGGAAATATTATTGTCCACAGCCGTGATTAAGGTCCTAAAATCGGATGGATCCCACCTTACTATGCGAGCTCTGATTGATCAGGGCTCCCAAACTTCACTCATTACCGAAAATGCGGCGCAACAGTTGGGACTGCCCAGGCAACGATGCAAGGGAGTCATAACCGGTATAGGAGCCAAAGATAATGCTTGCAAGGGAGTTATTAACATAAACTGCACTTCAAGAAGCGATTCTTATACATTTAACACTGATGTTTTTATCATGAAAAATTTAACAAAAAACCTGCCGACTTATAGCTTTGCCAAGCCTACGTGGTCTTATTTAGAAAATATACAACTTGCTGACCCCGATTTTAACGTCAGTCGTCCTGTAGATATTTTATTTGGCGCCGACATATATTCAAACATTATACTAGA
The DNA here is from genome assembly GCA_958496365.1 of Subacronicta megacephala. NCBI lineage: Eukaryota > Metazoa > Arthropoda > Insecta > Lepidoptera > Noctuidae > Subacronicta > Subacronicta megacephala. Next base: position 8,049,684 of record OY292518.1, read on the forward strand.
GGGGATCTGCAGACTTAATCAAACAACACCTATCGCTCAACAAACTCGTCTCGGATGGATTCTGTGCGGCAATGTAAACACGCTACAATGCAACGTCGTACAGATTGATATTGATCAGTTGCAAAAATTTTGGGAGACAGAGGAAATATCAGAGTCAACTTCGCTTTCATCAGATGATCAATATTGTATGCAATTTTACAAGCTAACCACAAACAGAATGACAGATGGAAGATACAATGTTAGGATTCCTCTTAAAACAGAACTTGAAGAAAATTTGGGCGATTCAAAATCAAAGGCCATAGCACAATTTAAAAATTTAGAGCGTAAACTAAACAAACAAGAAAATATCGCAAAAGAATATAAATTATTTATTCATGAGTACCTATCGTTAGGACACATGAAACCTGCTATTTCCGACACGAAACTTGAGTGTTTCCTGCCACATCATTGTGTGTTACGTGATAGCTCTACAACTACGTCATTGCGAGTTGTTTTTAATGCCTCGTCAAAAACTTCTAGCGGCCAAAGTTTAAACGATCTGATGCACAAGGGTCCTAATCTACAACAAGACCTTCAGTCGTTGATATTGAAGTGGAGACAGTATCAATTTGCATTTACGGCAGACATCGAGAAGATGTTTCGTCAAATTTTGATCCACCATGAAGACCAGAGCTTGCAAAAAATCATATGGAGATACAGCCCTAGAGAAAGACTACAAGAATATCAACTGACTACGGTCACATATGGGACCAAGGCGGCCCCATTCCTCGCAATGATGACGCTGAAACAATTAGCGGATGATGAACGAAACAATTATCAGGAAGCGTCTAAAGTCCTTGAGGAGTCATTCTATATGGATGACCTTCTGCATGGTACACATACCATACCAGAAGCCCAAAAACTTCAACAAGATTTAATCGAACTCCTAAAACGAGGGGGGTTTAATTTAAGAAAATGGGCCTCTAATCATCCACAGCTACTACCCGAGAACATGCCATGTCAGCAACAATGCAAGAGTTTCAGACAACTGGAGTCTACCAAAACATTGGGACTTCGCTGGGATCCTGCAAACGATAGTTTTTCATTCGAGCAAAAAAATTGATTCTATCGTAAACAAACCTACAAAGAGGTCAGTCCTATCTGATATATCCAAGTTCTTTGACCCGTTAGGATGGCTCACACCCGTGACTACTAAACTTAAAATTTTATTTCAACGAATCTGGACTTCCCAAATACAGTGGGACGAACAAATACCTGAGGATATCTATCTCGAATGGGTCAAAATCAAAGCGGATATAGGGCAAATAACTCAGTTACAAATACCACGATGGCTAGGTATAAAACCAGAACAAAGAATTGAGTTACACGGGTTTTGTGACTCGTCAACAAAGGCCTATGCCTGTGTTATTTATTGTAAAGTCCATAACGAACAAACAAACATTATTTTAGTAGCGGGAAAATCAAGAATAATTCCAGCTAATAAAAAAATATCGCTGCCTCGATTGGAGCTATGCGGGGCTCATCTATTAGCAAAACTCATGGCTAAAGTTAAAGATTGCTTATCAAATTACAAAATTGATGTTTATGGCTGGATTGACTCCACAGCTGTATTAGGATGGCTGCAAGGGGATCCAGGCAGGTGGCAAACTTTTGTTGCTAACAGAACACGATATATAACAGAAATAATACCTCCTACCTGCTGGCGGTATGTCAAGTCTGCTGATAACCCTGCAGACTGTGCCAGTAGAGGCTTATCATTATCTCAACTACATCAACATCCTTTATGGTGGCAAGGACCATCGTGGTTACAAACTTACAAGGCTAATAAGGAAGTCGAACAAATAATCTATATTACCACATTAGAAACGAAACCAAAACAAGTACATACTGTTATAAAGCAAAAAGAAAATGACGATATTATAAACAATTTACTGAAAAATCACAGTTCTTTTAGCAAGGTTGTACACATATTAGCATGGGTGTATAGGTTTTTGACCAATAAGAAAAGCAACAAAAAATTATCCTATCTAACATTAGAAGAGATAAGAAGTGCAAAATTAAGGATTATTAAACAAATACAGCAAGAAGAATTCGCGGAAGAAATCAAGAGCTTAAAAGAAAAAGGAAAGGTTAATAACAAAAGCAGAATACTTAATCTAAACCCATATTTGGAGAGCTCTGGTCTTCTCCGCGTCGGTGGACGATTAAGACATGCTCATATCAATGTGGACATGCAGCACCCCATCATTATACCACAAAGAGGATGTTTAACAAAGCTAATCATAGAACATGCGCATAAGCTTACATTCCACGGAGGAGCCCGATTAACATTAGGATTTATCAGACAAAAATATTGGATTATAGGTGGAAATGAGGCAACAAAAAAGCAAATACGTCTATGTGTCAAATGTAAAAAGTTAAGTCCTACAAAGCATTACCAAATCATGGGGGACTTGCCAGCAGCGCGAAGCAATCCATCTCGGCCATTTACCCACACTGGAATAGATTTCACCGGACACATACTCTTAAAGGCCAACAAAGGGCGTGGGATAAAAACCACAAAGGGATATGTGGCTGTCTTCGTATGCATGTCTACCAAAGCTATACATTTAGAACTGGTTTCCGACCTCAGCACCTCAGCATTTCTTGCAGCTTTAAGGAGAATGGCAGCTCGTAGGGGAACACCTTGTCACATTTATAGTGACAATGGACGAAACTTTGTCGGAGCGAACAAACAACTACAACAGGAGTATCAGGAACTTCAACAATTATTTAACAACGATTTTTTAGCAGAATTAACTGAAATGGAAATTATCTGGCACTTCAATGCGCCTATTTGGCCTTCTGCAGGCGGTCTCTGGGAGTCCGCTGTCAAAAGTTTCAAGTATCATTTTAAAAGAGTTGTCGGAGAGCAAAAGATGACATACGAAGAGACATCAACAGTTCTAGCGCAAATCGAAGCGTGTCTAAATTCTAGGCCTCTATGTCCCATCACAGAAGATCCCGACGATTTAGATTACTTAACTCCTTCTCATTTTTTGACCGGTGGTCCAGTACTTACCTTAATAGAAACAGAACGAGACTTGAGGACTAGGTGGCAGTTGACTCAGAGAATTTTCGGTGATATTTGGAAAAGATGGCGCTCTGAGTATCTAACACAATTAACAACTAGAAGCAAATGGCAACAGGCTAAAGAAAATATAAATCTGAATGACGTAGTACTTTTGCACGATGACAACTTACCACCCGGAAAATGGTCAATGGGTAGAGTGATCGCTCTTCATCCCGGAGCAGACGGATACGTTCGTGTCGTTAGCTTGAAAACGAAGAATGGTATTCTTAAACGACCTATCACAAAAATATCAATTTTACCAGTTAATCAAGAAAAGGTAGAAACATTTGAAAACATTCAGAAGTTAGAAGCAAACAGTGCTAATGAACCGAAAACTTATACGAAGAAAGGAAAATCAGTTAACATAATATCATTATTTACATTCATTTTATTTTTTATGACCGTCATATCAGAAGCGTATTGCAGTTTCCAAGCGACGAGATTTAGACAAAATCAAAGTCTTTACTTCGATAAATTATCTAATATGCAAGTCATACGGGACGAGTGGAAACTTATAATTTATTACGATATGCAACCTTATTGGGAAGGAATAACAGCTCTCAATAAATACACGAAGTCCCTGGAACAAACGTGTAAAACAATACATAACACAATGAACTGCGATATCATTTTACTACAGCTGATACAAGGGTTCAGTGAACTTAAATACTACAATCAGATTTTACTCGGTCAGCATTCTTATGTTCAACACAATAGACGGCGTCGTCGTGGTCTTATCGACGGTGTAGGATATCTTGCGAATGACCTGTTCGGAGTATTAGACGCCCGATTCGCCGAACAATATCAGAAAGATATAACATTACTACGCGACAATCAAAGACACATTGCTTCATATTGGAAAAATCAAACATCAATAATAGAGGTTGAATATAATCTTCTAAAACGAACAGAACAAACAATGAACAAGCAACATAAAATGGTTACCCAACATATATTTTCCATAGAAAAAACGCTGAATCAAATAAAATCCGATACACAAAATATTTCAATTTTTAATGAACTTACTATAGGAGCCATAATAGGGAGTAACATGTTACATAATTTAAAGTCCTTACAAAGCACTTTACTGGATACTATTACTGACATCTATCATGGTCAGTTTAATCCACACCTTTTGACTCCCGTTCAATTACAGGATCAGCTAAGCATCATAGCTAGTCATCTCCCTAAAGATGTCTCATTGCCTGTCGACAACGTACACATGGACTTAAAGAAAATATATAAGCTTCTTAAAGTAAAAGCCAGGCTGTTGGAACAGTATTTAATATTTGAAATTAGACTTCCTCTCATTGGTAGAGATTCTTTCGAGGTCTTCAAAGTATTCTCCATACCTCAGGTCAAAGGAACCAACATGGTTAGCATCCTACCGATATCTGAATATGTGGCCATAAACTTGAAAAAGGATACCTACATTACTATGACGGACAGAACGTTAGCATCATGCTTAATATCAGATGCATATTTGTGTCATATTCAAAAGCCTATTTATCGTTTAAATGGGGATAAAGATTTTTGTCTGAGCCAAGAATTAGAGTGTGAAACCAGGATCACTCTCTGCAAAAACAGCTGGCTGGAAAGTAACACCGTTAATAACTATATTTATTTTTGTTGCAATCAATGCCCTTTACGCATAATATGCGAGGATCAAGTTAACACTCATCAGCTGTCGGGAGCCGGCATTGCAATTATAGACAATGGTTGCATCATAAAAACACAATCTTTCACTTTGATAGCACACAGACAGCAGTCGAGTGAACTGAAAATAAAATCTGATATTTATGCTCCATCGATACCGCCGATAAATCATATAATAAATATAACCATCCCGCAAACGATATCCTTAAATGATACAGAAATATACAATCAAAATGAATTAACAGAACTCGGCCAGAAGATTAAGCTCATGAAAGATAACGCTGCTATTTCTGAAAGCATTTCGTATCATGATATACACCACTACACCTTGATATATTCTATCATCGGGTTGATCGGAATAGCAGGACTAATGCTCGCTTGGCGTCGAGTGCGCGCTTGGAGGGTACCGGCGGAGCCGGAACGGAGCACACCAGCGCAGGCTCAAAGTGGGTCTGCACCATTTCATCATAACAATGACAGTAACCAGTGCGTGATTGTTGGTGACCGGGTGTTATTCCATAGTACCAGTGAGTCAAATGACAACAATCGGTGCAGTGCTACTAATCTCAATAGTGCGCGTGTGAATAAATCTACGTCACCTATTTGCATTCGTTAAGTTTAGTAATTAAATGACAATTTTAAGGACAATAATTTTACTGTTCACATTATATTAGTGTCATCATAATTTGTCAACAAACATTAATTAGCATTATTCATTTTTATAATTAATTCATCGAAATATTGTTTTGATTTTTGATTATTTTTAAACTAATTATGAATTTTATATTTGTTAATTTCTCCTGTCGGGAGTATGTACGAGCAAACCCGTACATTTTGCAATGTTAAGTTTTTATGCTGACGCTTGCGCCCAATATTAATATGACGCGCTTACTTTGTTAACATTATATTATTTAGTACCAATAAATCCGTAGAACAGTAACCATCGTTTTAATCATATTCCCGAATCACGGGTCGCGGTCGCGGTACTCATAACATTAACAAGAAAATAAGGTGTAAGGCGATCGCCATACAGATTGGTATATGTGAAGTTGTGGTTAAGACCCATATACATAGCTAAGTAAAGAAAAAAACTGAGCAAAACGGGATTGAAGTTATAGCCGTCGTAAGTAGCTTAATAAAGTCTCATTTTTATTGAAAGTTGAAGGTGGTGGTGGTAGCAGAGGCAGTCTCTGGCGAAGGACGAAGGGCGCGGGTGATGCGCCACATGATTGACGCCGATGTGGGTCACTGCCGCCTACGCGCAATTCGATAAAACTTTGCAAGTATCCACCACTTGACGTTAACAGCGCGCGCTTCTCGCACTACAAACATTTCAAACTATCTAACTTTTTTATGCAAAAATGTATGTCGTACTTACAACAGAAATCTACTGTAACACCACTTTGGACATCAATATAATCATCGTGAAAATTATGATCAAAGACGCTCCTTATGCCGTTAAACTTAAATAAAGTAATTTGAAAGTAACGATTAAGTGAGAGAGTAATTTCCCTCTGGAATATCTAGTGAAAGTGTGTAGGTACTAATTAATAGTGCAAAGTATCGATCAATCGTTTCACCATGGTTCTAAATATAAAATTCCGTCGGGAAAGACAAAGTTCGCGCGCAATACGGGCGCAGGCAGGTAGTGCGGGCGGCGAGGGCGCGCGGCGGGCGGCCGCGGGCGGCGGGCAGCGTATCGATTCCGCGGCGCCTTCAGTCGCCGTCCGTCGAGCGCCGCGCTGCGCCGAGCCGCCAGCGAGCGGGCGTCGCCCCTCCTCGCGGCCCGCGCCCCCGCAACCGCCCTCGTCCATCGAATCTCTCGTCGACGCCGGCAAACTCGAACGACCTCTTTTCGCTAACTAACGTCGCACCCGCGTCCGATTCCCGCGAAACTGCGCTCGATCTCTACGCGTACTCAAACATATTTTTGAGAGTTTAGAAAATTTAAAGAAACTTTGTTTGATAGTTTTAAATTTAATGGGCGTTGATTTAATGTAATATTTTATTTATTTTGGGTGTATGGGTTTATAGTCATGAACTTGGAGAGTTTTGTTGAATAGTGGTAGGGTTGTAAGAGCGCAAGAGTGCGGTGATGTGGCGGTGCGCGCCAAGGCGAGGATGTCGGACGTGGCGGCCTGCGAGTGCGCTGGCGGGCGCGTAGGGCCTGCATCATGGATTGCTGCAACTACGGCGAGTACCGTGGGCCGGGGCAGTACGGCGCGGGCGCCTGGGACGGCTACGGCGGTTACGCGCCGCTGCCCTACGCGCCCTACGCGCACGCCTACTACGCGCCGCACGCGCACGACCCCTACACACGCTATTACCGCTATGATTACCCCAGTCACCACATGCACCATGAACATGTCATGCCTATGGGTAGGTATATCTATTTTTCAGGTCATTTCACAGACGGTTGTCAGTTTTTTTTTACAAACGGTTGATATTATTGTTGGGCAATCTTACCTAGTTGTTAGCAGACAAAATAAAGTAACTTGTGTATTATAATTAATCATTCTTATCACTTGAACTGACCTTCTGCTACAGCAAAAGTATGAAACAAGCAGTCGCAACAGGATCTAACAACAAACTGTTTTAGTGAGGTCAAAAAAAATCACGTCAACGTTTGATTTGTTAAACTCTAACTTTCAGGCTACATGCTGAGAGACTGGTATGATTATTATTTCTAACTAATTAGTGAAGGTGATGAGGTATTTTAAATCGTTGGCCAAATTATGCATATTATAGCGGCCTTTAACTAATCCTACAGCTGTAGAAGATTACCGTCCTTCTCAGATGACTAAGTTAATTAAACTAAGGATCAGCAATCAGCTTGGTTATAACTTTGAACTTATTATTCCTTCTTTATATAATGATTCTATATTGATATTTGAAACTAAGCAGTTAATTTTTCTTTTTCCTTTCCGCCCGCGGTTTCGCCCGCATGGAGTACACGTTTCTTGTCATTTTACGGGATTATGTATAGTCTGTCACTCAGGAATAATGAAACTTTCTATTGGTGAAAGAATTTTTCAAATCGGTCCAGTACTTTCAGATCCTATTCAATGCAAACAAACAATCAAATCTTTCCTCTTTATAATATTGGTTTGGATAAAAATAAGAGTCTCAAATTTCTTGAGGCCACATAAATAAATAACTACTTTAAATGAAAATTTAAAAATTGACTATTTATGTATTCGTACTTTCAGTAAATAAAGACTCATTCTTAATTAAATATGTTTTTTCGTATAAAGTAGGTACCTATTCAGATTTTATATAAACTAGTCTCCTTCCTAACGGGCATGCTTGTGCTGCAGGAAAATGTGTTCTAATTCCTTGGGCATAATTGAATTACAAGTATTAAACTATTTCACGTATATTACACATAACACTTGAGCTAGTAAGCATAATAACATGCCTAACGACTACACGGAGTGTGCGTCGACCTGAATTTGTTTACCAATACGAGAGAGATCGGAATCCGCGCGCGTGGCGCGAAGCGACATTCTGAACAATGAAGAATGAAGTAAGAATTAATGTTTACGTTTGGGCGGATTTCTCGGTGTCTACGTCACGTGTCGATGTCAGAGGCTACGGGGGTGCTCCGGGGAGCGGGGGGAGCGCTACAGGTGGTCGCTCGCCCCCGCTCCGTCTCTATCGCACCCCGCCCGCCCCACGCCGCAACGCGATTGATCGTCTGCACAGCACAGCCACTCTACATATTGACCGGGGTACTAACACCCGTGCCGCTATCCACGCTCAACTCCTTATAAATGCTACGTAAAACATGAAACGACTTTCGCACTGACGCGACGATAGGGAACGGTCATCAATTTTGACGTAACTACTCACTCCTCAAAAATTCACAATGCTAGCAAATATTATCTTGTTTACCAATTCAAGTTTATACATTCGTCATTAAAAAAGTCGTCATCGCCAGGTCAGCGATTAATGAATATGCAGATGGAGTTCTTTGCGCAATTTAACCCAACAACGAACAATTTATATTATAATTTAGTTCAATTCATATTTGCCAATTTGGCTTTAAATGCGTTTGTTCATTTACCTACATTTAGTGAGGAAGTAAATATAAATTATTGATATAAAAATATTGTTGTTCAATAGTTATTCAACAACAATATTTTTACTACTGCATGGTAATAATTATTAAAACTTGTAATATAGGTCATGTGGTAATTTATGTACTAACTGTTCTTAAATGTTCGGGACGAAAGTTAAAATAAACTTATTTGTAAACGATACGTAATTAACTTTAATAAGGTAGGTATGTAGGTAAGATAGATTCCACAAGATATAAATAGTTATCGATCTATGTGTGAGATTTACCCCTGCTCTCCATTGCCCATTCTTTACGCATCGAGACCTTTCATTTCCTGAGCGGGGACGTTAATCTGTCGATATCGATTGACATATGCATAACTTCATAACATAAAAGTTGTTATGGGCAGTCGGAAACTCTGACACTAGGTCTACAAAGAGGTCAGCTAGGACTAGGTCTGCAGTAGTTTTATGATAAAGTTACGATATTTTTTATGTTATAATACAAATTTTAGGAGAACAGTTTATTAAAGCTGAATATACCAGACGCCGCAAAAAAAAATATATCTACACGTTCCTTCATTGCTGGTAATAATAATTATTTCTCTTACACAATGTTGATGTGAAACTGTAAAGAGCGTTTGCATTAGACGCGTCTTTTATTTTCAGTTCTTGATTGGCAGGCATTGATTTTAATAACTGCCCCAGTACATAGGTACATGTATACATAGAATGGAATGAAAGGTAGTTCCTATTATGACGTATATGCTCCTACAGTAGAGTACATACACTGAAGTGTGGATCAATAAGTTATTTTTCAAGCTTTCTGTAATTTTGCTTGTGTTGTTCAGATTCATATTATAATGGAACGAATTTATATGATGTCGATAACGTAATAACATATTACCCTTTGCATCCAATGACTGATTTCATACTAATCTCGAGACAAAATACCTTAAAAGCTAAGGCGGTGTAGAGATCGTTCGAACTACGAAGACAATGTGTTCAAATCTCATCCGCTGTAATGTTGACGTATGTAGACTGTGTTTAGGCCTATGCTTGTTGCATAGACCATAAAAGTTTTAGGGGTTAATAGGTTTATCTTAAGAAAACTGCGTAGCCTTACTTTTACACTTGGATATACCTGTCTATAATTTCTGTAAATCTTTATTGTAAATCTTTACTGTAAACATGATTGTAAACAGTACGCGGTGATAAACAATGCTTGTGTTTAGATTACGGCGTGTACGCGTCGAAGGAGGCGCGCGTGCGCCGGTCGCTAGCACGGCGGGAGCAGCGCGCGCACACACCAGCTCAACACCTACCTCTACCGCCAACTGTGAGTACCTACTGCTTTTCCATTTTGTGACTATCCCATAGGTAATATAATAAAATCCATGAACTTACAGTTTGAAATATCCGGAATCTTAAGATGAAATACAGTTCTGAATCGTCCGAGTGAGTGTTAGTATTGATTGAGTGATGGTAGTCTACTACGAGATAATAGATGCTATAAACATTAGGTTTAAATAACAATTTACCACGACAACATCCAGATTTTTTTACTTCCATGTTTGTGTAAGAAATTAATCACTTTATAAAAGATTTTTTTTAAACAGCATTTTCCTTTTGAGGCGTTCCTACTACGAGGTGTAAATTGCATTGTACCTGTATTGTTTTCTTATAATTTATGTAAGCAAATAATGTGTAGTTTCGAAATCACACATCATGTGTAAGCATTCAAATCGCGCGTTCGGTCTAATAATTATAATAAATTGTAATATAAGTTGTAATATCTTCTATCTACTTGTATATATAAACCCTTTAAAGATCATGGGTGTAATTGTAACCATGTTTTTTTAAAGAAGATACCTATCATAAGATGAACAAACGGAAATAGTAGTGTCAAGCTGGCATGTCTACATGCCAGAATGAATGGGCTGGCACGACCGGGGAAGACCTACCCTCCCACAGAATATTGACGTGAAGTAGCAGTATGCATACTGTTTCGTTTCGTAAGGCCAGCGTGGAGCGTCGAAAGCACAATTCTTACCTCAGTTCCCCTTCCATACTCTTTTCTCCTTTCCTTCCCTTATCCCCATCGGTAGGCAGCGGCTTGGTTGTTGATTCTTAGTACTGTTTAGACAATGTTTCCTAGATCTGCCGTGTTCTCTTAGCATTGTCGGTTGCCACAAACTTTATTGTTGACTGCAACAGTTCATAGGCTCGGCAACGCATCTGCAACTCCTTTGGTATTGGCGAATACTACTTACCGTTAAATGGCTCGTCTGTTAGCTAGCCAACGTAACCCATTAAAAAATTGCAAGAAGATATAACTTAGCTACATCTATATTTAATAATAACAAGACTCCTCTATTAAAAACAAGTGTAAATAGGGTATTAATCACGTTTGCTTCCTCAAGAGTAAGCAATACCAATGAGAAGTGCTTTGTTGTATTGTGTCGAGGTCGTTTGAAATTGAGAATTGAATTTCAATAGAATAGAACATAAGTGGCTTGAGGTAGCTGACTCACAAACAAATGAATATAATCCAATGCCCTATTCCCCTCCGTTGATCTTTACAATTTGTTCAAGAACGCCAAGCAACTGATACATATCTATTATCCAGTCTATCTAAGCGGTATGTAAATATTTTGTTGCAATGAACCATAGACATTATGAATATCAATATTACATGAAATAAATATCTTATCATTAACCTTACGAGATACCGTTTGAAGGCTTTATGATGCAAAACAAACATTGTTGTGGCTGGTATAAAAATAAAAATATTTGTAGAATGATATTAGAATGTGTAACGGTTAATTTTAATAGTTACTTTACGCATAAACACTTGTTTATAGAACATTTTACTAATACTTAGCACAAGACTTTAACCATTTCAATGTGCATGTATCTTCCAAATAGGTGGTCAGATTAAATTAATAACACAAAAAAACGTCCTATTAAAAAAAACTCTTTTATTTAAATCGTTTTATAAATATATAAAATTGAATGCAATACGTTCGCTGTTTAATAGATTACGCTGCAAATGGTCATGGGCATACAAAAACTCTAGTTAAAATTATGTAGGTCAATGTCAGAGGACAGTTGACATCCTCATTCGCGACTAACGTTCACTCTTCTGCGAAACATACGTATATTATCAATCGTAAGCATTGCAGATAGAGTTAAAATTCAACCGACTCACTATAAAATTCAGCCAGGGAAAGTTTGTTGTGGAAATCCTGAACGGTCTGCTCATTGAAAACAAAAGTTTGTTGTCATTTCTAAACAGATTCAACGAATTAAATTAGCTGAGTTGTTAATATATTTATTCGCTAATATAATTTGAAGTTTAATATGCCTTTTTCAAGTTCAGCGTGTCACATTCACATCCCGCGTAATTGTTTTCTGAAAGTTTGTTTCCCTGTATAGTCAAAATTTGATGCCAAAATTACGAGTTCAAAATGAGGAGGTCATCTCTGACTTTTGTGCTAGTAGTGAATGTTAACGAATAATCGAGTCGTAAGTGGTATCATTACGGCGTCATATTACGAGACAAGTGAGCGTCACAAAGGCGCTAATGAGGGCGGGCCATGCGGCGGGGTGGCGGGGGGTGAGTTGAGAGGTGGAGGTGGCCTATGAAAGCTGTCAGCGGTTGATTTTTCCGAGTGTCGTGGGCGCCGCGCTGATCGATAAGTCACGTGGTTCGCGCGCTCACCGCTTACCGCTCGATAGTTAGTTAGCCTCTGCAAATCTCCCGTCACTATTCTACTTCCCCCACACATGAACAGTTTTCAGGCCGTTTCGAGTTTATATAATGGACGGACCCTCAAAGTGGCGTATGTGATGATTATGAAGGGTCCTGAATAATAATGATAGAGCTTATGGCATGTTTGGATACTCAATCTGAGAATAGGAATCATATTTATATTAAAAATAACTTTCTTTAATTAAAAAATTAGAAAGCTTTGTTACAAATAACAGTTAAATAAATTGTTTTAATCTATAAATAAATTGTAAATTCTACACAATTGTGTAAATAAATAATTTAAAAAATGCTATTAATACTTAAATCATAGAAAACAACTTAATTATGTTAAAGGACAATCTTAAATAAGTAAATTTGTAAGAACTCTATCGCGTAGCACCGTCGTAGCAGCGGCGTAGCCGCGTAGCAACACTACAATAATGCGATCCTTGGATATTGCAATATTGGTAATTATTGTTAAAAGTTTACTAAAGTATTTTTTACGTTAAAAAATATATGCTTGCTAGCTGTGGTTATGCTTTATTAAGATGATGGTTTGTCAGTGATGTGTGATGATGAATGCAGTTGGTGCAACGCAACGTTGCACAGGGAGTAACGGACATCGATCGGCGGCGCGACCACCCCGCCCCACACACCCTCGCGCCACACTAAACATTATCTCGTGTACAGGTTGTGTGCACATATTTCACCATAACCAAAAAAATATTGTTTTCAAATAAAAAACCGTAGCTGCAATAATAATAATAAAAAAATTATAACGATTGAAGTTAAATAAAATTTCCATAATTTGAGATCGTAAGTTTATTTGTAAGTTTACGCTATTAGTAAGGCAAAACTGCCAATCTAAAACTTGTAACGTGATAACTTGCGGAAGACGTAATACCAACTAAGTACTTATAATGCATTATTTATTATAACTGCCCTTTTTAACAAATTAACTGAAGAAAGATGTAATATTATATTTCTTTATCGTAGCAATAATGTAAGCCTTTAGCTACGAAATACTTTTCTACAAGGAATCTGTTACATTACGTGTAGAAAATATTATATTCATATTCAATTTTTATAATCTGAATGGATTTGACTCCAGTAGCAGACAGTGCTCCGATATCCATACAAAGTGTAAGTGCTACGCGCTACTGAGTGCTACGAATATTCGTAGCATATTCGCGGAATGGTTAAAATTGCCTATGATGAATGGTTAACATTTTAGTGATTTTATTTAAGTCTGGCTTAATATTTCCATGTCTTAGGAAGTAAAAATAGTGAATACTATTACGCCTGTATTCTTCAGGGTTGGTTCACGCCCACAGTTTGTCTGTATTTTTAGGTCTGGGGGCGAGCCTATCAAAAATAGGGGTTATTAGTATAATACAGGTTTTTTTACTATGGATAGGCTTGTATTAGACCACTATCTGACCAAACCTGATGATAAATCAATGTACTTTTGGTGTTTGTGTATCGGTTCAATCTTGGCGTTGAACCCTTAGCCGTCCGTTAGTCGAGCTGTCTGAATCGATAAGTACGCGAGGGTCGTCGGTTCCCCAGTCTCACCACTCGATGACGAACTTCTTTGTGTCTAGGATCTATTGAGTTACATATCAATAACTCCTGAAATGTTTATGATATGAATATACGTTAAAATTATAAACAACCAAAATAACTAACAAAAATTATACTCAATTAAATTAAATTTACTATAAGTGTTAGACAAATAACGGTGAAATAATGATTGCAATTGCCTCATTAGCGTAGGGGTCTAAGCGCGACTGCTATATTAGAGGTCCTGGATTCGATTCCCGTGTCGAGCAAAATGTTATTGGGATCTTCTATAAAAATTTCAATAGCAGTTCGGGGTTTAGATCTGTGTCCGATTAATATAAATAGGCTGGTCTCCTTTTACATGGGACTAAATATACCGGCGAAGTGTGGGTGTACAGTAGTATATCTTGCCTAACACTTTGGGAAATACAGGGTGGTAGTAATATATGTATGTTTTTTATTGATTCACGGAAGAAACATCATGATAAGTTAAATTATAAATAGTTTAACGGAGTGGCAGAGAAAGAGGTCTAATTATGAAACTTGTTTACATTTCCAGCCGCCGCTAGAATGTGGGATGAACGGTCGGGGACCCGCGTACTGCGAACCGCAGATGTGGCCACATTATCAGGTATAACTGCCGACGCGTGCTTTACGTTATAAGTTAATTTCAAACAAATTAGAACAATACAGACAGTAATTATAAGTTTGACTTATTTATGTATAACAATACGCTTTTATGTAGGAGGAAGCCAAAAATGGATATAAATAAATAAGTTAACTAAATACTTACTGAAGTTAATACTTAATACTATATCTTAAAATTTTTGAAGGTGTTTGTTGGTTTAATTCTGTTAACGTTAAGTCAGTGGTTGGTTCTATTCTGTTTACGTCATGATATTGCTTTTCTGAACAATTCATTATGATCGGTATACTAGTTTTGCATTATATATACGCGTGTGCTTGTTTTTTAGCAGATGGGTGCCATGGGCGGCGGCGGATG
The DNA here is from genome assembly GCA_958496365.1 of Subacronicta megacephala. Taxonomy (NCBI): domain Eukaryota; kingdom Metazoa; phylum Arthropoda; class Insecta; order Lepidoptera; family Noctuidae; genus Subacronicta; species Subacronicta megacephala. Next base: position 8,064,831 of record OY292518.1, read on the forward strand.
GAGTGGCGCCAACGCAGTCAACGGCGGGTGGGCCCCGCGCAGCGCGTGTTCGCGTGACCACATGCGGTATCCTCCCGAATGTCGACCAATGAAGGTTATTAATGTAAATACTCTTTAATTTTGTAATGTAACCATTTCTAATCGTGTTTATATTTTTATCTTTGTAAGACGGGGTGAGATTCTGTTTTATCTTTTCGCGGCAACCACAAGACTTTACCAGAGTCTTCTAAAATAAGGGTTCCTGAAAAGTATCAACCCGTCAAGTGCGATATTGTAGATACAATGCAAAATCTATTGTTTTGCCCTCATGAGGCAACTACGTGCGTCAGTGAATTAAATATTAATACCCAGATTTTCTGCTTTTTATGAGCCTTTTTTCACTTTTGATGAATCACTTCACAGCGCGCCGTACATTTCCTCGCCTCTGAGGGAACGAAAAGCCTTAGCCATGTATTCGTGAACCATAGTAGATTAGCCTAGCGGGGGATTATTGACATTATATTGAAAATCTTACCTTATTTATTTTCAGGGTGCTCATTTTCACAGCCAAAACCAGGCTTGTCAACAAGATGGGAGATCGACACCTTATCCTGTTTATGAAGACTCGCCTTTAAATGGAGAGTTTGGTGCGAGACAAAGAAATACTCCTGAATATACGCCAGGCGTGACGCAAAATGAGAATACCCGCGTTATTCGCGAACGTTTTCCCGTCGAGCCCCGTCGTTCCCCACCAGAAGAGAAACGCCCGCCGCCTGTAGTTCCGTTGCCTGCTTTCCAACAAGCGTTTGGGTCCACTGAAATAGGGAAATTCGCCGAGGCGTTCAGTCGGACCGAGGTAGCTGTAGACGACACTCCCGCCGATAACTTTATGTTCGAGTCGTTTCCCGAGTGGGACGGTCCGGTTGAGCCTCAGTGGTCTTCCCAGCCCGCCTCGCAGCCCAATTCACGGGAAATTAAATGCGAAGACAACTTTTAAGCGGTCTTTGCTCTAGTTCTAATTTGTAGGCAAATTTGCCTTTTAGTTAAATTAGACAAATTGTAGTTCCACCACCATGTTGCCAAAATGAGTAGAAAATGAAATGAAGAGTTGAATGTCATAGAACTATTACAATGTGATGTCAATATTACTAAAGTGTATGAAAATTTAATTGAACGGATAAAATAGTGGTGTGACTTTTAATTCATATATAAAGTAGAATATTATTATTAGTTATTCCCTTTAACTAGTTCTAGGCCAATCTTCAAAAAATGAAAATTAACGGGGAAGTTGAAGGTTAGGTACTGCAAATAGGATAACAAATGAATCATGACTCAATGTGCCTTTATTCGGAGAGCCCGGCCGCAACTCGCGCGGTGTCCGCCCCGTTCTGCGTTGCTATGTACGACATAACAATTACAATAGCAATTATAGGGACCAACGTTTAGACAAATATACACGACACTGTCGCGTGCACAATCGATGCGCAATAAGCTCAACGAAACATTTTATGAATGTTCTGGAAATTAATGAAAATTATTACAAAAATAGCTTAAATTATAAAACTATAACAGTTAAATACAAATTAGTAGCTTGTAATTAGCATTATCTGAAAGTAAACTAAAAACTCAATCTTTCAAACTAACAAACCGTTCCCTTAACTTGATGTAACCATTCTTAGTAATCTGCATTTTACATTAGACGTATTTATGGCACAAAGACTATATGGTTAAACAATGTTCTTTACATTTTGTTAAGAATATGATAATTAACATGCATGTAAAATATATTTGAAGGGGCTTCGAGACGCCGCGCGAACTTTATTATAAACATTCGAAATTTTCAGAAAGTAATGAAACAAGTCATGCGTATAGGTATAAATAGATAGTTAAATTTGATAAATTTTTTAAAGAGATTACTTATGAATAAAATTGCTTTTTAATTGAATATTTAGGGGTCCAACAACGTTGATGTAAAGTATTTGTCGTGATTTTAATGTTCCACATAGAATCCTAATGTCCGACAGTTATGCCTATGTACATCTTAAAGGTAAATATATGGTCAATGATTACTGATTACCTACCCAGATTGTATGTTGATATATATATTTTATTTATGAACATAATTGTTGCTTGATGTCAAAAACAACTGTTGTTTCTCTTAAAGAAACTACCTATATTGAATTTCGTAAATGGTTAGTCTCTGTGATAAATTATTTGTATATGTATGTTTTAAACTTTAATATAGGTTGCTATGTGAATCGTATTAAACCGTTAGTATTTTTGTTAAAATTATGTGATTTTGTAGATATTTATAATTATAAAGACCTGAAGATGGTTTTTATTTATCGGTGAAGAGCTTTCGTTAAACTCATGTTTTTGAAAGTATTAAATTAATATAAGAGTTATACTTAAACATTCCGAATTATTTCTCAGATCTACTTTTTGTCCACAACGAAACTGAAACTGGTACATACATATTTAAGAATACAGATCATGGCTGGCCAAGCTTTGTAAAGAGCCAGTCTTTAAAGTTCCGTTCAAGTGACAAAAGAAGCTAAAGTTGAAGTTAATTCATTTGTTTCGAGCTTAATATTTGAATAAATTATCTTATAATGTGCGGTGCATGGATAACAGTAACTTCCAGTGGTCTTCATTTTTATAGAGGAAACCAGTATGTCAGTATTTTCGGTCTCTTTCGATTAAAAAAAAAAACAGCAAAATTAATGGAGTGCCTTACGTATTTAATATGATATGAAATTAGGATGAATGAATTTTATTCTAGCATAATTTGATGAAACACCATAATATAATAACGTAATGAAACTTCTTTTAAATCGAGTATTTCATTAGTTGTTAGATATTGTAATGAACTTAATAAGAATTATTTAATAAATATCTTTACATGTACTTAATATCTATTAGGTATATATTTAAAATATCGTGGTGTGAACTTAATTATTTTATTGCAAAGTATATATATTTAAATATTTTGTTGTTATTAATTTATTAGTAGAAAGAAACGAAGTATGATTTTAGTGTCTAGTAGGTATTTATTATTAAGATTAAATTAAAACTCTTATTCCGATTGTATTTATTCAGTTATAGTTAATTCAATTAAGGCATTAATTTGTGTAAGTAGCGTGTACACCATTTCTTCCGATTCCATTTAGAATTTAAATAAGTTTTAGGTGAAGTATACTTTCATACATAATATATTTCGACAAGGCTTACATTGAAAGCAAAATAATATAAGTAAAACTCGAGTCCCGAGACGCAACAGTATTTAATCACAAAATCAGATACAAAAAAATGTAGCCTGTGCCACGTAAATTATGTATACTACCGGAAAATTGTAATCATCGTAAGTTTATAATAATAGTAACGAGATTTTAACTGACGAAATATTGTGAATCGCAATGCGCATGAAATATTCGATAATTTACGATTTACAGTAGCCGGTCGTCAAATTGTGCGTAATGAAGAGAGAAGCATTCCCATCGGTTGAATAAGGTCATGTGTTTCCAAAACGCCAATCAATCATAAAAAATATAACAACCATCAATACAATCTCAGAATATCAATAATATTCTAATAATAAGTAATTATTGGCCCTAAGATGTTGAAGTTGAGTTGGTTCACAATCTGACGAGCAGCAGCTGTAAGATTATAAACCATCGAAATTGTAAGCGTCATATCGTAATTTGGATTGCCTATTCACAATTGTTGATCAGTTTAAAATGTCGGTTGATTGCTTGCAAACAAACAATGGTTATAGTTGTACGGTTACATGTATATATAATGATATACATCTCCTTAGATAGTCCTATTGTTATTTGTTTAAGTATTAGAAAGGAATATAATTTCTACTGTAGAGAGATGTAAGTCCGTATAAAGATAGAACGATATACATAATATAGGTGTTCACAAATAGAGCTTCCCGAGTGATTATTTCACATTTTGTCTACCATTAAAAGTTTGGGGTGTGCTCGATTTCATAGATTATACTCTGTATTTCATATGCAGTTGTGTTTTGTTTGGTCATTTCCGTTCACTCGTGATTGGGCCCTTGATCCGTTAATGTACCTACGTACCTACCTATAATTATAATGTTTTTAAATTACAAGTATCTACGGCATTTACGTCACATAGAGAAGTAAACCGTTTCTAATATAAGATCTATTTTAAAATCTTACCTACCTACTTGCCACAAATAGATTCTAGAGCATTTTTCACGTAGGATAAATTTGTCCGAAAATATCTTTTTAATTTAACATACAAAATAGCTAAACCATTTAAAATACATAAATGATAAACATGACTGTATAAGGAACTTAAATCTTTTTAAAATATTGTAGTTATTAGGCCTCCATAGTTTTTTACCTATTGTTGAGGTCGGGTATGAGTGAATTGTTTTCTAAGTTTTCTTAAAATTCGTTAAAAATATTAGGCCAACAAAATTTAGATGAGTAAGTCTTATGTAAATTTGTTGAGGCAGTTAAAATTACTCATCAAAAATATATAAAGAAAAATATTGTGTACCTATCTAGTTATAAATTATTAGCGTTGTAAATACATACTTAATTATATTTTGAATGTTTCACTCATATCAATTTAGAAAATCTGTTTAAATAGCAAATTGTAAGGTTTTGAATCCGGAAACACTGAAATGTTTGGTTTATGGACGTCGATGTACGATTTAATAAACACATTGTACCGATTAAATGTATGCGTTTCATTTGTTAACTACATAAAAAAAGATATCAAATAAGTAAAGCCCTTCAAAATCTACCCGAAAGTTTACCTCGAATAGCTGTAGATGGCTCTTTTATAAAGAAGTAGATAGACATTCTCTGAGTGTCGTGATCTCGGCTAATTGATCTTACTACTATTCAAAGAGATAGTCCAGGGTCATTAAATGAGAAAAAAGTATCGATATTATATTTTATTTTTATTCATAAGCAATAAAAAGTAATTTCCATACGTGTCACAAAATTTAACATTATCATTAAATCATGAATACATAGTAAACATTGAAAATTAATCTAGTTGTTTCGGAAGCTACTAAAGGATACTAGAATTACCATTGTTCATTGAATACTATTGGCAAACTACTTCGGAGATTATTGTGTAACCTATTAAACTCAAATACACGTGCATGTTTTGTTTAAAATATGTGAAGGCACTTTAAATTTAGACGACCAAACATAATGGTTTAAAAATTAAGAAATTTTGCACGATGATGGATAACATATATTGTAATGAAGTATAAAGACTACGAAATAAGTTTTTATATACTTTTCACCAAATAACAAATATATAAATATATGGATATATATAAATAAGATAAGGATTGGGTAAGAGTATATTTGACTATGAAATATAGGAAAATTGTACTTAACAGTGCACGCCAGTGTTTCAAGACATGCCAAGATCCATACTTAGAATCTGTAAAGTAGTTTGACAACGGTAATTTAATACCTAACATTGTTAAACAGTGACAATATTCTCTATAGTACACATACAGAAAGTTATAACGAAATCAAATACTTAAACTTGCAAATCATATCGACAACAAATTATAAAAGTTCAATACTTATTATAACATTAGTTACTTTCGTATTTTACTTCAATAAGTCTTTCTAAATATTCATTCATTTTCCTACTTTACTTTCAAATGTCATTGAAGTATGAATACAATCGCAATTAATGAGCTCATCCTTCATTTAATTTTTCACTCATATTTGTTTATTCATTTTATTAATTATAATTTTCTTAGTATAATAATAATCTATAAATTGATTGTATAAGTTCGTAATTATTAAATTCGAATATTTTAACATATGTATATTAATAAACTGTTTTATTTCAATAAGTCAAAAAACAAACACTTAAATAATATATAAATTTCAAAGTATAATGTGGTCACAATAATATACATACATATTACACAAGTTTAACCTAAACATATAGTGCATTCTGTGTATACATACTCCAGGTCACTGTAAATACTTAAAACAATAAACATCACGAGAAAACCTATAAGCTGAACGAGATAGCCCGCCGCCGTTGATATGTCCCGGCATGAAAAACTACCACAGAGCTACGTGTTCGTAGATCTCACCTAACTACATCAAGATGTCACAATTTCTTGCTATAATATATTATTACATTTCGGAAACATTTCTATTGCCACTTTATTTACCAGTGGTAATTCATACATAACACAGAGCTTCAAATTACTATCGACATACCTAATTAAGACGTGTTTCGGTAATAATATATTATTACGCGCTACGTTAGTCGTGGCGGTCTATCACGGGTTAGAGTATTTCTTCAATCCAGTTTACAGTTTTCCGCAATAGTAGTTAACACATTTACAATATATCTTATAGCAAATAAACAATCATATCCATTATATTTTTATAATACATTCAATTATAAAAACAAAAGTTGTGGTTACATATCATTCACCTAGCCTATGATAGAACTTTCGAATTTGATCACGAAGAGAAATTATTATCAAAACTACCTAGTGTATATTTCCATTTGGGTTAGTGCATTTTGAACTATAGGGTAGTGAGTTGCCAATGTGACGAAAATGAAACGCAAATACATTACAGCTAACTACTCTCACGATATTATATTTATTTATTCAGTAATATCTTCACGAAGTATTCAAGCACAAGGAGGTGTAGAGAGTACCTAATTTGGCACAGAGCAGTCCATAGAAAACTAATCTTTAGGGCATTCGCATGCTTTAACATCAAAGGAATGCATTCAACAAAGCTAAAGTAGAAAGTCTTCACGAAGATAGATATCTTTATAGGCGCGGCACGAATTGTGACTACGCTTAATATACAGTTATTTACGGGATGTATGGGCGCTATTATAACAGTTATACGTTATAATCCTTTTTGATTAGGAAACAAACTGTCCAATAACAACATCACTGAAACGAATTATGTAATGTGACTCAATTATATTTTCGACTTTCTATTGATATTGTCATTCATTTGTAGTTATAAAATAGACCTACCTTAGTAAACGCGTCATGTAGGTCAATTATAAATAAAACTTATTTTCTATTAATGAGTTCATTTTTATTTTCAGCAGATATTGAAAACATATATTAGACACGAAACTCCATAACACGACTTGAGTCGTCAATTCGATTTCAATTTTAAATCCCTTATTGAATTATGCGTTATTTTCAAGTCTTCTGTCTTATTACATAAAAATGCTCTTTGGGCATATATCAATAACTATTAGAACCCTTAGATGACGTTGAACTGCCAGTATAAGGGCTCCGTAT